>JAWWEU010000086.1:3239757-3261838 GCA_035583155.1 Acropternis orthonyx
TGGTGAGGAAAGCACAATTTCCCACAGGTGGCTGGGCAAAACACAGACCAAAAAATACCAGTATTTACACCAGCACGAATACAATACTGACTTTCTAGTCCAAGGCACTTGAGCAAGTGGAGGAACTCTTGGTTTACAGTGGATTCATTTGCTTTGGTTCTGCTGCTGTCTGACTTGGATTTGGACTGACTGGAAGGCTCAGTTGTTTGAAAAATGTCTTCCGTGTCTTTGAGTATGCTCTGCATCCTCTGATCATCCCACATATTATCCATCTTCCCACTGATGAAAGAATACAAGTCATGTTCCAGCATCTCCCAGTCCTTGCTCTCTCTGTGCTTCTGGAGGAGATTCTTTATCCCTGTGGACCATAAGCCTTCCATGTGATCGTTCATGAAAACTAAATGCTCCCTCTTCTGCTCTGGGCACAGCTCTTTACTTTCGGGTGTCACAGTCAGACCCGTCAGCAGAAGGGAGGCCTCAGCTCTGTCAGCATCTTGCTCCTTCAGATTCACATACTCTTTATATGCCTCTTCCATTTCCTTTGCCATGTACTGAATTTCTGGATGTCCAAGGAGGTGATTAAAATTATTGTTTTCCACCTGGTACCCTGTGCTGGTCGCAATTAAGAGCACCAACAGTTCCATGTCCTTCTGAGCCCTTGCCTGGAGAGACTGGAGTAAGGAATAAATTGCAAGGCTTGTAATCCAGGTGGCTTCTATCTTTGCTTCCTGAACAGCAGAAGACCTGGTGCATAGGTGACGGCATGGAAGTGCTCCGCCATTTGCCTCAGTGTCTTGATGAGCTCTTCAAGCTCAGAGACATTGGGAGTTTTGGGAAGCCTGTGATCAGTCTGGAAGATCCATTGCAAAATGTAGGAGGACCTGGGGAAGTCCTTGACAGAATAGATATGAGGATCCAGGAGGCTCCTCAAGATTGCCTTGATAGAGATGGTGCTTTTTGGAGGTGACTGCTGGAAACTCTGCATGGTGTTCACCAGGAAGTCCTGCAGGGCTTTGTCCGACAGGCACACATTTATCCAGACACTGGAGTTCTTCGTTTTTGCATTCAGATACTGTTTCAGATCCATCAGCATGAGCAGTTTCTTTACATTCACTGTCACCTCCCATGTCTTCACAATCTCCATGAAATCTCTGGCCTCTTCCACTGCACTGGCCAGTTCCTCTCCAAAAGTGGTGTCGATGCTCTGATTTGTCAGCGCTTTGTACGCAGCCCTGAGGGCGCTGCTCATTTGAGAGACAGACTGAAAATCTCTGCTGTGATTGCACAGGATGGCATCCCACACTGGGATCAGCTGAAAGCCGCAGTCGATAACACACCATGTTGAGTTATTGGACACAAGTCCCATTTTCCACTGAGGAAGAGAATCAGTCTCTGATGGACCCCCTGTGTGGACCACATAGAGCTGAATCGCTATGTTGCAACCCTCTCTGGCTCTTCCCTTAACAGAAGCCTGTGGGCTGGATTTGGAAACACCCACGACCCCTCCCAGACTGGCCCCAAAATCGCTGTAGCTGGCCCCAACAAAGCTGCTCAGGGCTTTAGATGTTCATCTCTTGTGGAGAGCCTGGCCAAAAGCTGGCTACATGACAGAGGACATGAGCCAGGCGAAGTACAGCTGGTACGGATCTCGGATGGGAAAATGCAGGGAGGCAAGGTCAACCTGTCCTTTTGCTAGAAAAACAAAGTCGTAAATCAAGTGTATTCTTCGAAGTAGCAGAATGTATAGATAGAGATAATAGAACGTATGTGGATGTGGGCTTCTTATTACTACAACATATGTTAACCAATCATGAGCTCTGATTTTGCAATATGTATTAGCTAATTATCTATACTATAAAAAGCATGATTGTACTCTTAATAAACGAGACTACATTATCAACCTATCTCTCTGCGTGGTCTCCCTGCACCCTGACAATCTCTTCCTGCTGCTTGGCTCTGAATCCTTCTATAGATGCCTTCCACCAGAATATCCCCCCAAAGTGGAGGGGACCCTGGTTGATGTGGAACCCAAACCTGCTGAAGAAGCAGCTCTTCAGCAGGGTGAGCTTGTCTCCTTCCCCAGTGAGGCTCAAAATCTGCTCCAGGTGTTTCAGCTCCTGCAGGGCCACATCTGAGAGGAGAAGCTCAAGCCTTTGGAAATAGCAGGAGGCCAGAGGGATGTACTGGTACTTGGTGGTGCAGAAGTAGCTCTTCTCAGAGTGAGACAAGTGGGTGTCCTCTGAGAGGCTGCTGTGATCTACACCAGCTTCCAGTTTAACCACCCCAGAACTCAGCTTGGGCTGAAACGCTGATGCTGAAGCCCAGCTGCTCCATGGACTTGGTGAAAGTGGATTCTGCTGCACTGGAGGAGAACTCCTTCCTCTCAAGCAGCGATCCCTGCTCTGGACCAGTGAGCTGGAATCCCTCAGGAACACTAATGAGCTGCTCTTGTTTTGCCAGCACGTCTTCAGGTCTGCTGGTTCTGTAGATTCTTTTCAGGGCCAGTCCCCCCGATGCCCACCTCAGCAGCTCCGTGTCAGGGATGTTCTCACTCCTGCCCACGGATGACTCCTGCCACTCCAGCTGCTTCTGTATGCTCTCCAGCACATCCACCGAGGACTTCTCCAGCACTGGCCAGAACTCTTTGGGAATCTCCATGGCTTGCCACAGAGCTTCTGCTTTCTGCTATAGAGAATCCTGGCTGTAGCTGCAGCTGTTGAGCATTTCTCTCAGCTCATTCAGGACTTGCTTGGCCTCTCCTTGTCTCTGCTTTGTCCTCTCCAAGTGCTGCTTCTGCAGCTCCCCAGAAGTTGCTTTGTCATCTGCTATTTTCAGGAGTTTCTGGAGCGCCTTTTTCTCCCAGGGGTGCTGCACTTTGCACTCCAACTTAAGGTAGTCTTGATACTGCAGGTGTTGCAGCGCTTCTCTGCACTGGATTCCCAGTATCTGTGACAGTTTGGGGACCCAGTATTCAGCCTTTAGTCCTTCCTTCTGAAATGCCTCTGCCAGGAGCTGTACCTTTTCATCCCCCTCTTGTGTGTCCTCCTGCAAAGCCATGGCCGTGGAGGAAGAAAAGAGACATTCCCTATGATATGTGGTAAGAGGTCCCAGCCCTGGGGATGCTCCCACCCAGCTGCTGAAGCCCAGCCTGGGATGTCACAAGACCCAGGATCTTCTTCCCAGGACAATGGATGTACCTGTTGTTTTCCCATTTGCAGGATCAGCCCTGTATCCCAGAGGCAACACACACACACATGCACTGACTTGGCCACACAACCCGCCATGGACAAGGTGCTGCCTTCAACATCGCCCATGTCCTCCCAACAGGACTCCAAATACATAAGTGCAGCCAGCCAAGGGCATTCCTGGATCCCTTGAGCACCAGCACAGCCCTTCGGCCCATCCAACACTTCTGCCTGTGTCCTGCACCCGCAGAAGGCCATCTTGGCTAAGCAGGGATCTTTTTGGAGCTAAGGCAAAATAAGAAGATGCATGGAGAGTGGGAACAAGGTCGGGTGACATGGGAGGAATACAGAGATGCTGCTCCCCACTGGAGGGAGAAAATCTACACAGCCAAAGCTCACTTGGAGCTGAAGCTCTGCAGAACTCAGGGGGACAGTACAAAGAGGCGTTTAAAATATGTCAGTAGCAAAAGGCAGTGCAGAAATACTGTTGGCTTGTTCCAGGTGAGGATGGTCACCTCACAAACAGGGACACAGACAAGACAGAGGTGGTCAACACTTTCTCTGCCTATGTTCTTAACACCAATGATGCACAAAGGGGTCCCAGTGCCCTGTGCTGGGGGACATTACTGCGAGAATGAAAAACTCCCAGCTGACCCTGAATGTGTGTGGGATCTGCTGCTCCTGCTGGATCCGTACAAATATATGCTAATGACTTTGTGAAAGCCGGTGTACATGTATGCAAACTATACTGTATAAACAGGAGCTTTTTCTGTACTCAGGATGCCCAATTTTGGTGGAGATTTCCCCTCTGCATCTGGGGCTCTAATGAAGAGTGCCGGCTCTGGACTGCTACAGTGCTGTTAAGGAGGTTTTGAGGTTTTGGTAACAGATTTTACTGACCCAGATGGAACACTAGTCCTGAATTTCAATGGATCCAGGGGACCTCCAACCAGCACTGAGGGATACCCAGGAAGAACCTTCAATCCCTGGACCAAAAGAAATCAGAGGAACAACACGGTAAGATAAAGGCAGTCTTTACTTTAAAGGTGTTAACCTGTCTGTAAGGTACAGCAAAAGCTTTGTGGGGTTGGGTTTAAAAGGTACTTTAGGCAGGAAGGGGGGAAGCGTTAGAGTCCCTTATAGGAGCTCATAAATTGTAATTGGTTATAATGGTGATAAAACATAAAAGATGTATCACAGCTGTCACCACTGGGATGTATCTTGAAATATTGGAAACAAATTGGGGTCGATATCCTTACATAGGAACAATTTTTAAAATACTGTAATCATTGGTGACCACTTCACACATTGGAAGATCAAGAGAAGTGGCCTAAGCACAGAACTTTGCACTATATTACCATATTGCAATTAATGTTGTTTTGCAGGAGTGAGGGTAAGTGGGATGAACTTCCTCATGTCAACTTGTTTTTAACCTTAAGAAATGACCCAGAATAACAAAAGAAATGCAGGATTACTCCACAAGATCTGTTAATTTTAGCACTTGAAAAGGAAAGGAGAGGCAAAGGGTTGAAGAGGTCTTGTTTTCTGTGTAGCATAGGACAGAAATGTTTAAAGAGTGAGTGAAAGAAGGAGAAAGATTGGAAATTAATGATTGCTCCTTGGTGAAGGTGTGGGGAGAGAAGATGAATGGCAGGATGATATACCTAGGAGCATGTCATGGGATAGTGGATTGCAATGGAGGGAGTGTTTCGGAGGAGCAGAGCGTTTCAATCCAATTGTGGGATGCACTAAAAGGTGAGGACATCAAGGAGATGCTGGAGAAGTTCTGATGGCTCCCCTCTGACAGGCAGCTGGGAACCACAGTCCAGTAACAGTAAAGACACTGTTTTCAATAGTGGATCTGCTTCAGGGAAGCAGGTGGCAGGAGTTTATAGGGAAGACCTGATAGAATTGCGAAGTGTTTCCAACCATAATTCGGACTCAGGACCCTGACTGGAATGACATGGTAGATAGTACATAGTAGACAGTTGGACAGCACACAGAAAAAGATGGTGTTGAGCATGGCAAGAAAGCATGTGGAGAGGGCACATGCGAATGGAGCCTGAGAAGGAACTGTAGATCAGAATTTCCCTTCTACAGATCCAAGGTAGGACCTTATTTTATGTTGTCCTTGGGATAGTCCAATGAGGTATCAGAGATGGGTATTATTTGGGGTGTCATATGCCATCCCAAAAGTTATAAATTGGTCAAATCTGTATGAGGAAAAGCAGGACAGCACTGAATCCCCCATGGCCTCTGTGGAATGATTGAGGTCTGACTGCCAGAAAATACACTGACCTGAACCCTGAGAATCCAGAGGAAGCAGTACAGTTGGTGACCATTTTGATATGGCAGTCTGACCCAGGCATTAGGAAGAAACTTCAGAAATTGGAATGAGCAGAGTCGAGTGAGTTAGGAAAGTTGTTAGAAGAAACTTGGAAAGAATATCACAATAGGGAGAAGAAAAAAGAAATACAAGCTAAAAGGGAAAACGAGATACAAGAACCTACTTGCAGCTGTAGAGGGAGCTCAGGCACCAGCTAAACAGGGGAGAGGGAAGAAGGTGTAGGGGAGGAACAAGGCAGAAGAGGAGGTGGTAAGCCCCCACGGTTGCCCAGGAGAAGATCAGTGTGTCCTTTGTAAAGAAAAGAGTCATTGGAAGTGAGAATGCCCACAGGCTGGAACGTTGGACCCAGCTTCACGGGCTGTTAAACTGATGACACCGGGAAAGGAGGGAGATGAGGATTGAACAAGACCGAGGGATTCTACCCCAGCTGAACCCCTGGTTACACTGAAGCTGGGAAAAGAAGAAGTGGAATTTTTGGTAGACACAGGAGCACCTTATTCAGTATTAAATACATGTAAGGGAAAACCCTGCAAAGCATAATTAGTGCCACAGGGAAAAGTGAAAATCAGTCCTTTCCACAACCCATGAAATTCAAATTGGGAAATAACTGGATTACTCATCAGTTCTTATATATGCTTGAATGGCCTATCCTATTTTTGGGGAGAGTTTTATTGGGAAAATTGGATGCTAAGATAAATTTTGGGGATGGGGAAATGCAAATTCAAATACCCAAATCAAAAGTCGTTGAGGCAAAGATTTTTATGTTACAGGAATCAAAAGAGGACGAAAAAAATTCCCAGAGTAGAGAATGCGGTAGCCCCACTGGAATGGGCAACTGATATACCTGGATGATCAAAATTGGCCAAACCAGTGAGTATTACCCTCAAACCAGAAATCAGGCTGGTAAGACAAAAGCAATATCTTATCATGTGGGAGGCTAGGAAAGGGTTGGAAAAGCTTATAGTGAAATTTTTAAAATATGAGCTATTGATATAATGTGAATCAGAATATAACACAGCCATATTGCCATTAAAAATGAACATAGAGAATGCAGGTTAATACAAGATTTAAGGACCATTAATAAAATAGTACCAGCCATTCCTCAAGTAGCAGCCAATCCGTACACACTCTTGACAGCACTGAAAGTGGAACATAAATGATTTACAGTGATTGAACTTAAAGATACCTTTTTCTGCATACCCTTGGAGGAAAATAGTAGGAAATTGATGGGCAGACAAAACAGCTTGAGGAGGAGCAGAAAAAGGCATCCTGGCCTTAGTACCACAAAACCAGATTGATTTTTCAGAATTTAAGCCTAATTACAATAGTGAGTCCCAATGTTTAACAAATATATTAAGGGTCACTAAGAATCAAGAGAAACAGTGGATAAGAGACAGCCAACACTGTTCCACCTGCTGCAATCAGGAAAATAATGGAAAAAGAATGCGACAAAATCCCTCGAGAAACTGAGTCTATGACATCTAGACTCCAAAATTCTGTGCTTAGTGTGGAAATGACTGAAACAGCAAAATCAATAACAGCAAAGTGTCCAATATAAATAGGAAAAGCCTACTCCCTGGAACAGCTGAACAGGAAAATTCACCTGGAGATTACTGGCAAATAGATTTCTCTGAATTGCCTGGACAGAACAGGTACAGATATCTTTTGGTATTGGTAGGTACATTTTCTGGATGGCCAGAGGCTTCTGTCACACCAATAAAACTCAAGAAGTGGTAACAATTATGCTTAAAGAACTCACATCAAGATTTGGGGTCTAACCTGGGATATCTCAGATAGAGGTCCACATTTCATAATAGATGTTATGACACAGCTGAGCAAAATCCCCGGTATAAAATGGGATTAACATACCCCTTGGTGACCACTGTCGAGTGGAAAAGTAGAAATGATACATCAGACTTTAGAATGATAAATTAGTAAAATGTGCCAAGAAACCTCTTTTAAATGGCCACAGACCCTTCCTCTGGCTCTTTTGTGAATCTGAATTCAGCCAGGGTCAAAAACTAAAATAAGTCCCTATTAATTGTTGTATGAATGACCATATCAAACACCATCAATTCCAGGAGAAATGCATTTAAAGGGAGAAACAGACTGAAACCTATGCTTGATTTCCTTGGGAAAAACCTTTGCTCAACTTCATTGGTTTATAACCTTGTGGGGACCAATTCCTTTGGATGCACCTCTTCATCCATACCAGCCTGGGGATTCTGTACATACAAAGACCTGGAACTCTGAACTCCTGCAGGAAAAATGGAAGGGACCTTTCCAAGTCTTCCTGGTAACTTACACTGCACTCAAAGCAGAGGGAAATGAAACGTGGGTGCATCACACAAGGGTAAAACCAGCAACCACACATCTTTGAGAGCCTACAGATAATCCTTTATGCATGAAAATATGGAAGAACCAAGATTAACTGACACTGTGGAGTTTCCCACTTTGCTTCTCATGGGGAGAATTATATTACTGTCTATTCTTTAAAAGTTTTAGATAAGAAGTTTGTAGTGTGTGCAACAATAAGTCTAACATTGATATACTTTAAACCAACATGGATTTTAGGATCAATTGCTTTAGGCACAGAATATGTATTTCTAGGGGGATGTGATTTGCTAGATCTAGATGAAGATGACGAATAATTGCATATTTACAACTGCAATATGAAATATGTTGTTAATCTTTGGGGAAGAGAATGTGATTTTAAAATTAGAGCAAGATCTGGGCAGATTACAAAATGTAACTTGTATAACAGCTTGCTTGTCAACACCAACCTCAGCAGAAAATGTGGTTCCATGGGGAGCTTTAGTCAGCAATTTGACAAAAGCATGGGAACGCATGTGGGAAGGAAATAATACCCCTGGAGAGGGATAGAAGGAGAATATTCCTTATGATGGACACATTAAAACAATACTGTTGAGAATTGCAATAATATTTCAACACTGGATCTGGAAATAAACCCAGGAAATATTTATCATCCAGTGGATGGCACTGATACACCTTGGGGGTGTCAAATACCAAAATATGGACTAGCTCTCAAGCAAGACAATGGGAATATATCCAGCAAGTTCAGTGGTGTCTAGATTGGGAAGGGAATGCAGTTCTCCCAGAGGACCCCTTACAAGTAGAATAAAATATCCTGATTTGATAAAGTCAAGACAAAAGGATCCAAGATAAAGGAAAAGTGGAATTGTACCTGGATATACAACTGTACTAGTAGGAATCCTGAGGCACAGTGGCTCATGACTACGGCACAGGCTAACTAAGGTTAGCATGTGTTTGCAGAAATTATTGTACCTTTCTTAGTGATACCTGGTCTCATTTAAGAAACAATGAGACTTGGAGCAATGCAGCCTGTCAGCAGCACATGGTAAAATCATTAGGATCCACAGTATGGGTGGGAAGTAATGCAATTTGGACCACACATGTGCTCTTAGGAGAATCAAGAGTCCAGTGAACACTAGGAGTGTTAACACTATGTCCCCCTGTGCAAGGAGTCACCACTGGGAACTGACCTGTGGGGAAAGGTTAAACATGATAAAACTTGAAGACATCCCATTACGAGAACCATAGTAGGATGGATTTTAGAATTTGTCTTTAATCTTCAACTATCTACCTTTAGGAACAGACTAGCCCTATGCAATTTGACTCTGCAAATGGAAACTCAGTTAGGGTTTACTGAAATAAATGAACAATTGCAGGCCATGACTAAAGTGACCTTACAAAGCAGATTTGCTTTAGATTTATAAATGTTACATGAACATGGAGTATGTGGTTACTTGAAGTTAAAAAACAACACTTGTTGTGTACACATTCCAAAGGTGGCTGCTAAGCTGGAAGAAGATAGAGAGGAAAAAATCAGTTGTTGCATCTAACAGGGAATTAAGGACAGGATTAGAAAATAATGGGTTGAATAACATACTGAAAGGACTTGCATTTTCTCTGACTGGTGATGACTGTGATTCTATTAATACTTGTGATATGACTGTGATTCTATTAATACTTGTGATATGATACTTGCTTTAAGCTGCATAAAAACCATGATGGCTACTGCAACAGAAGGGATATATGTAATGGCAGTAAAAAAGCAAAGTGAGGTTTATGAAGACTTGAGGGGAAAAGACGCTCCAAAAGCATCAAAGGAGGGAAGTGTTGCCAGATGAAGAACTGTTTGATCAGCTGGTGGGAAAACCCAATGCTTATTCTGAAAAACCACCAGCCTATGGACTTGCAAAATGTTTATTCTGTAGATTCATGGTGAACATTAGCCAAGAAGAGGAACAAAAAACTACCCTTAGTTGACCAAGGGTCTTACAAGATAATGAACCAAAGGGGTTATGCCAATTCTTCTCCATATTTAAGAAGTAACATCAAGTTCATCGAGTGGTTGGGTGTAACTTTGGGTCAACCAGGACCACCACCAGGACAAGAAAATGCTTGTGCCAATGGAGGGAAAATATGTTAATGACTTTGGGGAAAAGATTATGGTTCTTCTGGGAAAATCAGTGTATATGTGTGCAAACTATAGTATATAAACAGCTTTTTCTGTACTCAGGAAGTACGATTTTGGTGGGGATATGCCCTCTGCAACCAGGGCTGTAATGAAGAGTGCTGGCTTCTGACTGCTGTTAAGAAGGTTTTGAGTAACAAACATTGTTCCAGTTTTCAAGATGGGCAAGAAGGATAACCCTGGAAAATTACAAGCCTGTCAGTCTCCTTTCAGGGGCTGGTAAAATTATTGAGAAGATTATTCTGGGAATTGTTGAAGAACCCCTGAGGGACATGGCAGTGATCAGTCACAGCTGGCACAGGCTTGTGAGGGGAAAGTGCTGCTTGCCCTTTTATGACACACTAACCCACATAGTTGATCAAGAAAAGCCAGTTATTAGAACCTTTTAGGATTACAGTAAAACTTTCGATCCTGTCTCTCCCAGGATCCTTGTGGATCCCTTCACACTCAGGCCATTCGAGGATTCCATGCTTCTCATCTGAACGGCACTGGTGCTCTCACAGAACACCTGCCTTTACACCTTTGCGATTTTTTACAGTGTCACACAAACCTAAGAAGTGTCTCTGTCTCAATTCAGTTGGATACTGGAGAGATTTATTCCATGCACAAAACCTTCCCCTGCATCCAGCTTCTGTCCCACCAGGGGCACAAGACTCTCACCAACACAGGGATCAATCCGAGGGGTTGGGACTCGGCTCTTGACCCTTCCAGAGCCTTGAGGGTCAGCTTTCCCTCTCCATGCAGTCAAGATTTAGGCAGTCTGTGCAATGGCCATGGGCACTGAGTCACCTCACTCACCTCACAGAAGATGTTCCTCTTGGTCCGAGCCTTGACTTCCCAGAGCACATAGGCAGCCAAAATCCCCAGCTCAGGTGACACAGCATCGTTATGCCACAGGCCAGGGGCATACAGTTTGGTGTGGAGAAGATGGGAAGCACCACGAGAATTCCGGAGGAAAAGCACCGGGAAGGAAAGGCCCAAAATCCTAAAGGCAATCAGGAGATGGCAACCCATCAACATGGAGGATTCATTCCAGGGAGCAGTTGAGGCCAATCCATCTCCTCCAGTGGGGATTGCCCAATAAGCAAAGACTCATCAGGGCATTTTTGAGGTGGTAACCAAACCAGGGTTTCACCTGGAACCTAAATCCTTGTGCCTCTGCAAAAAGAACCTGAACATACTGGAGAGATGGGAGAGTGTGAACCCCATGAAGGTCAACAAGGCCAAGTGCAGGTGCTGCCCCTGGCTTGGGGTAATTTCAGGCACAAACACAAGATGGGAGGAGAATGGATGGAGACCAGCCCTGGAGGGAAGGACTTGGGGAAGCTGGTGGATGAGAGGGTGGACATGACCTGGCCCAGTGTGCTGGGCTGATCCCACAGCATGTGCAGCAGGAAAAGGGGGGATTCTCCCCCACTCAGGTGAGATCCCATCTGCAGAGCTGCCTCCAGCTCTAGGCTCCAACATCAAGAGGATGTGGAGCTGCTGGAGTCCAGAGGAGGCCATGGAGGCACTCCGATGCCTGGAGCCTCTGTGCTCTGGTGCCAAGCTGGGAGAGCTGGGAGTGTTCACCTGGAGAAGAGAACACAGGGACCCTTCCAGTGCCCAGCTCCCTGCCCAGCTCTCAACTCTTGGCTCCTGCCACCATGGAGCATCACCATCAAGGTGGGTGCAGGGCTCACACCTGCTTTCCCAAGGGGAGAAGACACAGAAGGATGGAGAGTAGGGCAAAGGATGGGGAGTAGGATGGTCTGGGAGAGCAAAGCCTGGAGAGCTGTGGAACAGCCCCAGCTCCACAGACACGGGCTGTCCAGGGAACATGTGTGCTCCTTGGTCATGAGACAAGGTCTGGAGGTGGCACAGCCCAGGGGAACAGCCCTGACCATGTGGCAGCTCATGCCCTGTCCCAACGCTGCCCACATCGTGCATCTGCTGCTGGGGGTGAAGCTCCAGCCCCCGGAGATGGGGGAGAAGCAGCGTTGGGGTTGGATCCCACCAGTCACTGAGTCCCCACCAGCAGCTCCCAGCGGGACGAGGGAGAGAAGGGGAGAAGCAGAAGCAACAAAAACTGCTGAGTGAAGAAGATAAGGGAAGTTCGGGAGGCGGAGGAAAACTGCGAATGCTGACCGAAAAAAGGAGCGAGTTTACTCCCTAATTGCGCTCGGGGGCAGATGTGCTGCTGCTCGCTGGGCAGCAGAGCCTCGGGATGCGGGGCGGCTGCTCGGGAAATCAACTGCGGGATGTCCCGGCAGTGCCCCCCGTGCCCCCGGAGCCGCCCTGCTCCCCAGGCAGCGGCGCGGGGCAGAGGCAGCACCCCCAGCCCCAGCACGGCCCCAGCACCCACCGCTCCTGCCCTCGGGGCAGCGCAGCCCCCGCACCCAGCGCGGGGCTGGCGGGGCCCGGCCCGGGCAGGATCGGCCCCGCCTGCGGGGGGCCTTTCCAGCGGGGCACGGGCTGCAAAGGGCAGGGGCTCCGACAGGGACCTGTGCCCCCCCAACCCCGCTGCCGGCTCCCGGCCAGGCTTTGCGACTCTGCACACACCTCTCTGCCCCGGCAGTCCCCCGGAACCTCCTCCTTCCCCCGCTCCCACCCCCCCGCACCTCCTGCCCACCCTCCCAGCTCAGCTCCCGCAGCGCACACGGGCCGCCCCGAGCTCCCTCAGACCGGCTGCGAGCAGAGGCGGCTTCCCCCAGCTACGCTCGGAGCAGAGGCCACCCGCCCGCTGCCCTCAGACCCTTCTTCTTCTTCCCTGGCATCTCTCCAGCCACAGGAAACCCAGCAGAAGACAAACAAGATCCCGCTCCGTGCTCATCCCGGCTCCCAGCCCGCAGCTCAGCCCCAAGGTCCTACCGTCTCCCTCCGTGCCCGGAGCTTCCAGGCTGGGAGAAGCGCCTCGCAGCCCCTCTCCTTATCCAGCCCTGGCTCTCCGGTGGGTGCTGCTTCCCCTTTCAGAGGGGCCGGAGGGCGGTAGCTGCTGCATTCCTGTAAATTGGTTGTTTTACTGCAGCAGAGTGTGGAACTGAAACTGGGGAGCTGCTTTCTGCTTTGGGGTGAAAAGTTGTTTAGTGAGAAGTGAACTTCATGATCTTGCAGGTCTTTTCCAACCTTAATGATTCTATGATTCCATGCAAGGCAGCAGGACTTGGGCAGGGCCTGGGGCTTCTGGCTGAAAATCAACCACCCTGTTCCTCCTACCCTGGTTCACTGAATCATGGAACTGGGCAACTGTTGCCCTCACCACCCTCACAGCCAAGAATTCCTTTCGAATATCCCATCTAACTCTGCCCTCTGGCAGTGGGAAGCCATTCCCCCTTGTCCTGTGCCTCCAGGCTCTTGTCCAAAGTACCTCTCCAGTTCCCCCAGCTGCTCCTCATAGGATTTGTGCTCCAGACCCTTCACCAGTCTCATTGCCCTTCTCTGGACACGCTTCAGCTGCTCAACATCTTTCCTGAATTGCCCAGAACTGGACACAGCACTCGAGGTGTGGCCTCACCAGTACCCAGTACAGGGGCAGAATCCATTCCCTGGTCCTGCTGGCCACAGTATTCCTGATCCAGGCCAGGATGCCATTGGCCTTCTTGGCCACCTGAGCACACACTGCTCATGTTCAACTGCAGCCCATCAGTGCCCCCAGGGGGGCCCCTTTCTGCCTGGCCCAGTCCAGGCACTCTGTCCCCAGCCTGTGCTGTTGCAGGGGGTTGTTGTGGCCAAAGGGCAGGACCCACCAGTTGGCCTTGCTGACCCTCACACCCTTGGATTTGGCCCATCTCTGCAGCCTGTCCAGCTCCCTCTGCAAAGCCCTCCTGCCCTCCAGCACATCCACTCTCCCTGCAGCTTGCTGTCATCTGCAAATTGGCTAATGTTGGATTTGATCCCCTCATCTAACTTGATGCCTAAATTCCTGGAAGAAAGGCTCAAAACATCATTTGTGGACATAGATAGAGAAATACCTTTATTTGAAAGGTTCCAGATGCACACCAGAAGTATGTGCATATGGGGTTCAGTGATGTTACAGTTTTTAGAACTTCCAGTAATTAGCATATATGGTATCTAAAACCAACCCGTAAATGGGTACCCAATTCCCTCGGTGCCCACTGTCAGAAAGCTCAGAACTGCCCCTGGGAGCCTCTCCAAGGGCTCTGGGCCTTCTCTTCTGTTTTGTCTTCAAACTATGTTGCAGGTGCTTCTTCCTAACACTGTGTCCTTGCTAAAACTCAGAAACATGTGAGAAAGTGTCCAGTGATCTCTAAACACTACCTAAAAATGTGAGCAACCTAGCAAAATCCATTCAACCTATATAATTCTAAAAATCTACAAAATCTACAAAATACAATAAAATCCTTAGGCATCAAGATCATATATAAAGACATTAAACAGAGCTGGGCCCAGCACTGACCCCTGGGGACACCACTGGTGCCCGGATGCCAACTGGATGCAGTACCACTGCCCAGCACTCTCTGGGCCCAGCCATCAGCCAGTTCTTAGCCCAGCAGAGAGTGCCCCTGCCCAAGCTGGGCTGCAGCTTTGCCAGGAGTGTGCCATGGGAGACGCTGTCAAAGGCTTTGCTGAAGGCCAGGCAGACACATCCACAGCCTTCCCCTCATCCACCAGGTGAGTCACCTGGTCATAAAAGATCAGGTTGGTCAGACAGGACCTCCCTCTCCTAAATCCATGCTGGCTGGGTCTAATCCCCCAGTCATCCTGTATGTGCCATGTGATTGCATTCAAGATGATCTGCTCCATAACCTTGCTGTGCATTGAGGTCAGGCTGACAGGTCTGGAATTCCCTGGATCCTGCTTCCGGCCCTTCTTATGGATGGGCATCACATTGGCCAACTTCCAATCACCTGAGACCTCCCTGAGGAGCCAGAAGTGATGGTAAATGATGGAGAGTGGCTTGGCAAGCTCTTCCACCAGCCGCCTCCTCACCCCAGCATGAATCCCCTCTGGTCCCAGAGACTTGAGAGCATCTCAGTGGCTCAGCAAGTCACTCACTGCTTCCTCCTGGATTACAGGGGGTCTATTCAACTCCCCATCCCTGTCTACCAGCTCAGGAGGTCAGTTGTCCTGAGGACAATCTGCCTTATTGTTGAAAACTGAGGCAGAGAAGGTGTTAAGTACCTCAGCTTTTTCCTCATCCTTGGTAACTATATTCCCCCCCTTCTCCACATGTCCAATAAAGAATGGAGGTTTTCCTTGCCCTTCCTTTTTCCTATTGATGTATTTATAAAAACACTTTCTATTATTCTTCACAGAAGTGACTGGATTAAGTTCTAATTGAGCTATTGCCTCTCTAATGTTCTTTATTCACGAACTAATGGCATTCCACTGATGGCACCAGTCCTTAAGCCACTTGTTGATAACATGGGTTTTCCTATTCCTTCCCTCATTCATCTCTGCTGCTGCAGGAACTGACAGAACACCTCTTGCACTCCTGTCCCATCAACCAATCTACTCCGAGCCTCAAAGTCCTGTCTAAACTAACCTGGACCCTCACCCCTGCCAACCTGGCCAACCAGCAGTGGGTAATCATCAGAGGGATGAATTAGCTCAGGGAGTCTCCTGGTAATATCCCTCACCTGGGCCCCAGGGAGGCAACAGACTTCCCTGTGGGATGGGTCAGGTTGGCATACAGGGCCCTCAGTTCCCCTCTGACTACAACTACCCTTCTTTTCTTCTTTATCCCTGAGGTTGTGATCTGTCTGACAGACAGATTGCAACTGGAAGACCCTGCAGACAGATCTTTTCTAGTTTCATCTGCCTGACCCCTTGATCCAGGGCCTCGTACCTGTTCTGCCAGGGCCCCTGGGAAGCAGGGGGGGGGCAATTCTTTTACCTCCCTGAGGTCTTCTCCTTCTGCCTGATGGCAAGAGGGGCAGGGCTTCTCTGACTCCTGCTGAGCTTCTCTCAGGGTTGGAAGGGTGTGACTCCACCAGCCTATTTCCCTTTCCCTCTCCCTAATACTCCTTGGCCTTTCCACCTCTTCCTTAAGCTCTGTTCATATGCTTGGAGCTGGGTTTTATTACAGAACTCAGTGATTGTGACTTTTGTGTTAGTTATGTTCCATTCTCCTACTGGAACCGTGGTTTTATTTAACCAATCCTGGCTCCATCCTCAAGGGATTGCCTCATAAAATGGTGCTCCAGAATTTCTGAACCCTGTCTCCCATCTACAGCTATTATTGCTCACTAAGACTGCAAAGCTGTCATTCTGTAATATTTGTAAATTGAATCTGGGACCTAGAGGATAATTTGTCCTACTATCTTTTTCACAGTATGCATTGTTAGTGTCCCCTTGTTTTGCCCAGAATCATGGCCAGGTGTTATTACCTATGTTCCAGTTACTTATTGCAATCCCAAACCTGGGTAGTCTCATTTCTCCCCTGGGTAGTGTTGTGCATATCCAACAATCGGTAACATTGATTGCTCTTACCAAGGTCTCTAAGTTTTTCATGTATGTGTTTTCTACCCAAGCCTCAACTTTTACCAGTACCCAGGACAGGGATGGGACCCAGAAGTATGTTACAGTCCTCATCTTTAGGTTTGATAGAAGCGGAGTCTTCCTTGTTGCATTTGGATCACCTTCCATGGGGACTTGTAAGCTTTCTTTATTACAGAGTGGTGAATCCAAGCACCCTGCTCTCGAATTTCGACAGCAGTGAAGCATGGAAGCAACACCTGGAAGGGTCCTTTCCACTGCAGTTCTAAGGTTTTTCCTGTAAGAGACTTAACATAATCTCCAGGCTGGATATTATGAACCGGACCATCTAGGCCCCTACTCCTGGTAGGGTATACCTGTTTCTCAATTTTGTGAAGTTGTTTATTCAGCTCAATTATATAATGCAGTCATGATTTCTTCCCCAGCTTGTGCAGGTACCCCTTTTTGCACAGCATATGATCTCTCGTATAGAATTTTGAATGGGCTTAGCTTCTCTGCTACTCTTGGTTTTGTTCAAATATGTAAAAGAGCTACAGAGAAGGACTGAGGCCATGGTAAATTACATTTTTGCTCTAGTTTAACAATTTGTTGCTTAATAAAATGATTCATCTTTTCTACCTGACCACTGGATTGGGGCCTGTATGGGGTATGTAGCTGCCAGTCTATTCCCAGGTGTGAACTGACTCCTTGCATCACCTTTGAAACAAAATGGGGTCCTCTATCTGAAGATACTGTGGCTGAAACCTCAAATCTTGGTACTATTTCTTGTAGCAGTACTTTGACCACTTCTTGAGCATTATTGGTTCTGGTGGGAAATGCCTCTGGCCAACCTGAGAAAGTGTCTGTTGCCACCAATAGATAGTGATATCCCCCTTTTCTTGGCAATTCTGAAAAATCAATTTGCCACTGCTGCCCCGGTCCAGTACCCTTACTGATGTGACCTATTTCAGGTCTCGGAATGATTTTTGGGCTCATCTGAAGACATAGGTCACATTGCTGAGTGACCTGTCTAACTGTGGTATACAGTTTCCTTCGTATTATTTTTCTTGTTAGGTCTTTATATAAAGGCCTCTGCCCCCCAATGTCTTTTCTTACATTTTTCTCTGATCAGAGGCCATAACTTTGGGGATGGGACTATCAATTTTCCCAGTGGAGTGTATGCCTGTCCCTCACTATCGTATTGCCCTTCTAAATCTGCAATGAGTTTCTGATCCTCTTTTGTATATATGGGCTTACCTTCAAGACAAATCTGTCCATCTGGTATTAAGGCATTCTCTGTTTTAACTTCTGATTTTACTGCTTGTTTTGCCTCTCTGTCTGCCAGCTTATTGCCTTTCTCTGCATCTGAATTCACCTTTTGGTGTGCCTTAACATGGACTATTGCCACCTTCTTTGGGAGCTGTACCGCCTCCAATAAATTCAGGATCTCTTCTGCATGTTTTATGTGCTTCCCTTGAGCACTCAGCAGTCCTCTTTCTTTCCAAATTGCTCCATGGACATGTACAACTCCATATGCATATTTAGAATCTGTGTATATGTTTACACACTGTCTTTGAGCTAAGTCCAATCCTCGAGTGAGGGTGATTATTTCTGCTTTCCGTGCAGAAGTGTTGTGGGGTAGGGGACTAGAATCTATTACTTCTTGTGTTGTGGTCACTGCATATTCGGCCAATCTTTTTCCATTCAGGACGTAGCTACTTCCATCTGTAAACCAGTCATCTGCACCTTCCAAAGGAGTCTCCTTGAGGTCGGGTCGGCTAGAGTAGGTTGCTTCAATCATTTCTAAACAATCGTGATGAACCTGTTCCCCTGTATTCCCACTGAGGAAAGATGCTGGACTGACAATGTTAGTCACCACTATGGTTACATTGTCCTGTTCTACCATTATGGCTTGGTATTTTAGGAACCTCTTTGGAGAAAGCCAATGCCCACCTTTGGCTTCCAGGACAGCTGAGATTGTATGGGAGACTAGCACCATTATTTTCTGGCCCAACATGAACTTCCGTGCTTCTTGGATGTTGAGCACTATGGCTGCAACTGCCTTTAAACACCCAGGCCAACCTCTGGCTGTAGCATCCAGTTGCTTAGAGAAGTACACTACTGGTCTGGTATACAGGCCCAAGTCTCGGGCTAATATTCCCAGGGCTATCCCTTGCTTTTCGTGTGAGAATAGGAAAAATTGCTTACTTACATCTGGGAGTCCAAGCGCCGGGTCTTCCATCAGTGCCTTTTTCAGTCTCTCAAAGGTGTTCACTGATTCTTTGTTCCACTGAATTTGTTTCTGCCCTGCATTGGTGAGTGCATACAGTGGTTTAACAAGCATTCTATAGTTATAAATCCAGAGTCTACACCATCCTGTCAGTCCTAGGAATGTATGTAATTCTTTAATGGTCTGGGGTCTAGGAGTCTGACAAATAGTTTCTTTTTGGGCCTGTCCTAGAGTTCTCTGGCCTGCACTGAATTCATCCCCCAGGTAAATTACCTGTTGCTGAACCACTTGGGCTTTCTTCTGAGATACCTGGTAACCTTGGAGTCCTAGAAAGTTTAAGATACTCACAGTCCATGTTGTGCACACATCTCTAGTTTCAGTGGATATCAAGGTGTCATCCACGTATTGCAACAGACGGCGCTTCCCAGGTGGTACCTCCCAGGATTCCAGGTCCTTAGCAAGTTGGTTACCGAATATAGTAGGAGAATTCTTCAAACCTTGAGGCAGCGCAGTCCATGTTAATTAGGTCTTTCAACCACTTTTGGGATTTTCCCATTCGAAGGCAAATAGTTTCTGGATGGCATCTTGGAGAGGGAGGCAAAAGAAGGCATCTTTCAAATCTAAAACAGTAAACTAAGCTAATTCTGGAGTTAATACAGTGGAAAGTGTATATGGATTTGCTCCTACTGAATAGCGATCCTCTGTGATTTTATTTATAGCTCTCAGGTCTTGTACTAGCTGATATGATCCGTCCGGCTTATGGACTGGAAGTATAGGGGTGTTGTAACTAGATTCACACTCCTTCAACAATCCTAATAGCACAAATCTTTCTATAATTGGTCGAATCCCTTCCCTATCTTCCTTCCTTAAGGAGTATTGTTTAATTCTCACTGGTTGTTGCCCTTCTTTTAGTTTCACTTCCACTGGTGGGGCATTCTTTGCTCTTCCAGGTACATCTGTGGCCCAAACTCCTGGGTAAACTTGATCCATGGTTGCTTCATCAATTTTACTTTCTATAGGAGTGGTTGCTAACAATAAACTCATTATCTTAATATACTGTTGATCATTTGCTTCAAGAGTAATTTCCCCTTTTTCAAACTTTATTACTCGTCCCATAGGTCCCTCCCCAGAAGAGGCTTTGGGGAGTTAGGCATATATACGAACTTGTGTATTCCTATTTGCTTTCCCAATTTATAATTTAGTGGTTCACAAAAGTATGGTTTCTCAGCTTGGCCAGTGGCTCCTTTTACTAATATATAATCATTTCCTAGTGGTATTAATGCTTGGTTTAAGATCGAGTATGTAGCTCCTGTGTCCACCAAAAATTCCACCTCCTTCTGCTTTTCCCTTAGCTCCATTATAACCAGCGGATCCACTAGGGATGATCCCCCAGGACTCCATCAATCTTCTATGCTTGAAATTACCTGTTTCTCCTTAAGTCTCGCCCTTTCTCTATTTCACTCACTACCATCACCTGCTTAAGACCTTTCTTATAAGCCTCCTCTCTGTTGCTAAATATCATCCAGCAACACGTCCAAATTCTTACTTTCTGCAGTCCGTAATTTTTTGCACCCATCCCTTATTCCTTTAAATTTCTCTGTTTTCCACACCAACTGTTTCTTGCACTTAGCAACAGTTTTCTCCCACCGATCCTCTGGCACTGTCCACAGCTCAGGCACTAACTGCTCCCACTCACAAAGCAAAGCAATTATCTCAGTCAGGTCTCGACAATCAGGATGGGGCAACACAGAGTCTAATAAATGCTTCCCTATGCAATTTTCACAATATGGATTTCGAGCACAAGAATGACGATAATAAACCTTTTTACATCCGAATCACATGCAAGAAAATGAAATGTCTCACAAGTTCTATGTAACCCCGACCCCCTGATTGGGCTGGGATGATCCGATCCCAAGGGCACAAGTAGGTTTCCTTAGCTCTTGCCCTCGGAGTATTCAAAACCACTGGTATAGGGAGGATCTTACTTGCCTGTTATTAACAATTACATTCATTAAAACACACAAAGCACTGGACACTTGCAACAAATACAGACAACTATAACAACAATTATCACTACTACACAAGTAACTCCCACAGATGTCATCCAGGAGATCCTTGCCTAGGCCACTTTTTTATTGTACTCTTTTTTTTCTTTTTAAAGTGAATTACCCTGTTCCCTTCTCCTGCTTCTTATACAATCATTACCAGGTCCATCACATGATCGCCCTGTTAGTACTGGGTACCCTCCCCTACCTTTTGAGGACTGCTTCACAGCAGACATCTCTGTGATTCCCTGAGAGCCTCTACCCAGTGCAGGCGTCCCCAGTGACATACAGGGTCTCCCTTTTACCCTTAAACGTACCTTACCCACTGTTTGTAGGCAGTTCTTGTCCACCCCAGCAGTGAGCGGCTGGGAGCAGAGTCCCTCCGAGAAGATCTCAGGGTGTGCCCAGGTCACCTGTTCCTCAGTCGATCCTGCAGCCGGGTGGAGAACGGTCCTGCCATGGTCTCACCAAAATGACTTGAGGAATAACAGCTCCACAACCGGGTGGTTATAGAGAGGTGTGTTTATTTGGCCCCGGGTGCACCGGGGCTCACTCCTCAACAAACGTGCACACCCGCCAAACCCTGAGCAGTGGTTTCATGCATTGCACGTTACATATTCATGATTCCCCTTATACATAGTTACAATATTCCCAGAAAAGACAAATTTATTATAATCAGTTCTTGGAAGTAATTTCCATGTCCCCTCCCTTTCGTCCTCCTTCTTGGGCCTGTGTGTTGCTCTCTGGTGTTCATCTGTGGTGGTTGTGGGGATGAAGGCAGTATGCCTTTCTCCCTTTGTCCTTTACACCTCTGGTGCAAAAGTTGTCACGACTGGTTTTGCTGACAAGCACTGGAAGAACCTTTTGTTTCTCATAGTGCATCCCTTGCTTATCTGTCTCTGTAGCCATTTAGGGCCTCAACTACACAGTTTGTCCTTATAGCCCAACAAAAGCTCTTGCAATTGTTTCTATTAATTCTATCAGTGTTAATTCTCTTAGTATTAATGACTTACTTCTATACAGCGTTAGTACCTTATAATACCTTATAGCAATAGTGCCGTATTAATACCTTATATCAACACCTGTCACACCTGTACCGTATGTCCCACCCATCACACACATCAAACCCGTTCCACCTGTCACACCCATCCCACCCATCCCACCTATCACACCTGTCACACCAGTCACACCCCTTACACCCCGTTACACCCCATCACACCGTTACACCCCCTTTACACCTCCTTACATCCCCTCACACCTCGTTACACCCCCCCCCTCCATCACACCCCCTTAAACCACCTCACACCCCATTACACCCCCTCACAACCCTCACACCCC
>JAWWEU010000086.1:3356366-3369327 GCA_035583155.1 Acropternis orthonyx
GGCCAGAAACACACAGCCTTACAATTATGGGCAAAAAGCAGGTGCCAGCAGTCTGACATGACAATAATAAAACATCTGAAGCTCAAGACTTGAGTCAAACTCAAGAAAAGACAAGAATGAGAAAGTAATTGCAGACACAATAAATCTATACTGGAAGAGAAAGTTATGAAATTACGCCAGAACTCTAGCAGAGAAAGAGTAGCAGAAACCACTGTGTTACCACCTACTCGAAGTGTGATGATGTGATGTGCTATTAGCTGTATGGCATAGCCTGGTTATCTTGTGCCTGTTCTCTGCAATTTACCTGGACAAGAAAAACTGGAGTTGTTTTCTAGATCTGCACACAGTGACATTGCAAAGGGACTTCTGAGAAGATTTATGTTGCTTCAAACCCTGTAGCCACTCTGAAACAAATAGCTTGTGATTAAGAGATCAGTCGCTAGCAATAGTGACAGATGTTGTTGGGGTTTGACTCATTAAATTGTTCTCTCTCTCTCTCCCTGAAACAAAGTTTTCATTAAAAGACACATCTAAGTGTATCTTGACCTGAGGATTTCAGTGGTAATAGTTAAATAAGTTTTAGGAAGCATTTTTATCTGTATTTATTTCCCATAAAAATATGCCAGATTAATTATTTTTCTTTGAACTTAGTGAAAATATTATGTTGATCAGGAACATGTTGGGTTTTTTTAAGAGAAATAAATCATTTCCCTAAGTAGTTTAAAAATATAATTCAGTGTTTTCCACTGTTTAACTGTGATGAGCCTACCACAAGTTGCACTAATAAAAATGGAAACAAAGGGCTCCGAACAAGTTTAAGAATTACTGATTTCCCTCTTGAACCTCTATTCCAAAAGCTAATGGACTGGCATAAGCAATTGCTGGTTTATGCAGTAGGTGAAGACTAGTTCAAAGACACAGAAATCAATGGGAGGCTTTACCAGGAGTTATGTAAGTCTTTTGCTGTATCATTCAGTATAGTTTTTGTGTGTTGCAAGAAAGATGAGGGACATACTAGGACTTGCCCTGGGCACTGAAAATTACTGAACTTCTTATCCATATAAACAAGTCTGCTAGCTACATCCATGACACATTGACGTTCCTTTAATAAAACCCCGTGTTAGAAGTTTGTAGTGTAGTATTGCACAGAGACAAATGTAACCCATATTGTTGATGCTGGAAGAAAAGAAATTAGATCCTTAAGTCCCCTTAATTGTTCCTCTTAAATGAAATTTGAGCTTACATTTCTCCTTCTAGAAATACTAAAATAAGTTGAGGGGGCTTTATTTATACCCTACACAAAACTTTCTGTTATATCAATTGAAATAATCAACAGCTAGCAGAAAAATAAATCAATTTGTAAATGTTTTCCCTAGACATTTCTCTCTCTCTTTCCTTCTTTCTTTCTTTCCTTCTTTCTTTCTTTCCTTCCTTCCTTCTTTCTTCCTTTCTTTCTTCCTTTCTTTCTTTCTTTCTTCCTTCCTTCCTTGCTTCCTGCTGGTAACCAGAGGCAGCCAGAATCTAACCCACAGAAATGATGTTGAGGTATCTGCCGTATGACATTACACAGTAATTGTAATTCCAGATTTTGTTGCTAGTTGGTTGTACAGGTGATGTGTACTGCATTTCTTTCTTCTTCCTCATATAATCTTCATAATCCTAGAGTTCTCAGTTATTCTGTGTGCCCCAGTGAGGGCTAACAGATGACTTTACAGTGTTATCAGTACCATTAAAAATATATTTAAAAATCACATGCAAAATATGCCTTCTTTACATGAAAACATCTTGAAATACACACATAAAGTAATAACTTTGAAGACTAAAATTTATTACGTTTGTTGGAGAGCAAATCAAGAGACTGTTACAAAAATGCTGTGCTGTTTCTATTTAAAATTCAGTAATACGCTGTTGATGGACTCACATCAAAGGAAAGATTTTACAGAAATATCCACCCTGGGCTTTATTAACATGACTTAAGAACAGCAGTACAATAACCTGATGATCTGTGGCTTGTATCTGACCTCAAGTGCCAAAGCAAAACATAGTGGACGTGGGAGACAAATACACTGCATTTCAATAAAGTCAAGATGTAGGATTGATTTACTACAGAACACAGAAGCAGTGATAGTGGTTGAAAAACAGATAAGATGCCTACTGGACCCTTGGGGTTTTTTGTATTTGTTTTTGTATGCTAGAGAGCTCCTGTGAGGAGGAGGAGGAGGACGCATGTCTGACACAAAGTGGAAAATAAAAGTGGTCTGTTTTGAGGTTTATTGAAGTATTTCTCTTCTGTAAGACAATGACATTTTGGTATTTGCAAAAAAAAAGAAAAAAAAAAAATCAAGTCAAATACTTACAGAATTATAGAATCATAGAATATCCTGACTTGGAAGGGACCCACAACAATGGATAGGTGCCTGCCACTTCACTTCCCCTTGTGAGGAAGTTGTAGCCTGTAATAAGGTCTCCACTCAGTCGCCTTTTCTCCAGGTTGAAGAAACCAAATGACCTCAGCTGTTCCTCATACAGCTTCCCCTCAAGGCTCTTCAGCATCATTGTGGTCCTCCTTTGGATGTTCACTAACAGCTTTATATCTTTCTTATATTGTGGTGCCCAAAAATAAACAGGACCCAAGGTGGGGTTGTCCCAGTCCAGAGCAGAGCAGGACAATCACCGCCCTCTTTTGGCTGGAGATGCTTTTCTTGATGGGCCTCAGAAAACAGTTGGTCCTCCTGGTGGTCAGAGCACTGCTGACTTATATTCAACTTGCCATCAACCAGGACCCCCAGGGACCCTTTCCATAGTGCTGCTGTCCAGACTCTCATTCCCCACTCGGTCAATACATCTGGGGTTGCCTCATCCCAGGTGAAGAATCCAGTGTTTGTCTTGGTTAAAGTTCATATTCTTGGTGATAGGTCATATCTCTAATTTGTTGAGGTCTCTTTGCAGGGTCTCTCTGCCTTCAAGGGAGTCAACAGCTCCTCCCAGTTTAGTGTTATCAGCAAACTTATTCCATATACCTTCAAGTTCTATATCCAACTTGTTAATGAAGTTGTTGAAGAGAACTGGGCCCAGAAGAGGCCCCTGGGGAACCCCACTAGTGTACAGTCACCAGCCATCTGGAGCAGCAAATCCCCCAAAATTCAGGATTTTTTGTGAATTTATCATTCTCCCAACAACAGTCCTCCAGTTCAGGACACAGGGACTCTCATAGCCCATCTTCACTGTTGAAAACTGAAGAAAGTGTTAAATATCTCTGCCTTGTCTATGTTCCTGTTTGTGAGGTGAGCATTGTCATCATCCTAAACAGGAAAAAGTTATGACTGAAATGTCGTTTGATATTGACTTATTTAAAAAGGTACTTTTTGTTGTCCCCCAAAGTATTGGCCAGCTTCAACTCCAGTTGTTAGAAGCTATGAGGCAGACATGGGAAAGGACTGAAAATATCCAATAGGAAAAATAGACTGATCAGAAAGACACAGCTGCAGGCCATTTCCTTGGGTCATGTCACTCATCACCACAGAGAAAAGATCAGTGCAGGCTCCTCCTCTTCCCCTCATGAGGAAGTTGTAGACTGCAATGAGGTCTCCCCTAAGTCTCTTCTTCTCCAGGCTATACAGACCAAGTGACTTCAGCTGCTCCTCATCAGGTTTCTCCTCAAGGCTCTTCACCGTCTTCTTTGTCCTCCTCTGGACACTCTCTAACAACAATATCTTTCCTATATTGTGCCACCTAAAACTGTACACAATATTCAACGTGAGGCCGCCCCAATGCAAAGCAGAGTAGGACAGTCCCCTCCCTCAACAGGCTGGTGATGCTTTGCTTGATACCTCCCAGGGCACAGTTGGTCCTCCTGGCTGCCAGGTCACTGCTGACTCATATTCAACCTTACTTCAACCAGGATTCCCAGGTCATTTTACCTGGCACTGCTTTTCAGCTCCTCATTCCCCAGTCTGGACAAACATTCAGGGTTGCCCCAGTCCCAGGTGCAGAAGCCAGCACTTCAACTTGTTGAAATTCATATGGTTAGTGATTGCCCATCTCTCTAACTTGCTGAGGTCTCTGCAGGGCCTCTTTGCCTCGACACCTTCTCTCAGTTCTCTGTTGTCCACAAACTTGCTCAGTTATCCCTTCCAGTCCTGCATCCAAGTCCTTTATGGAGATATTGAAGAGCATAGGGCCTGAGATGGAGCCCTGTGGAACCCCAGTAGTGACAGGTCACCAGTCTGATGTCACCCCATTCACTATTACGCTCTGTGCTTGACCTGTAAGCCAATTGCTCACCCACCACATGAGGGTTTATCCATCTGCCTGGACATTTTGTCCAGAAGGACACTGTGAGAGACAGTATCCAAAGTTTTACTGATATCCAAAAGGATTACACCAACTGCCTTCCCTTGATCAGCTAAGTAGGTTGCCTGGTCATAAAAGGAAACAGGTTTGATAAGCAGGACTTTCTTCTCATGAAGCCGTGCTGGCTGTGACCAATGACTGCATTGTCTTTCAGGTGTTTTTCAATATTTCTCAGAATAATCTTCTCCATAACTTTACCAGATACTGAAGGGAGACGGACAGGTCTGTAGTTTCCAGCATCCTCCTTCTTTCCCTTCTTGAAAATTGCAACAACATTAACCAGCTTCCAGCCAGCTGGAACCTCTTCGGATTTCCAAGAACACTCAAAAGTCATCAAAAGAGGTTTTGTAATGACATCAGACAGCTCTTTGAGGATTCTGGGGTGAATCCCATCAGGCCCATAGATGTATAGGGATACAGCTGGAGCAGGAGATCCCACACAGTTTCGAGGTCATCTGGGAGTTAATCATTCTTGCAGTCATGGTCCTCCAGCTCAGGGCACTTGGACCACCTTGGTCCATCATCTATGTTGAAGACAGAGACAAAGAAAGCCTTAAACACTTCTGCCTCTGCTCTGTCCCTGTCTGGCAGGTGACCATCCTCATCCTGTAATGGGCCAATTTCTATACTGCTTATTGCCTCTTAAAAAATCTCTTTTTATTTTCCTCCAAAATTCTGGCCCACTACAACTCCAGTTGAGCTTTGGCCACACAGATTTTCTCCTTACAGTGTCAAGTTGTATTCTTTCCATGTAACTTGACCTTGCTTCCACTGGACATACACTTTCATTTTTTTGTCTTATTTCTAAGAGAACATCCCTGCTAAACCAAACTGGCCTTCTGCTTCACCTGCTTAACTTCTGACATTTGGGAATTGCCTGCTGCTCTGCCCTTAGGAGATGATGTTTGAAAAGTGACCAGCACTGATTAGCCCCATAGCCTGTTAAAACATTTTCCCAGGGGACCTTCCTTTCCAGTTCCCTGAGCAGCCTGAAGTCTGCTCTCCTTATGTCCAGAGTTGAAGTTTTGCTGGCACTTTCCCTATTGTCAACAGAGACTTTAAATATGATTGCTGTGGACAAGGCAGCCACCAATTTCCGCTTCACTTAAAAGATCCACTCTGTTGACAAACAGCAGATCAAGGAGGGCATTTTTCTGAGTCAGCTCCTTCAAGACTTATTCCATAAAGTTCTCATCCAGGTTTTTTAGGAATCTTCTGGCTCAGGTTGTACCTGCTGTGTGATGCTACCAGTTGACTTCTGGAAAATTGAAGTCCCCATAAGGATAAGGCCAATTGATTTGTAAGTGAACTTTAGCTCCTCAAAGAATAATTCCTTGGCTTTACTGTGCTGGCTGGAAGGTCTAAAGCAGACTCCCATGATGATATGTTCATTATTTGTTTGACCCTTGACTCTTATTCAATTGTGCCATTGTCAGCTGTGAGTTCCACACATTCTAAGCCTTCTATTACATACAGTGCCACCTCTCTGTCTCTTCTGCTCTGCCTATCCCTCCTGAAGAGCCCGTAACTGTCCAACAGGGTGCTGCAGTAACAGGACTCATCCCATCAAGTTTCACTTCTTCCAATGATGTCAAATCTCTTGGACTGGGCCAAAGCTTCAAACTCCTCATATTTGTTCCTGGTGCTGCATACATTAGTGTAAAAACATTTCAGGTGTGGTACATTGCACCCAAACTGCACGAGGCAGCTTGAGGGATCCCATTAGTGCTTATTTCCTCATCACTGGCAAGCCTGGTTTTGTCTCTTTCCCCCTTCCAAGCTAGTTTAAAGCTCTGCCAATGAGCCCCAGTAGCTCTTGTGGTAGAACTCTTTTTCCCTTCTGAGATAAGTGTATCCTGTCACGTGTCAGTAGACCAGATGTTTAGAAGATTATCCCAAAAAACTCAAAATTTTTCCACTTACGTCAACCTCAGAACCATGCATTGGCCTGACAGATCTGCCTATTCCTATCAATATTATTCCTTTTTACCAAAAAAATCACTATCTATGCTCCTGATTGTTCCACCAATCATCCCAGGTCCCTGAAGTCTCTTGATGTCCTTGGACTTCCCTTTGTTATTTTGTCACTGTCAGTTTGATGAACCAGTAGTGGATGGTAATCAGAGGGCCTTTTAAGACTGAAGAGTTTTTCAGTAATTTCCCTTACCCAAGCAACCCAGGGAGACAACAGCCTGCCCTGTGAATTGGGTCCCGTCTGCATATCAGGCCCTCCATGTCCCTTAGAAGGGAGTCTGCTATTATAACTTCAGGTGGTGCTGTTTTAGAAGGCCCCACTATCCCAGAAGGACTTTTGCTCATCTCATAAGTTGTCTGGCCTTCTGGTTCCAGAGCCTCTACCTCTTGTAGAAGGTACCAGCCCTACCTGTCAGATTCTGAGGAGGAAGAACCTTCCTCCTGGTGCATGCAGTGATCTGCTTTCAGCCTTCATCTTTAACAGGCCCATTGACCAACAGTCCTCTGACTAATTACCCTGCAGGGTTCTGAGTCCATCTGCTTCTCCACTACCACGGAGGTTTGAGACTCTCAAGGGCTTGAGACTGTGGCGTCTCTGAAAATGATCAGTCTACCTCTTGCTCATTCACTCAAATACCACATAGTCATTCAGTCCTGTCTGTAGCTCCTTCACCTGGCCACACAGCTCTTCAACCACAGCACACCTTCTGCAAAAGAACTCTTTTTTGGCCCCAGCCTCATGAAGAGGCATCAAGTACTCCTGGCTACCTGTGAATTGGAGAGCTGCCCTGACCATCAACAAGTCTGGCTGGATGAAAGCCCCTGACGTGGTTGGTTCAGTGACTCCCACAGCTCTAAGGATTTAAGTTGTAGTCATGTCAACACCATAACTGAGGAAGCTTAAACAAGTAGGTTCATAAGATTGGGGGAGAAAGGATCTTTTTGCTCTTCCTTACCAGCTACTGAGTCTGTTTTCTGCCTCAATTGGCTACTCCCAGGTGATCAGAGAAGAACACTTCCTGGTCATCCTGCCTGCACTAATTGCCATACAAACTGACGTGCCATGCCCTTGCTGACATGTCACACCCCTGTTTGCCTCCTCCTGTTCACCATGCTATGGATCGCTTGTGCTCGCTGGAGAAATTCAGAACTCCACTGGTTGTTCCTGGCACTATGCCCTCCTTCTCTGGTTAGCTGCCAAGAGCTTTCGGGTCATACCAAAACACAGGGACTGCTGCACAGGTTCCTGAACTTAGGAAGTCCCCTTTACATCTGGATCGCACCTCCCAGACTTCCCTATTTATTCAGCTTTGGCTTAGAGTTGTGTCATTTAAGTGACAAACCTGGGTTTCCCAACAGTTTTTTTTCCTTTGCAGGACAATGCCCCCATCCAGAGAGGAGTAATTCTAGGGTTTTTTTCCAGTAACTGGACAGATAATTGCACAGAAAATAAGACTGCAGAAGTAACTAATGGAAACATTCATCTAAGGGATTTTCCTCAGTAATCATGAAGACACTGCCTCTGCAGTATTTCAGAGCATCCTTGGAAGACTGCTTCGCAATCAATATTTCCAGATTGCTTTCGTTAGGCACAAAGTAGAGATTTCCTGTTCAATTCATGCTGGGTTTTGTTTGTTTGTTTGTTTTGGAGGGGTTGTTTTGTTTTTGTTTGGTTTTTTGTTTGCTTTGTTTGGTTTTTTTTCTGTTTTGTTTTGTTTTTGTTTTGTGGATAACTGCATTGCATGTTCTTTCTATGTCTTTCAACTTATGAAATATGAATTTAGATTCTACCCACATTTAAGTATTAGTAATTTTAACCATAGATTTTTACTATCATTTCACAAAATTTCTTTGTGAAAAACAGTATTAAAACAAGATACTTCATTTTCTTATGACTTAAACTGTCCTGGCAGATCCACTGCTCAGCAATAAAGAAGTAGGAGGATGCAATTGCCCAGGTTGATCAGTGTGTCCTACTCTGTACACTGAAAAAATGAGAAGTCTTCTGTAATTCTCTAGAGTGCACTTAGTGGCAATGGATAGCTTACCAATGAAAACAAAATACACTGATGGAAAAAGATCATTGTTTTACATTCAGTGTCAGTTCTCATCCCTCCCTGGCTGCACTCCAAAGATTATCTACAGTAAATATTAATATCATTGCAAATTCAGTAATGGCAGTTTGTGGTCAGATAACAATTCTAATTTCCTTTCTTTTTATTTTTCAGTTCTTTGGTTGAAGTTTTTTCCATGACATAAAGAAAAATAAATCTCCTTTAGTGCTTTTCTGTGTTCCTTTGGAAACCATAAGAAGTAAATTTTCTGTCAAAATCAGGTGTGTCACCTATCATCTTGTTTCATCCCATTTTCATGAGCATTTTCTGATCCTTTTTTGCCTAATGCAGACATCCTGACAATATCAATAGTGACAGTGTAGAGGACGATAAGCAATTTCTAGTTTTAGTGACAGTAATTTGTGTCTGTTGTAATGATATAATCCCTGCTGCTGCTGTAGAAGAAGTAGAGAATAGAAAATGATAGGACATTTATATTAGTATCATGTGATTTGCAGGGACATGTATTTGATCTCTAGTAAACTGTGACATTCTTTTGACTGAAAAGACAGAGCTTTATCCTGTCAAGTGTTATTACATGGCTCTAGATGTATAGCTTGCTGAAGCAGAAGTTTATTGTGGAGTTCTAGTTTACTGTGGGTTTTATTTCTTTTTATCAGTGACTTTAGGATTTTGTGAAGTACTTCTTCACAGTTGTGTAGAGCTTTTTTCTTTGTATCAGTGGCTTCATCTTTTTCTATATTGTAGCATACCTTTCCAAGCATTTGCACTTCTGTGAAAAAGCAGAACATTAGGCCAAAAAGTACTGTGGCAAAGTGCTGAATACACAGCTATATTCTTTAGGGTGAATTTCATTTTCCTGAAACGAAGATGTATTCTTGTATTCTTGTGTTGCTCTCATGGTCCCATACCTGTTGGCATAAGTGGCATGCCCTTTTACTAACAGAGTAGCACACTACCCTGGGCTCATCCTCTTGTGCACTGAGTCTCTGAGTGCCTCACTGACTTTTTGTGTGACAGGCTATGTGCAAGGGTTCATAATGTGACCTCCGTCAAATACCAGTAAAATTATAAGTGACAGAAGCACAACTGGAAGGGGCATAACCTGTGTTCAAAATGGTAGCAGAATGCTGACATTGCTTGAAGGGAAATATGAAGAAATCAGAGCTTCCTCTGCTTCCCCTGCACCTAGGTCCACTGGGTCACTTTTGCCATTTGATTCAGCTAAGCAAGCTCACACAACTGGACTGACAGTCACAGTTCAATTATGCTTGTTTTTCTGCTAGCACTGGTGTCTCATGTCACTACTACAACAAATGGAGAGCTTTCTTGAAGTCAAGAGCTACAACATGTGATGCTTACATGAATTGGTGATGGCAATTTAGCTGCATTTGTTTTTTTAATAAAATCAACCTTTTTGGAAACAGACAGGAGACTATAGGTAAGAGGATATGTGCTCCAGCTTTGTATATTGCAGGATTTGCCATTTCCTTCACAATGACATGACATGATGAAGTGAAGCAGTAAATAAGAGCCTATGAACCCTTTAATTTGTTCATTTCTTTTGGTAATCAGAGCTCTTCCTCATGTACATATATCCTAATTTTGGCCAAGGGTGTGAGGGGTCAGAATCTGGAGCCTTGTGGGCATGTCTAGGCTGTTCTATATCACCCACATCATCACTACAGGGCAAAAGTAAGGGATTCTCACTTTCAAGAAGAAGAGGGCATGGCTTTGAGTGGAGGATGAAAAAGAGGGCTCACAGACAATCTTCGGACATTTTATCCTTTTCCAGGGAAGCAAGAGGTAAATGGAACAGTGAGGCAGTCCCAATCAGAGTGTGTGTCTGCCATTGTTTTTCATTGTCTCAGGCTTGAGGGGAAAATTTAGGCACAGAGGGTCCAGGGGCAATTTTGTTCTTTGTCTCAGGGAGCCATGCAGCACCAGGTCAGGTCAGATCAGCTGATCAGTGAGCAATTTCTGTATGTGTATCTTCCTCTTTTTGTATACTTTTGTTCCTAATATTGTTGCTGTTACTCTTTATTTCTTTATCTCATTGCTGTTTCTAGCAAACTGTGCTTATCTCAGTTCTGGATCTCTGCCTTTTGTCTCTCTCATTGGAGGGGTAGGGTAATTTGAGCTGCTGTGTGGAGCTTAATTTTCAGCTGGGTTTAAACCATAATAACATATTTAATTTGTCTCCCAGACTTGATTTGAGGTTGTTGCAACTGATTCTCTGCCCGGATCTTGGCTGCATAAGAAACGTTGTATAGAAATGAACATTGGTCTGCCTGACTTTCAGGCAAAGCAAACATCCTGTAGATTTGATTAGTTTGTATATCAGCCTATTATTTCATCTTAGAGTATTTCCTGGTTCATACCAATTTCTTAGACAAGTAACAGTCTTAGTGTTTTGCAACTGTATGTCACCTGCCAAGGTACAAAGCTTTGGCTAAAGTTATCTCTGTATTAGTTAAAAAGCAGAAAAACACATGCAACATGCATGAATACAGAAAGCAAACTGAATTTCTTGCTTTAGGTGTTGAATACATCTGAGCACCATGAAATGTTAAATCATTTAAAAATCAGAACCAGAATTAAACAGTTTTGTTACTTTCTGATCATTTAAATGTCAGTAAATATAATTGTGGTTACTTTTGTATGATGATTGGCCCAGTCACATCCACAGATTCCAGAAGAGTCTATAATCTAGCACATCTACTGAGGACATTTTCACCAAGTGTACAGAAGACAATGATGATACTTATCCCTACAAGTACAGTACCTATTCAATGTGTCATCAATAAAAGGCTTTTGGAAAACATTATAGCAAACACACAGACATTACCAACAAAAGATTTGCCCTTAAAAAGTAATTTAATACAAAGTTTATTTTTCCAGAGACATTAATATCTTTAAAATATCCCTGAAGGATATAATTTTGTGTATGAGAATTTAGTTTTGTTTAAAGTAGTGGACTAACCCGGGCACTCCAGGTAATTTCCCTGAAGGAAGACTTTTGTACATCCAAATGAGTTGCAGAGAAAGAGTAGGAACTTGCTACCTGTAGGTTTATATTGACCCTAAGTGTCCTTAAAACTTTAAAAATTCTGCCTCTAAGAGAAAACTAAGTAAAGTAGTTGTATATTAAATAAATTGTAAGTAAATAAACAGGAAAAAAATGGGTTGCTATCAATGTGATCAGATGATCTGAAGGCCTGGTGAGGGGAAAAGAGAAATTAAAACACTTACTTCTCTAGAGAAAGAATCCCTTTGGAGAAAAGATCACTTCCGAACACAAGAAGTATTAAACTTCATAGATGCATCCAAGCAAGTTTGCTACCTAGCTACTGGATAATTGATTTCATCCTAAAACGTTCCTGTACCTAGGAGACATTAAGCAAGCCATGTCAACAGCTCCATCTCCATGTCTGAGAGTTTATGGATTTTCAATTGATGATTTCAAGCCTATTTTGAAATAATTTCCCAAATTGTTCAGATTTGTTTTCTAATTGTGCTTTTCATGTATAAACTGGGCTTCTTCATTTTAATGGACTTGAGCTATAAAGACAACAAACCAGGCAAATAGTCTGGTGAATATTTTCAAAAGGTTTCAGGACTTTTTTACTCTCATTTAAACTCTTTTTCTTATGCAAGGTATTAAGTCAATATTGAGCCATAAATCAAGTGCTTGGTGAAGCTATCAGCACAATATATCCCTGAGACTATTAGGAACTGCTGGGATTTATTGTAAGAATGGCAGAATAAATTCGGAGTACTTGCTGAGTTTTAACAGCTAAACATATGATTACTTTCTGATCTCAGATTGTCTATCCAGCAAAAAGAAATGCTTCTCCTTAGCTAAACTGGGCAAACAACAGGTTGCCAACCATTTGAAAACTTTTCAGCCTCAACAGAAACACCAAAAATAGAGAATCAGCTCCTCTCTGGATTAAAACAATATTGAATACTGGTATTCGATTTGATAACATTTAAGTAGTTCAGTAAGTGTGTATATTTACCTATACTTTTTTCAATAGGAAACAGTGTGGATCAGATTTGCCTTTTCAGCATTGTGATTTAATGCTGGTCAAATAGTTAAAGACATGCAACAGCATGTTTCATGAAAATTAGAGTTTTAAAGACTATGGGTAAATAACACAGTTATGTAAGAAGATGGTTTTGCGCTTGAGTCCTGCTCTTTCTTTTTACAAACATTTATGATGTGTCAGTTCATTCATCAGCTGAAAGAAAAAATAGGCTTCAAGTTCTATGGGGGAACAATGTTTCCATTTTTTTCCTAAAACCATTGATTAAGTGATGTCAGCTATGTGACCAAACAGATCTGAGGGAGCCATGCATGGGAGACAAGTGAAGTTTTTACCTCCTTTGCTATACCTGATGACCTGATGACAATTTTTGAAGGTCAAACAGGGAGTTTCAGACACAGAGTCAACTACTTGGGTTGAAAAGTCAATTGTCATCTCATTGACACTTGGGATTGTATCAGACTGAAAGCAATGATTGTTTCCTAATTTATGCTATGAGAGTTGGAAGAT
>JAWWEU010000086.1:3443805-3454842 GCA_035583155.1 Acropternis orthonyx
CAACAGTGAGTTTCATGTTCAACGTCCATCCTCTTTGCCAATTTATGTTCCAGGGAGGGTTCAAAAGGGTGTTGAAACTGAAACTCGGACACCATTGAAAGCTTAACATAAGCAGTATTTTATTACAAGAGGTATCCAAGTATGACGGGAACCCGAGAGAGAGGGAGAGAGAGAGAGGAGAGAGAGGGAAATAAGCCCTGCGTAAGAACCCACAAGGTGTTCTCTATGAGGTTGTCTTACCGACTCTAGAATGCCCAGACTTCCCAGCACAGATGTAGCATCCTCAGAGGCCGGCAGGCTCACAGGCAAGCATCCCTGCCTAGGCAACGTGGTCCTTTCATGTGAAGTGAACTAGCACCAAGGATGAGCCATCTACTCTATTTGCCAGGTGACATCTACCATGGCCAACACCACCCAGCTAGAGGCCCCGGCCCCTCCTCCCTGTTATGTAAGTGGCCTCCTTCTGCGCATGTGTGAGAGCATTGGAATTTCTTTGTGCCTGCGTGGTCCATTCCAGAGGGTCTTAATGAAATGGGTCTGGGGGCTTACTTCATCTTCTTCCTCCCTTTCTTCTTCAAGTGCCCTTGAACGACCATTAACCAGTCGTGTGAGCCCAATGAATTTTAGTTTATATTAAATGTTTCCCTCAAGGACGAAGTCCTCACTTATCAGCCTGTGTTTTCCCATAACTTGGCAGGAAAAGAATAATTTCTCACAGATGTCTGGGCCAAACACAGACCAAAGGTACCAGCATCTAAATAAACCTAGATACAGCAACTGGTTCCAGTGTTTCACCACCCTCATCATAAAGAATGTCTTCCTTATATCTAGTCTGAATTTCCTTTCTCTCAGTTTAAAACCATTATGTCTTGTCCTGTCACTACAGGCCTGCAACACTCTGGCCCCGGAGCCACAATCTTACAGGCTCAGCCAGGAGTTTTACTTTAAAATATATATAGGGTTCTATAATATCTAGAGAAATATCAAGAGAATAAGCCACAGACTTGTTCCCCAGAGGTACTTTTGTTGATAATTTAGGGGAGAAAATAAGGGAACTTGGCAAAAGTTCAAAGGGGCACCACACAAGCTAGACAAAACATTCCACCACAATACCGACCCAGCACATACTAATCCACAACACTTAAGTCAAAATCCAATCCCTCCAGCTTTAAGCTACCCAAAGCATCAAGAAAGGAGCAAAGAAAGAGAAGAGGGAGCAAGAAGAGAGAAGAAGGAGAAAATGGAAGAGACAGGTTATATAGCTACCATTGGAACCTTGTGGAAGACCAGCTCTCACACATCCAGATGGCAGGGCTGTGACTGCATGGCGAGCATATGCCTTTGGTTTTGTCTGCTCTGGTCCCTATGGCCAAGCCCCTTCAGTTGGGGCCTCTGACCCACTGGCCACTCTAGGGTTCCAGACCAGGGTGAGGGGCAGTGTTCTCACTGTCCCTGCCAAATTGAGGCTGGGTTAGGGGCTCCAGGAGGTGTTCTGTGTTATAGTTTTCCCAGGCTGTTTGTGACTGACAGCTGCTCTGGGCCTTACCCATGTGGACTCTGGGGGCCTGCCATGAGGGATACGATGCCACCCCACCTCTGTGAAGTTTGACCCATCCTTTCCCCCTCCACACACACACATATACCTCCACACCCCCCTCAAGGTGGTTCAGACCAAATAATTACTGATCTCGTGTGTAACAAGACCCTGTTAAAAACTCTGTCCTCATCTTTCTCCTAAGCTCCCTTTAAGTGTTGAAAGGCCACAATGAGGTCTCCCTGGAACCTTCTCTTCTCCAGGCTGAAAAAATCCAACTCTCTCAGCTTGTCTTCATAGGAGAGGTGCTCCAGCCCTATGACCGTTCTTTGTGGCCCTATGCGTTTTGGAAAGCTGCTGTGAAGAGGGTTCATTCAGGGGTACAGTATTCCCATCTTCTGTTTTCAGCCCTGAGGAAGAGCAACATTTTGTAGCCTCTGTATCTCACAGGTGGAAATCCTGAGAAACAGCAAGGTTAAAAGATCTCATGGAATAATAAACAGGGGGCAAGAACCCAGATCTCAATTCAAGGAACAATGTCATCTCTGCTACAATTGGGCTTCAGGGCTTTAGCCACCAGGATATGGTACATACCTCATGGAACAAGGTGAAAGTATCTGCAAAACACCTCTGAAACACAGTCCTCTGGTGTGTCCACATGGCTTGTTGCTACTTTGGTGTCATACATCAGGGACAAAACCATCATCTCATCTCTTCTGGGTTAAGACCCATGTCTAGTTGCCAGCACAACAGCTTGGAGGTGGGAGAAGTACGAGTGAGCACAATATTCCCTATCTTTTGTCACTGAAGAGTAAAAGCCATACAGTTGTGGATGTCTTACCCCTGGAAGTGTTCAAGGTCAGGTTGGATGGGGCTTTTAAAAGAACAACCTGGTCTAGTGGAAGGTGTCCCTGCCCATGACAGGGACTAGATGGTCTTTAAGGTCCCTTCTAACCCAAACCATTCTGTGATTTCTATGATTCTCAGCCAGATGACTGCAACCCTGGTGTGGTCACTGACCTGGTGGCTCCTAGACTTGGAGTGATCTTTATAACCCCAGGTTCCTACTGCTTGCACAGCTCTGGTCCTGGAGATAAGCACTACAAAAACTCATAGAAGTCGAAAGTCAGTTTTGCAATGTAGTTGTCTACTTCATCCTTCATCTGCGGAGCCTTTGATGATGTGTTGCCTGCATTGGTGTGGAGGACACAGGTAGGAGCACTCTTCCTTGATCCCCTGATACAAGCCATCAATGCTAGCTTGACTGCTGGACCACACAGGTATGATGCAATTACTGGATATTTTGAGTCTGCTGGCACAAAACGGAAAATAATTGAGCCACATTGTAGTGTAGATGACATTGTTCCAACATCTGCCCTTCCAGGTGTTTCTTAGTGCATATTGATATTACAAGACAGGGTGAGCGCATCCATCATGCCCTCAGTCTTTAATGCTGACTCACACCTGAAGGACAGGGAAAGAGCCTGGAAATTGAAACTCCCATTCAAACCTCACACATAATCAAAAACTGTTTTGAAGCTGTTTTGTGGACTCAGTGGCCTGAATCCAGCTGAAGGTACAGTCCGTTCAGAGCAAACCTAACACTGTATCTCAGTAAAACCCTCTGGGTTGGGCACATCTCCATTGAACAGCAAGGCACAGCATTGAGTCAACCTCATCCAGATGCTCACAAAGCCTGATCTACTGCTATGTGCTACCATTCACCACATGAAGGACAGCAGAGGTTGAAGTCACATTCCTGGGGTCCAGGCACTTTGGCAGGGAAGAAGCTTACAAGCCCATCTGGAACTTCTACTTCTCAAAATCCATCAGGCTCCAGGACTCTGGTGGTTTCCACTCAAGATCCCTCTCCACAACAGCTGTAGGGACCTTCTCCATGAGAGGCCACGTACAAGCGGGATGTGGAGCAGTGAACTCCTGAAGGCAGGATGAGGGGGCCAAAAGGAAAAATTATTTTTATTTCCAGTGGCATGGGAGATGAAGGGGGCAGGAAACAGTTGAGGAAAACCTAGAGGACTGGCTTTCCCCTCTTCTCAAATTTTCCCCCTTGCCTGGTGGCATGAACCACCCATGTCCCAGAACAGAGGAAAAGCTTGGCCTTCCCCAGTACTTCAGGGCCTGGGACAGTGTCGAATGAGAGCTGGGTCCATAACATGGGGGTTCTTTCAAGTTGAAATTATGAGAAACAGGAGCAATAACAAAAATAACTTCAACATATTTTGGGCAGCTAGCCCCTCCAGACTTGGGCTGATGGAGTGCAACCAAGCCAAGGACTCCAAAGCCCCATGCACCGCAGCAGCCCAACAGAGTCCAAAGCTCAGGATGACCCTATCTGGGTGCTACCCACACCAGAGCGGTTCCACACAGAACTGGGGTGGGTGACCCCACCACCAACCCCACATGGTACCTGCTTAGAGCAGCATCTCTGCTACCTGCCTCATCTCCACCACTAAAAATGCCATTTGGCACAGCCTGGGATCAAGTGTACATTTTTAGTTTTTAATGGAACATAAACTCCTTTAGAAAAAACATTCATCTAGATGGCAACACCCATAGAAAAAACCACCAATCTCATGTTCTTTTTTTTTTTAATTTGGCATTTGTTATTTGCATTTATATTAAAGCAATATTATTTTTTCTCATTTATACACATTGCACAATACATAAATAATGATGCTTATAAAATGTCTTTATATTTACAAGTAATAATATATTTATATATAACATAAAATACATTTTTTTCCTTTAATAATTCTTAGGTTTTTTTTCAAGGAGTCCTTTTTGTTTATTTCCAAAGCACTACACTGCTAAAGTTCCAATGAGAATGCTCTCTTGTTCAATTAAATCTTTATATTTAGAAAAATAGCTTATGTTAAAGTCTAAACATGCTCACTGAGCTAAGAACAGTGGAAAAGTATCATACTTGTGTATGAATTCAAGAAGAAATGAAAGCACAACTACATTTCCAGATTGGATGGTACCAGGATAACCTGATCTAAGCAGGTTACAATAGACCAAGTATTGTGAACACTTTTTCTTTTGATTTCCCATTTGTTTTTAATTTGTTTTGCTGGTTTTGTTTTGTTTTAGTCTTAGACTTCTGTCACTTTACATCTCAGCTCAAATTATAAAGCACAGACCATGCACAAGGTTTCTCCGCTGTTGTTTTCTCCCCTTGCATCAATCCATGACCATAAAAAAATAAAAAAAGAAGTGGAAGGATGAACACAGTGACAAGATGTCAACTCAGCAAAAAGAAAAACAAAATAAAAATTAAAAAGGGTGGGTAAAGACCTGGTTGGAAAGATTTTGCACCATCCTTCAGCAGCAACATGGGGTTAGCACCACTGGGGAAGGGGTCTCAGTGTCACCGTCACCAGGGATGGAAAGGTGGTGCATAAAAAATACAGGTATCTTCTTGTTTTATCCAAAAGAAGGAACTGTAACATAGCAAGTGGCTTCTGAATCCATCGATCACACAGGATAATCCTTTCAGAGGCATTAAATAATTTTTATATGTGATCCACACACCCATCCACTCCCTCCCATACCCCTTTCTCGCCCTTCTGAGTTATTGGTCACTTACACTTTTAAAAAATAGATATATTTATCAAAATACCCAAAGCACAAAACAAAAATATTTCCATAAGCTATTTCTCAAAAGAAAGGGAGGGAGACACACAAACTAAACAAAACCAAAAAGTTTGCATGAAAAGCAAGCACTCAGAAATAATAGCAGCAAAGTACCATAAATGCCACGAGTCCACCCTGTCTTGAGTCATCAGTTATTAAAAATAACCTCCAACCAGCATGGGCAACTGCTGATGAACTCTCTAGTGTAGCAATGGCCCCAGCCTTTCACAAAGCTGATCTGAACAGTAAATCCGGTCCATGGTTGCTGCATGAACTCATGGTCGTTGGGTCTCTGCAAGCTGTATGCCTTCTTGTAGTCAAAAGCCTTGATGGAAAAACCTGGAAACACTTTGTGAACCAGCAACATCCTGGAGTCAGGATTGTCCAGTGTGGCTGACTTGATGAAGATGGGGTAACTACTGCGGTTGTACACCCACACACCGTCCACTTCTTTGGTGAGCTGGATGCCATAGCCAATCTTGCTGCGGACCTTCTGCACCAGCTGGCTTTTGTTGTCTGAGTTGAGCTGTCCAAGGCAGAAACCATTCCCCTGAGGTAGATCATAGAAGATATCCAGGGAGGGCTCTTGGACAGAATACAGTCGACCCACACGCATCTTCTCTTCCCAGTATGCCACCACGCACCAGTGTGACCAATCCCCTGGCTCCTGAAGAACTTGGGAATCTACAGAACAGGAGAAAAAAAGGAAGAAAATGAGAAATTTAGCACCAGAGCAGTTAATATGACCCAAAAGTGATGCAATGCTGGCAGGTCATTGCCTGCCCATGTCTTCATGATGCTCTCCATGCATGCACCAACGCCTATGACACATCCACCATTTCCAAAAGCAATGTTATTAGGACCATTTAAGTTGACACAGATTTCAGGGGAATCCCATGCTGTTTCAGCACCAATCCAGGGATAGTGGGTGGCCCAGCACCCCAAAGCTCTTTCTGCAGACCCCCAAACCCCAGCCCTCCAGCATGAGCAATGGTAGCGACATGTTGGCTGCCCTGTTTTCTTTATTTTTTGCTATTAATAAGCCCATTTCTCCAGCACAGGCATTTTTCTCTTGTCTCTGAGTTGTGTTTCAAGCCCTGCCCTGTGTTTTTAAGAGAAAAAAAACCAAAACAGCCACACACTTTTAATTTCCTCATTTCTATGCCAGTGAGGAAAATATTTCTTCAGTTGCTGGAGGCAGCTACTAAAAATGGGCCTGGTTGCATACACCCCAAAATAGGGACCCTCACTCCTGGATGAAACTGAGGATGGGGGTTCCAGTGGTGGGGAGGTGGTCACTGGGACAGCATCCATCAAGGTGCACCCCAGTTTGTGCTTCCACCTTCCCTTTTCAGTGCCTCCCAAGACTTTCTTGCCAATAACTTTATATCTTGCTGAAACCTGGCACCCCTGTCCATCCTGTAGGTGCCATGTGATTCCCCTAAATTCTTCAGAGTAACATTCCTTGGAAATTTGGTGCAGATGGTTCATCACTGGTGATACCCCAGGACAACCACATTATTCAATATCCCATTCCCACTGGAAAACTCTTTTTTTCCTTATATTTTTTATACCCTCCTGAATTTTCCTGAGGGGCTGACCTGATTTGTCCAGTGCATCTTTTGTTCTCCACAAAAGCATCATATCAGTTACTTCCCAACACACCAACAACATGAGAGGCTGTGAGGCTTCCCACCACCTGCCTCAACCCTCACAAACATCAAGTCCTGCCCAAAATTGCTCAATAAAATGCCACAGCCAGCATTTCTCTAACATCAAGTGTACACACACTGCCTGTGGGCTTGGAGCATCTTCCTGCTCTGGGCAGAGATGCTGCAGAAAATGTTACATCCATACAGAAAACCTGGAGGATGGGACACCAAAGCAATAACCACAAAAAAATTAAAAGCTGCTGAAACCAAGAAAGTCCAGATGAAGGTGGGTATGGGAGATTCACACCATGGAAACAGCCAAATTTATCAGTAATGGCTCCATGCTTGGTTCTCCTAAGCTGTGGCAGGAGGACTCATATCTCCCACCACTAGGAAGTGGCAGAAAATTTCTGATGTGGCTTTTCTCCTTGGCACATGAACACTTTTAAGATGATGAAATCATGTCATCTGTACTTTTTCTTTCCAAGCTCCGGCAGCTTTATTATGAGTTTGGGAAGAAAAAGATCTTTTTTTTTTTTTTTTTTCCCATTCAGGAATAACCAAAACATTTAACCAAAATTAATTAAAAAAAAAAATTAATTAAATAAATAAATAAATAAATAAGGACATGCAGCTCCTGTCCAGTTTTCAGATCTCAGCCCTGTCCTGGTGCCAAGTTCATAAACGTAGAGGGGAGGTAGGCTGTGTATCTTTTGTTTTGCTTCATTTTGTTTTGACATAGCTAAAGGTTTTCCTGTAATCAACCAACCTCCAGAGAAAACAGCAACTTTAGCACACACTGAACTATCTCACCTATCGGGACTACTCCCTGTTGATCAAGTCAAGAGCTATCTAAATCATCACTGATAACTGCAATAATAACATATTGTCCCTGAAAATGGGAACACAGCTGTATTTCCAATGAGGTTTTTAAATGTCTGCAATTGGATCTTTCCTCAATGATATTAGGATTAGACACAAATTAAATTATCCAATTGTAGAAGTGCTTCAAATTATGAATTTATATATACATATATTTATAGATTAAGAGCAGCTTTGACCCAAAGCATCTTCTCATGTTCTTCCTAAACTTCTCACCATCTCAACCTCTCTTCTCCCTCATTCCTCTGTGATCCTTGGTGCTGGATTTCCCACCAAACATCAGCCCTGATACAACATTCACCATGATATCATCTACTCCGAACTACTAACAAAAGTCTCCTCATTTTCATAGAATCATCAAATGGGTTGGGTTGGAAGGGACCTTTAAAGGCCATCGAGTTCAACCTCTCTGCCATGGGCAAGGACACCTTCCACTAGATCAGGGTGCTCAGGTTTTGTGGTACCCTCACCTTGGCCACTTACGAAGGTGACACTGCATGCACAACCAGTAATCCAACATGAAGAGGTAAAGACAACAAATAAATTTGTCCACCAAGAAATCATAGCACCAAAATCAGATTTGCCTTATGGACCTCTCCTATAAGGACCAGGACACAGATGGGAGCTCCTGGGGCAGCAAGGACATCATAGAATCCTAGAATGGTTTGGGTTGGAAGGGACTGTCTCAGTTTAAAAAGAAACCGAGATGTCTATCAAGGAAAGTGAGGAATCCTCCTGGACTAGGAAGGGGCCCTCCCTCTCCCCAAGCCACCACAACCTTTGAAATTAAGATACTTTAATCAGAAAATGTAGAAAAGAGGATAACAGTTCTTTACTACAAATATATATGAAAAAAACAAACAAAAAAACAAACAAAAAAAACCCCCAGAACAAGCAACAACACTATAACTGAAACTTTCAAACACTGACATCCCACTTTGTCTTTCAATGCAATTATAGCCACAAACAGCAGGAGGCGCTGTTGGGCTCCTGGAAAAGCAGATGCTGTGGTTACTCACTGGTGACCGGCAGGAGGTGCCCGCGGGCTGCTCCTGTCGGCTCGGTGGCTGCCAGCAAATAGGGTTCACCACACAGCACACAAAAAAAGGTTTCCTCCCCCTCCCGGGCTCTGTGTTCCCTGACCCATGGGGGGACAGCTGCAGCAACAGGCAAGCATGAAAACAAAAAAAGCTGCTAGCAAAGAGGTAAATGGAGGCTTCCTCACCAAGATGCTACACTTGGGGGTCGCAGAGGGCATGCAGGGTTGGTGGTGAGCCAGAACATCCCTAGAGCCGCCATGAGCCCTCAGCCAAGCAGCAGCCAGACACCAAAGCTGATGGAACCTGAGGTTAGTGAATACAATCCAGAAAGGAAAAAAAAAATTAATTCTGGAGCCTCCTCACACCACTCCCCCATCCAGGGAAAAAGGGAAGTGACCAACAAAAACAAAAGAACTTCCCCCACCAAATTCTTTCCCAAGCCATTAGGTTGGTATTTAAGGGCTATCAGCTTTTGTTTAGCTTGGTCAAAGGGCCTGGATACAGTTTGAAACAAAACAGCCCCTCCCTTCCCCCTTCCACAGCGGTAATGAGGAAAGAAGTAGGAAAGCCCATCTCATCAACAGGTGGCTAAAGGATTGGTGCCACAGTTAAAATTTTTGTTTCTTTGACCATGGGGGCAAACTCCATGGTACCCAGCCTCCTCAAATCAGATGGGCTTCATCTTTCTAGGAAGGGCAAGAGGACTTTAGCCCATAAGTTGGCAGGGCTGATCAGAAGGGCTTTAAACTAGGTTTGAAGGGGGAAAGGGATTGTAACCAAGCTCTCTAGACATAAGCCTAAGAGTGGAAAGCCCAAGTTAAGAGTAAAATCAGCAGGCCAGCTGAAGTGCATGTACAGTAATGCATGCAGCATGGGCAACAAACAAGAAGAGCTGGAAGCCATCTTGCAGCAGGAAAGCTATGACATAGTTGCCATCACAGAAACGTGGTGGGATGACTCGCATGACTGGAGTTCTCCTATGGGTGGCTACATGCTCTTCAGAAAGGACAGAAAGGGTAGTAGAGGTAGAGGGGTGGCTTTATATGATAGAGAGTCTCTTGACTCTGTTGAACTCAAGGTCAGCAATTATAAGGTTGAGTGCCTGTGGCCCAGAATCAGGGGGAAGGCCAACAAGGCTGACATCCTGGTGGGAGTCTGTTATAGACCACCCAACCAGGATGACGAAGGAGATGAATTATTCTACAAGCAGCTGGTGGATGTCTCAAAAACGCCAGCCCTTGTTCGTGTGGATGAATTTAACCTGCTGGATGACTGCTGAGAACTCAACACAGCAGAGAAGAGGCAGTCTAGGAGTTTCCTAGAGTGTATAGAGGACAATTTCCTTCATCAGCTGGTAAATGAGCCTACCAGGGGTGAGGGTCCACTAGACGTACTGTTTACAAACAGAGGGGCTGGTGGGAGATGTAGTGGTCAGAGGCCACCTGGGGCACAGTGACCATGAAATAATAGAATTTTCAGTACTCAGGGATGCAAGGAGAGCCATCAATAAAAACTCTACACTGGACTTCCAGAGGGCAGATTTTGGCCTTTTCAGAAGACTAGTTCAGAGCATACCCTGGGAAACAACCCTTGAAAACAAGGGGGTCCAGGAGGGATGGACGTACTCCAAGCAGGAAGTCTTGAGTGCACAGGAACAGGCTGTACCAGTGTGCCGAAAGACAAGCCGGTGGGGAAGACGACCAGCTTGGCTGAGCAGGGAGATTCTGAAGGAAATCAGGGGGAAAAAAGAGAGCTTAACAACTGTGGAAAAAAGGGATGGCTACTAATGATGAGTTTGGGAAGATAGATCATGCAGGAAGAAAATTAGGGAGACAAAAATGCAATTTGAAGTTAATTTGGCCACTTCTGTTATGGATAACAAAAAGGGCTTCCATAAATACATTAATAACAAAAGGAGGGGCAAGGAAAACTTCCATTCTTTGTTGGACTTGGAGGGAAATATAATTAACAAAGATGAGGAGAAGGCTGAGGTACTTAACACCTACTTTGTCTCAGTTTTTACCAGTAAGACAGGTGGCCCTCAGGACAACTGGCCACTGGAGCTGGTAGACAGAGACAGGAAGCTGAATAGTCCCCCGGTATTCCAGGAGGAAATAGTGACTTACTGAGCCATCTGGATCCTCACAAGTCTATGAGAGCAGACAGGATCCATCCAAGGCTGATGAGGGAGCTGGCGGAAGAGCTTGCTAAGCCACTCTCCATCATCTTCCAACAGTCCTGGCTCTCTGGGGAGGTCCCAAATGATTGGAAGTTA
>JAWWEU010000086.1:3500238-3518151 GCA_035583155.1 Acropternis orthonyx
AAATGATCCATTGTTAGCAGTTCATGAGAAATTACATAGAGGGTGTAGAATACACAGTCTTAGCCACACCCACACAGAGACAAACCGGTCCTGGTCACTATAACCAGGACACTGATGCAATCTGCAGAGGAGTTGAGGCCACCACTCCCCACCCCAGCACTCTTCTTCGAACAAAGGACAAAGAGAGAGAGCCTCTACACTGCCCATGAGAAAGGTTCTGTCCCACCCCTTGTGACAACCATCTTCCCACATGAGTTTTGGAGCTGGCCTTGCTGGACCTTGGGTGTGACTTCTGTGGCCATGGCCTTCTGAGGCGCAGCATCGACCCTCTGCATTCCATAAACAGAACTGCACTGGAGGGGCAGAGAGAGAGAAGACTTGATTCGTCTGAAGGTTTTGGTTATGGTGTTGCTGTTTGTTCTGGGTTTGGTTATATATATATATATGTATATTTGTAGTTGAGAGTTGTTATCCTTCTCTATACATTTTCTGATTAAAGTTTCTTAATGTCAAAGGTCGTGGTGGTTGTTTGGGGAAAAGCCCCCTCTTCTAGTCCAAATAGAAATCCTAGTTTTCTTCTAAACTGAGACAACGAGGAATTTGTCTCATACACACACAACAAATATGTTTTCAATGTAAGTGTTGCAGTACCTGAATCAGAGATGGTATACAGAATCAAGTTTTAACCAACACTTCATGTTCACCAAACCTTCTGGTGTGGGGATAGTCCAATTTTGGAGCCTGAGACTGTTGAAAGAGTCAGGGATGTAGAACTAATACTCTTGCCATGCAACCTTCTGCATCCAGGACTGGACATTTTCAAAGACAAAACACCGAACTGCATGGGTTGTTGATATCAGCCTTCAAAGGCTTCCTGTATTGTTGTTTATATATTGAAAATACACTAAAAATTTCGTGTAGTTGCCCTATTATTCCACCATAAGTTAATATTTGAATTCTTGCCTATGAGTTTATTTTGTTTACAAATAGTTTTCTACATGTTGAAAGTGTGAAAAATCCACATTTTGTGTTTACGGTATCATTTATATAATCTTAGGAATGTATTCTGAGAACTCATTAGGACACATAAGTTGAAAATTCTCATTTAAAGTAGTGTTTAGCAACTTTAATTAGAACCCTTTCCTGTATTTCATTATAAGGTTATATCATAATTACTCAGCAGGTCTTAGGTATTTACTAATGCAGAAGTGACAATATGTGATACTGCTGAATTACAACTGCACAGCTGGAGAAGATATTTGGAGAAATAAAGAACAGATAGATGTGTTGTTTAAAAAGCAGCAGGGAAAACTCAGCATTGAGCACCCTCCTCCTACTCCAACCACACACCCTTACACTGTTGTAAATAACACTACAAAATTCAGCATGGTTTTCAGCCTTCTAATTAGAACCAATTGGTTCTTTACTTATGCAGCTTACAGGAATTGGGATATTGGTACCTAGAAAGTAGAAAGCTGTGCTCCTAGTCGCCAATGGAGAGATGAATGAAGAGCTGCAACAGGCCCTAATTACATTGACTTTAGTGCAGTGAGTCAACAGGATGGTGTAGAATTGCGTTCAAAATATGGTAAGACACACTACATATTTTTTCCCTTGGGAGAAAAGCCATAAACATACAATTCCTTTAGCTTGAATAATAATTATATTGCATGCACTTTCAAATTCTGTCATGAAAAATGAAGTTAGCACCATCATTCAACACTGTTTAAAGTTTTACTAAAGGTAATGTTTTGTTAGGTTGATGGTCGGGCTTGATGATCTTAGAGGTATTTTCCAACCTAAACAATTTTATGATTCTGTTACTATCTCTTGGAGAGATAAAGACATTACTATTGTTGTTGCTATAATCATTACTGTTGTTGTTGCTATCATCATTATTGTTGCTGTTCCTGCTGTTGTTACATTATATTTGTACTCTTTCACAGAAGTTCAGTGTATACTGTAACAGTTTCAAATGTAAGAAATTAAAGTTCATTGGAATACTTATGAGAAAATAATGAGTCACTGTGCCTTCCTTTCTCTTTTGATAGGAAAATTTCAAAAAACACAGTGTACATGCTAATGTATACTAATATACTCAACTTACGCAATTTATTCTAATTATTTTACATATCTTCACTGGTATCTTTAATCAGTATTAATATGTATTATTTTCATTTTTAGCTTCTTATGCGTTTGAACTGTGCTTTCTGCAATCATTTATGGTTTTCAACATTCCAGACAGTTTTGAATTTCCCTTTTCCCCATCTTCCTTGGTTTATTATTCTTCACTGCTCCTTGTAAAGACATTTTGTGACTTACGGAAGTAAAAAAAGTATAAATAAGCTTTTTCTCATTTTGGTCCAGAGGTCAACCTCCTAGCTTCCTTCCGTTCTGTTCTTGTCCCCTTCCTACATTTTCATCCTTTTTAACTCTTGCTGGTTCCAAAGGATGCCTGTTGCTATCCTTCAGGACAGTGGCTGTGGCTTCACAATAAACCATCATATGCAGCTCTCCATGACCATTCCCCTTCTTCCTAACACTCTCACGGCATTTCCTCCTTCATACCTCATGGAACTGATTCTAGTTATAATCCAGCCCAACAACTATAGAGAATTTTTAAAGCACCAGCTAATGGTGATGTTTTTGATTGTTTCTAACCCATTCACAGAAGATGGCAGGCATGCAAGCATGAAAATAGGGGCAGGGAAGGTCATATACTTTTCTTAGTGGACAGGATGGTCCATACAGATCCAAAGCAAATGCAGAACTAAGACATGAAAAGATCAGGTCTGTAATTTTTTTCAGTCAGACAAATTCCACCCCTATCTTAAGGTGCATCAAGGGCACTATTCTATAAGCTCAGGTTATAACACAGCTTTCTGAAAATCGGCACACACTATACCAGTTTAAGCATCTTTCTACTAATATCACAATGTCCTGTCCAACAGTTGTCAGTCCAGGTCAACTGTACCACAGGTAACGTAGTTGCACTGAACCTATTCCCCGCAAAACACAAAAATGAAAGGCTTCATGTTACCCCAGACATCTGAATGGTTCACAGGTTTCTTCCATAGAACAAACATACAAGTCTTTGCTTTCAACAGTATTCTAGATGAAACAATATGGTCAAAAAAATACAGGTTTGACACACAGAGAAGTACTTCCTTGTACATGAGTTCTGCCATGAGAGGGTCCAATAAAAATTTTGGTATTGCTCTGTGCATACCACTAGACCAGTATCAAACACACCATACATGTAAAGAACATTGCTTCCTTGCCTAGAACAACAATCTTAGTTTATTCAAATAGATTTTACTGTATGTGCTTGTTTAAAGGTAAACCGGCAGGAGAACTGAACCCAAATCAAAAGAGACTATAAATCAGAGTTACAGTTTACTAAAAAGATTTTAATAAATACAATGGTACAAAGGAAAATTAGTTTTTAACCCACAAGAACAGAGGTATAATCCAGCACCCTGGGACACAAACAGAATGGTGTTTGTTAGCACCTGCACTGAGCGCCACGTCACCCAAGTACACAGTAAAAGGAAAGAAAACCTCTTCACGAGGATGATGATTGCACTCTGGTCAAGAGTGGCACTCGCAGTCCTGTTGAGGTTCTGGTCCTCCTTTGGAGCCGATGAGAGGTACCAGAAGTACCCAAACCCCAAGATTATATAGGATTAGGTTCAAGTGGGAGTGCCCAGTACCTCCCCTAGGATGAGGAGCTTTACAATGGGTATTTAGTCTGTGAGTCATGGCATATTTTTGGAATCCTTGATGGCCCATTAGCAGACATGACCCCTCAGGCTGGGTGTGAAGTTGCTAATGGCTCCCCAGAGGGGAGTTATCACACCTGAGTCATTGGTGTGAAGACAGGAAATCTTCCTATCTCACAGAGTTCTTAAGCACCCAGCTTGTAGCCTGAGGGGTCAGGTGTGCCCTGGGAAGCTGCTGCAAATGATCCACTGTTAACAAGTTCATGAGAAATGACACAGAGGGTGTAGAATACACAGTTTTGGTTACACTCACACACTGATGAACTGGTCCTGGCCCCTGTAACTAGGACACTACAGAAAAAAAAATTAAATTAAAACCAGTAAATTATGCTTAGTTTTTTTAACGTTTTAGTTTGGGGGTTTTTGTTTTGTTTTGTTTCCCCACCACCACTTTAGTTAAGGAAATATCTTGCTAAAATATACTACCTTTCAAGATACTTTACTTTCTCACCAGCTACCTTTTCCTTTTCACATGACAAATTTTCCTTCTCTAACAGTCCCTTACACTACCAAAATGAAGTCAGAAATGCAGCACAATACTAGAACATGATTCTGTCTTGATAAAATTTGTTTTGCTTACTTCCATCACAGAACATCTTTCTTACACTTTTAAATCCTTAATAAAATTCAATATGAACACTGAATGTATTTCTCAGGAAAATCTAAAATGGTAAATTACACTCGAGACAATATTGGATTTTCAGAGTCAAAACTATTCACAAAATAACAGGTCTTCATAAGTAATGTTGAACTCCAGATTTAAATCAGTTAATTAAGGTTATCAAAACATTAATATTTGTCTTATCACACATTTTCATGTGTCTTCATCTGAAAAAGCTTTTTTGAAAAAAGCTTCTCTCTACAAAGAAGCAGCAACAGAGGCTGCAATATTTAATTTATTCTATCTGCAAGACAATGTTTTTGTAAAAGCTCCATCAATACTGTCGAAGCATGCACATTTTGTGTCATATGGAGAAATTACTACTGACAATATGGAAAATGCATAAATACATAGCCATGCTGCATTTTGCATATTTGCTTCTGTCTATGCAGAGTGATTAACAATACTTATATATGGAGAAATAGTACTTCACAATTATTCTACTTTTTAATTTTTGCATATTTACCTAGGCCCTAATTTACTTGTTACTATACAGATATCATTAGATCAAACTAACTTCCAGTTCTGTTTCTCAAATAACAGAAATGGGGGAATGGTCACTGAATCAGGAGTTTTAAATCTAATTGAAAAAAGAACAGTCATCTAACTAGTACTGCTTGACTGGATGCTGCCATATTTTGGGGGAATTTTGGCCTCTTGATTAGTCATCTACCACCACTAATACTAAAGACAGCAGATAAAATACTTTGCTAGAGATACAGGACAATATAACACTGTTCTCTCTTACATTACATCAAAAATTATAACTCATATTCTACAATGTTAGTATTAGAAAATAAAAAGGTCATAAATAAAAGCTAATGTTGATTTTAAAAACATCATGAGTGTTGGCCTCATGTCCTTCCGTGAATAGCAACAGACCCTATAAGTAATGCTTTTTCCTATTTTTGTCTTTGCCTGTACTATCAAATGTGAACACATAGTACTTAGCAGATGATGCCTGCCTTTTTATCTGACCACTTGTTAAACAAAAAGTAAAACCTATTTCAGTGCTCTTGCATACATTAACATATATTTTAAAGTGGTATAATATTTATTTTATGTAGGCCCTTGCAGCACATATGCTTCGCAGAATAGTCTTGTCAGCTCAAGGGGATTTTTCATCAATATTTGCATTTGATTTGCAGATCTGTAAATAAAAGGTTTCAGGAAAAATACATGTGTTTTCACAAAAATGGATCTAATCTAAGATTATTTGAATGCTTTAAATTACAAGTAGATCCTTACTTACACTTCCTATTTAATAGCATTTTCTTGTGTGGAGAAACTGTATGAGGGCAATTACACTAATAGCTGGTACAAGGGGGTAAATTACCTAAACATGTGTGCTTAGATTGTCAGCAACAATGGGAGTGCTGTTTTCCTTCATAATAAATGAGATTTGTTTAATAGCAACAATGTTTTCCCAAATTTTAAATATAATACACATCTGCTAAATTATGATGGTATTGTAATTGTAAATATTAAAAGAAATTGTTCTAAGAGCAGCAGAGTCAATTATGAATATTTAGCTTGTAATTGTGGTTATTTCCTAAATTCTGTTGGTGGAGTAAAACATTTCCTCTTACTTACCACGAATCACACTCTTTTCCAGCAAAGACTTTTTGAACATATGTATGTTTTCACCTTAGCATTTTAATTTTTTTTTAATCTGAAAGTATGTTTTGTAAAAGTTGCGAGTCTGTCAACATTTTAAAAGTGAGAACAGATTTTCATCTTCTGAAGTTAAGGTTACCATGACCTCATTCTTCTCTTGTAATTAATAATAGAAGTCTGAAACCCTTTATATGGAAACAATAATCTGCTTTTCACAAAATAATCACAGAATCACCAATGTTGGAGGAGACCTTTAAGATAATCCATTCCAATCATCCACCCAGCACTGTCACTGTAAGCCCTCAACCACTAAACCGTATTACCCAGTGCCAGATCCAGTCACCCCTTGAACACCTCAGGGATGGTGACTCCACCACCTCCCCAGGCAACCTACTCCAATGACTGACCACTGTTAACAGTGAAAAACATTTTCTGATATCTACTCTGAATCTCCCCTCTTTCAGCTTAAGGCCATTTCCTCTTTCGTCTCACTGCAGACACAGTAGAAGAGACCAGCTCCTACCTCACTACAACCTCCTTTCATGAAGTTTGTAGAGAGCAATGAGGTCCCCCCCGAGTGTCCTCAAGACTAAACAAAACCAGTTCCCTCAGCCATTCCTCACAAGACATATTCTCTAGTCCTTTCACAAAACCTTGTTGCCCGTTGTTGGACAGGTCCAGTACCTCAATGTACTTTATAAAGTGAGGGACCCAGAACTGAACTAGAGGTGTGGCCTCACCAGTGCTGAGGACAGCGGGGTGAGACACTGGATTATTTTATTAATTATTGGCTTGGACTAAATCAAGGCGGGGGGGGAGGGGGGGAGGGGAAAGGGACAGATCAAGTTTCATGAAGGTGAGGTGCTGCCCTGTTCCGTTCCTCAACCCCTTCAAGCCTCCTTGAGCAGCCCCAGAGCAGCTGTCAGTCACAGGCACACCAGAGCACTCCCCCAGACCAAATGCCCTGGAGCCCCTAACCCACCCCTAGAATGGCTGTCACACAGGGAGCACTGCCCTTCACCCTGCCCCAGAGCCCCAGAGTGGTCAATGGGCCACAAGTCCTGCTTGTGAGAGTGGCCACAAGGGGCTAGAACTGATAAAAACAAAGACGTGGTCTTCAGGTGTTTGGATCCTGCAACCTGGACATGTGGAAGCTGGACTTGCAGAGACTCTGGGTGGTAGCTTTTTCTCTCTTCTCGCTCTATCTTTACTACTTCTCCTAATCTCCTTTCTTGATACTTTGGGTAACTTACAACCAGATGGGTTGGATTTCATGAAGTTGTATGGAGGTAGTATGTGCTAAGTTGGTGCTTCATGCAATGGTTTATTTTGGTTGGATGTTGCCCTTTAAACTTTTGCCAAGTTCCCTTATTTTTCTAAAGTTTGTCAGTAAAAGTGTGCTGTTTTACTCCTGAGAAAAAATGTCCAGTGTCTTCTCCCTTGTGCCCTCTCAAGTTATAAAAGAACTGAATGCCCTTTGAATAAATTCAGTGGGAGAATTTTGTGAGCCTTGTACATATTCAAAGTAAAACCCCTTCGATGATCTTGGAGTGTGAGCCTGGTGTCTTATAAAGAGGACTATCACTTCCCTGGTCTTGCTGGACACATTTTTCTTGGTACAGGTCATGTTGCCATTGGCTTTCTTGTCCACCTGGGTACACTGTTGGCTCATGTTTCGCTGGCTGTCAACCAGCATCCCCAAGACCCTTTCTGCTGAACCACTCTCAAGCCACCCTTCCCCAATCCTGTAGTGCTTCATAGTGTTGCTGCAAACCAAGTGCAGGACTTGGCAATTTGTCTTATTGAACCTCATGCAGTAGTCCATAGCCCATTGACCGAGTCTGTCCAGGTCTCTCTGTAGAACCTCTGTTGAGCTTTTTTACTCTCCTTTAGCAAAGATTATTCTTGTCTAAGAAGAGAATTCAAAACGACCAAGGATGCAAACAGAAAGAAGTTGTTTAACATATAATAGTGATCTATACCATTTAAATTAACTGTATAGGGCTCTCTTTAAAGACCATGCAAGGAATTAAGCTAAAAATACTAAATCAGTGAGATGCTTATTTAACTTAGCTAGTAGGGAGCATTAGGTACTGGACATCTCCCAGCCCCAACCTACACCTACAGATAAGGTGCTCAGCAGGGCTGAAAATTACATGCTTTTAGTCACTTGCATTGAAATTTCTACTGCTCTTTTAATATCTATAGAACTGAGGCAAATTTTCTTTGCTGCATTGACTTTGTGAGGCCTCCCTTGCTAAAAAAGGAGTTGTCAGTCCTTTGTCCTGAAAGGCCTCTGATTTGTATCTCCTTCTATGAATGTCTCTCTCAGTTAATCTAATTCTGCTCACCTCTGGTTTATGCTGTATTACCAGTTCAGATGGTATTTGTGAAGACTGCATTTTGCTCTTTTTCATATGAATGGAACTTTGTTGAAATAAATTACGGTTTTGTCCTTGAAAACACCTTTTGGTATTCACTTACCACAAAGCAAGTTGTATATTGCCATTGCTTTTTAAGCAGTATTCTCTAGTCAAACATGTTATGCTCTTCCACCACCTACACCGCCACTGTAGTAAAAAGTAGTAAACTATTTTAAAGCCAGCATTAACCATGATTTGTGTTACAGTATGAAACCTGTGATACAGTCTTTCTAAATCACTTACAGCTTACGAGGTAATACAGATACCAAAAGAAGCAGGTGATCCATGAGCAGATGACAGTAAAAACTGACTTTCCCAAGCCTACTAACAGGACCTGTAGAATAGTAGTGTATCTAGATTGGTTTAGATGCTGGTATTTTTGGTCTGTGTTTGGCCCAGCGGCCTGTGAGAAATTATTCTTTCCCTGCCAAGTTATGGGAAAACACACACTGATAAAGGACTTCATCCTTGAGGGAAACATTTAATATAAATTAAAATTAATTGGGCTCACATAATTGGTTAACAGTCGTCCAGGGGCACTTGAAGGAGAAAGGGAGGAAGACGGGGATGAAGTAAGTCCCCAGATGCATTTCATTAAGACCCTCTGGAATGGACCATGGAGGTGCAAGGAAATTCCATGGCTCTCACACATGGGCAGAGGGGGGCCACTTACATAACAGGGGGGAGGGGCCAGGGGCCTCTAGCTGGGCAGTACTGGCCACACCTGCCCAGGTAGACATCACCTGGCCAATAGATAAAAGGGTGGATGGCTCATCCTTAGGGGGGCTTGCTTCACATGGAAGGACCACGTTGCCTAGGTGGGAATACCCACCAGTGAGCCTGCTGCCCTTGAGATTGCTGCCTCTGCTCTGGGAAGTCTGGGCATTCTAGAGGTGGTAAGACAACCTTGTAGAGAACACCTTGGGGGTTCTTAGCAGGGCTTAGTTCCCTCCATCTCCTCTCTCTTGCTCGGTTCCTGTCATACTTGGCTACTCCTTGTAATAAAATACTGTTTAAGTTAAGCTTTCAACGGTGTCCAAGTTTCAGTTTCAACACCCTTTTGAACCCTCCCTGGAACAGGTAGTACAACCCACTCCAAGTGACAGGACAGGGAGTGCGGTGATACTGATCAGAAGATGATTACACATTGAGTCCATGTCATGGTTAACCTGAGCAGGCACAGGTTTGGGCTGTGCATATCCAGCGTGGCCATCAGGCTGTGCTGTGCGGTGCGAGTCTCTTGGTTGCGGACGCTGAGGCAGCACATAGTGCCAGAGGAACCAGTAGGAAGCTACCAGAGATTATGCCTTTATCCAAAAGTGATAGTTCTAATAACTACTGTTTTAAGTGGTATTTTACAGACTCCGAGTCTTTCTGAGATCACATGTACCAGCACCTTCTTGTTGAAACAGAGTACTTCATCCTTCAGACACATACAACTCCTCATGAGACCAGAGAGGATGATGCTGAGGGTGCTGGCTCATGTTACAAGGCCATTCTTGATGACATTGGAAATGTCACAGGAGTCCTGAGGTTCCTGATGAGTGGTAAAAGACAGATGTCACACACATATTCAGGGAGGATGGTCTTGGGAATTACTAACTGCTCAGTTTGACCTCAGCCTCAGAGGTTAGAGAAAATCCTCCCTGAATCCATATTTAGGCACACAGAGGTGATGGTGATTTGGAACAGCTACCAGAGGCCTATTAATGTCAAGTCAGGTCTGCCCAACCTGGTTCCCTCTAGGAAGAGGTTTCTGATTGTGTAGATAAGAGACAAGTCAGGGAAAAACTACCACACGTGGCACAGAGGGACAGGGGAAAGAAAAGGCAAGAAAGCAGTTAGTGGTAGAGAACCAGTACTGCAGGGCCTGGACACATGGACTGATAGAACCATACTTAAGTTCACCAAGGACAAATGCAAAGTCCTTCATCCTAGCAGAAATAACCCCATGCAACACTATGGGTTTGGAACCAACTGGTTAGAAGGATTTACAGAAAGAGACCCATGTGCTCTGGTGGACAGGTGGAACAGAAGTCAGCAGTGTGACCTTATGGTAACAATGATCATACTATCAGAGCCAGCAAGCAGATCCAAGGCAAGCTGCCTTCTGCTCTCAGCACTTGTGAGACTGCCTGTACTGTGTCCTATTTAGAGATCCCTAGCACAAGAAAGCCACTGACAGAGCAAAGCAGGTGACCAGAACATGCTGCCAAGGTAGTCAGGGAGCTGGAGCACATGCCACTTCTTGGAAAGGATGAGAGAACCAGCTTTGTTCTGATGCCTTAGGATTGTATATATTTGTAGATTTTAATATTCTATATATTTGTAGATTTTTATACAGCTGTATAGTTTCTTACACTTGAGGTAGCAGCTAGCAGTTTCTGACAGTTTCTCATGGTTTGTGCCACAATTCTGAATCTGTTTAATGGTCTTTTCAAAGGAGGAAACTCAGCAAGGAGCTCTTGATTGGGACACATGCACCTGGACCGGAATAACAAGACATATTGTAGTCAAAACAAGATAGAAGACCCAGAATCCTTGAAGGGGCTCCAATGGGGGAGTTCTGAGGGTGGTACCAAGGGCAAAAGGTTTTCAGGTTGGATGTACCCATTAGATATGATAATTCAGTACTTTTATGAATTTGTAAGAACACTGTACTGGGTGTGCACCTAGGTACTCTGTGCACCTGAAAGCTTTCATTAAAGGATTGCTCTCTACCTGTACTAATACTGTTTTGAAAGATTTTTCCTAGATTTTAGGCAACAGTTCAGCCTTAAGAAAAGAACCAGAAGCGAGACAAATTCTGACAGCAACACACTGTATTTTTGCACTGTTAGAAAATTCAGTATGATTTGGGAAAAAGTCCTTAAGGAAAGCAAAAAAAGACAAAAAAGTGACACACTGATACAAAAGTATGCTACATATACATTTAGATGAGAAGCTTACTTGTAAGAAACTTTCGCCTCTTCTGTTGCATTCAACAGAGTTGCAATGTCAGGTTACCCTTTTAACCTCTCATTTGCTGTCATTACTGTTGGTATTCTGCTCCTTCTAGGACCATAACACAGAGAGTTGGATACAAAATGGGAGATGCTGCACACATTTTAAAGCTCTTTTTGTCCTTTTCTCACAGATAAACACATTTAAGTATGCCACCAGGTAACTCAGAATTAGTGTACTATAAATCTCTTCCTCCTCCCTATAACAAAAAGTTTGAAGATACTACCTTTTTTTTCTAAACAGAAATGCTTGACACTATTATAGCAAGACATTCAGAAATAGGACTTTGTATTTAGAACCCAATGTTATGTTCACTGTTCCATCTAATCATAGATTATTTCTGTTTTGATACAACCTCAAATATGTAATTCTTCTAGTGTGAAGCTACATAACTGGAGCAGTCCAAAATGCGTTTTAAGAAAATCTCTTAATATTCTTCACTGATACTTTGAAGTTATCTCGACTAGCTGTTGCTTCCTTAGGACACTGCCTTCATTCAGTAAGAAGGAAGTTGCTGGGTTATAATGATATGCATATTTGTGGCCAAACTAGTTCCCACTTAGTCCTCAAGCTGTTCTTGTCAGCCTAATTTGTTTGGAAACCTGCCACTCTTCTTGGACTAGCTGCTGCCTTGTTCTACAGTTTGAAAGTGAATACCTTGAAAGGAAGTAGGGCACTACAAAGTTTCTGAGAACCTTTTCTACTGTATTGCCTTAGTGACAGACCTGTTAAATGGGATGTTCTGGTGCAGGTATCTGGCATTGCCATAGCATATCTATTGTTTTCATTCTTTTTAATAACTGTAAGAAAGGTAAGAGGAACAAACTTTCATTATTACTATAACAACATCCATGTAATTGTGAAACATTATTGTAGGTTTCATATATTGAAACTAAATTAGCTAATATTTCACTGTGATCAGCAATGAAAAAAATGCAGCTTATTTTTCCCATTAATATGAAAACATTTCTGAAGAACACACTTCTGAAACTGCAGCCAGACACACTGCAACTGTAGGAGCTTACTTACCAGCTGAAACAAGAAAAAGTTAGTTTGTGATATAGTGTAAACAAGAAATGACAGAAGGAGCAGAAACTGCTTTCTGCTAGAAGGCTACATGTAACTTGCAAGAGCATCTGTCATGACAATTGTCTTCAGCAGCTGGTACAGGAATTCTGTTGTACTCTCCAGCTAAAACCATGTGGCCATACCTCTGCTCCAGATCTCAACTATGGTCAGCTGGGGTTGCAACCCATGTCCTGAATTCAGTCTGTAAGAACTGTCATTATCTGAAGGACTATGACCCACTGTTGCTCAGCACAGCGGGCAATATATGCACAAAATACATACACACAGCACCAGAACATTACAGCTGGTAATAGACAGATGGTTCTGAGAGCAAATAAAGTGGATAAGGCAGGAACCAATGACTGGTACAAATAGCCACATATGCCATTTTCTGCTTGACATACTGCTCCCCCTAACTTAGCATGCTTTGTCAATATCACTGATATAATTCCTTTTCTTGTAAAAAAAACTATACAATACTTCTCATTAATTCTAAAAGCTTAAACACAGAACTGGAAGCCTTATATACCAGAAAAATCCACTGAAATATCTGCAGGGTGGTCAAGCCATAAACAGTTAGCTGTATTGAGATCTACCTTACTTGCACTGGACAACAGGCATGAGACTGGCCTTCCAGGAAGCGCATCTTGACAATGAAGACAAGGGCAACGTGGGGAGGAGGACCCAAAAAAGTCAGACAAGTAATAGTGCCTTAAAGGCAGGAAGGAGATGGAGGGACAAAGAGAACAGGAGACACATGAACTTTTTTAGCAAAGGTTGCTCAACCTTAACAGAAATGCACAAAAAAAAAAGGAGCAGGTGTGACTTCATCATCTGAAACAAACACAACACTTAATTTAATTTTGTATTTTGAATTACATTCCTCTTGTTCTGCACAAGTAGAATAAAATACGTGGATTATTCCTGTGTTTTGAACTTTAAGGACTCCTATCCTTTTATGTGGCAAGGCAAAAACTTCAAAAGAAGTTTCCTAACTGGTTATAGGAGAAATATTTCCATAAAACTGCACTGAAGGTTTACAGTTAGTTCTGTTACCTTCTACAGGGATTACATGAAATAAAGCTTGGTCAGTCTCCTACTAATAAGTGATATTTTTCTGAAAAGAACGAAGAACTGGCAATGTAGTTTCCACACAGGTAAAAGCTTTTGCTGTTACAATTCTAAACGACCTGCAATTCCCAAAAGCCTCAGAATAAACCCAAAGGTGACTTAGTGTGTTATAATTTGCTCAGGCTCTCTTCAAAGTGAGGAGGGAAAGGCAACGAGATGAAGTGAGGGAACACAGGAATTAATGTATTTCTAAAACATATAAAATAAAGCCTAAAAACCTCAAGCGTGAAAAACCTCAAGATTCCACCTCCACCCATTTTTACCTTACTTAGCAAATTACCTGTAGTTTGCCTTGGAGTCTCGAAAGTGCTTCTCAGTTTGGGATGGGTTAGTAAAGAAATTCTCTCACAGCAAATCTCAACAGTCTAACAGACATTGTTCAGGGGAAAAAAAGACAAAAAGACAAAGATACTGACAGTCTGATTGAAAAAATCCCTTTCCTGGACACCAATTTTACATTCTTTGCAAGCACTATCAACACTGTAGACTGCTCCTGTCATTGGTTGCCCTACCCCTGCCAGAATTTTAATTTTTCTAATTTCACAGGAAAACAACCCAACCCAAACCAACCAAAGGACAAAAAAAACAAACAAAAAAGCAAACAAACAAATAAACCTCCATCACTAAAACAAACAAAAAAACCAAAACGGAACAAGAGAAGGGGAAAAGATGGGAAGAAGCAAAAAGAACAAAAACCCTAATCAAATAATTTCTGATACTCTACAGACTCAATAAGCTGTAAATTTTTCTTTAAAGTGACTAAACAGCTTTTACCAAACTTTAAATGAAAACTTTAATATATTCATTTGTATACAATTTAGAAGTCAAAACTAAAAAAAAAAATCAAAATTAAGACCAACATTAAATATACTATACAGCAGGTTTGCAGCACAAGTATTTGACTATTCTGTGAAAAGGGTAGACAAGTAATCAGAAGTGTTAATGAGTAAGCTTGCCTGTGGGTTCAAAACTATTAGCAATTAACATGACAAAAAATAGAATCAATATATGTTACAATAATTTTGTTAATAAAACATTTTAAAATACTTGGCTTTCTTTATAATTACTTTTAAAACTACAGAGGTCTTTTAATTAATCTCATGTTCGTATAGAATTGAGTTTTTTCCCCACATCTGAACAATTAGAAGTAAATCTTTCATTTCTCTACACATCATGTTGTTGTGCATTGAATATATATTTGAGTTTTTAGGTTGGCAGTCAGAAGGGACTGTATTTAAACAATAATTTTTTACTTAAATTTACTCAAGAAAAGACGGAGAGTGTCCTATACCTTTCTTTTAAAAATCAGGTAAGTTCTTGAAAAAGTATAATAATGAGATGATTTATTTGTTGTTATACATTTCCTGACAAATTTTGCTACTCTGGATTACCAGCCCAGAATACACAGGATTCTGCAGAATGAAAATGATGCATGAATCTTTTAAACTAAGACAGAAATATTTGAAAGCTTATTTCATTATCATCATAAGAAACAAACTACCCCACTTTGCTCAACAAGTCATCTCCTCCTCTCACATTTCCATTATAATTCTCAATAAAAGACACACCACTTAACTTTAAAATTTAACTTGCAACAGTCCCTGAGGGGAAATATGACTTATATACTTCCTAAAACACAGTCTGCAAGTTTGCACATGTTATTTATTCAAACGTTTCTTCAATTGTTCTAGATGCATTGCATCAACATCCTCAAGGATTAATACAGTAGTTTTAGACTGAAATGGATTAAACTCAATAGTCATCAAACAACAGAGGTCTATCAGTTGTTTTTGACACTTCTCTAAACCATCCTTAAACTTTAGACGTAAAGCTGGATCCTTTTTCAGCCTATTCATTTCAGGCACTGAAAAGCCAATCAAGCTTGTTAGAATATCATCAGCAAAATCTACTTCAAGATAAGCAGAACCATCAGAAATTTTTGCCTTTATACCCCAGGATCCATTGCTGTTTGTGAGGTTTCCAGTGAGAGTAACAATAAAACACTTAACTTTCAGAATTGTAACAGTTTCTGGTTTTTTTGCAAGGAGAAGGGAAATATATGTGAAAGGTGGAGAATCTAAATCTAAATCTTTGTCTACTGCTCTGCAATGAAAGGTCTGTGAATCGTGCTTCTGCTGATCTGCTTCTGGATCAGTTTTTGAGAAAAATACAGGAACATTATTTAACACCCTGGTGTCAGAAGTGTGCTGGGATTTGTATCTGCTCTCATCTAAGTCTGTATCATTTTGCCCTTCTTCAGGAGCATTTTCCAAAGACAAATCTGAAGAACTGCAGGTCAGATGTATGCTTTCTTGCTGCAAAAAGCAATTCCTACCATTTCCACAATTCTTTTCCTTGTTGGTAGCTTCCACACGCTTATCTCTTTCATTCACATCACCTTTTTCACAAGTGCCATTTAAAAATGAACTGAACGACCTTCTAGATGCATATGGAAGTCTTTCAGTATTTAAACCCATGTTTCTGCTCATGACCACTGGTGGCACTTCTTTCAGTTCTCTTTGCATCTCTTCTTCCAGAAGAAAGTCATCTTCTAAAGGAAAGTCATTTAAAAAGCCATCAGCATGTTCCACAGGCAGTGAAACTTGTTCATCTGAATGAGGAAAAGGGCTTCCAGATCTCTCTGTCAAAACATTTTCATTGTGTGCAGTCAGTGAACCTGAGGCTATACTAAAATTGTTGCTTCTGCTGTAGTATCCACTTTCTACAGATGTTCCATTGTTTAAAGTAAATTCATTATTGTCATCAAGACTGGCTAAAAGCTCTTCATCTGAAGGGCCAAGAGTTTGTTCTAATTCATCCACAGGCCTAGAAAAAATCTGTTCATGACCAGCTAGTTCAACTGAACTAGGGGGTTCGTTTTCTCCAATTAATCTAGCAAGGACTCTTTCCTGAGAATAATCCTCAAGAAGAGCATCCACTTCACCCCCCAGCAATTTCACATTTTCTGGTTTAAGCAGAAGGACTCCAAGACGATATGCAATATTACCCTGTATAGTGATTTTTGTTCCAGGAGGAAGATTACTGCCGAGGACAGGCACCGGTTGATACTCCATGCCCTGAATTTGATGTATTCCATCAGTTAATTGTAGCATCAGCATTCGAGTAGGCTTTGCTTCCCAGGGCTTCTGAAATGTCTGTGTACTGGCTGTTACTTCTTCATTTACCGTGCTTTTCCCTCTTAGCTTCTGAAGCTGAGAATATGCTGGCTGGCTAACATCAACCAGTGAATCAATCTGTATGGAGTAGAAGCCTGACAACTCTCCTTTGGGAGCATCTAAGATGCAGTCAGGCAAAATGGGATACTCCAAGTCTCTTAGATCAGTAAGAAGCCATTGTTCAAATACTTGCTTGTTGATTTGAGCTTGACTTAAATCACTACCACTATTTTCTTCCTGGATCCAATTAATACATGCTTCCAACCATGTGAAAGGAACTTTAACATGCCATGTGGATGAAAGCCAGGTTTCCACTCTTGCTGCAGTGTTAGATGTAGACATTTTCTTTTACGGTAAGAGTGAATTCCCTAAAACAGGATCCAAAAAGACATATTTACTCTTCTGACAAAAGCTGAAATTATGACAAGTCTCATGCTCATGTTATATAGAAATTTTCAAATAAAACCACTTATGCAGATCCTAAAACTCACATGCATTTCCAATATTTAACATTTCAATCAGCAAAAAATATGTGCAATAATCAGGAAGTATGCACAAAATATCAGACAAGTATGAAGATTTATAAAAGTAACCATGCTCTGTGACTTCTTTTCTGTTGATTTAATTAGAAACTTATAACAGAAATCCATTTCTTATGAAGGGAAAATGAATGGACAAAAAAACCTGAACCAAAACAGAAGTAAGTTGTTAAATATATGTCCTCTACTTTTTACTGCTTTATTTTTGTGGGTGCTGCTGTTAACATTCAGTTGACTTTAGAAATTGACCTGAGATATTATACCCCCACTTCACTGGCACTGTTATGAACAGAATCACAGAATCATAGAATTAACCAGTCTGGAAAAGACACTCAGGATGATCTGCTCTGTAACCTTGCCAGGCACTGATAGGTCTGTAGTTTCCCAGGTCCTCCTTCTGGCCCTTCTTATGGATCAGCATGACATTCGCCAACTTCCGATCACCTGGCACCTCCCCAGTCGGCCAGGACCATCCGTAAATGATGGAGAGTGGCTTGGTGAGCTCTTCCGCCA
>JAWWEU010000086.1:3543720-3557541 GCA_035583155.1 Acropternis orthonyx
AGGTGTTTTTAAGATTTATTTTACTTCTCATTATCCTGCTCTGATTCTGTTAGTAATAAATTTAATTAATATCCCCACTTTGAGTCTGTTTTGCCCGTTGCAGTAATCAGGGAGTGATCTCTCTCTCTGTCCTTAACTCATGAACCCTTCATTATATTTCCTCTCCTCTGTCCAGTTGCAGAGGCGAGTGAGAGAGTGACTTTGGTGGGTACTTGATGTTGAGCCAGGGTCCATCATGCTACTGTTTTTGCAGCAGGAAACTGAAAAAAATTGCTGTCAGATTTTAATATATTAAAGGCTGCTTTAAAAATGAGCATGGGAGCTAATATAGGGTAAGAGTGTTATTTGAAGATTCTCAATAGGATATTTAGAAATAAATTCTTGTTGTGGCAATGGTAGTAATCTCCTTACGCTGTATGTGGAAAATTCTGAATTAGTGGCTACATTGTCAAATACAGAGTAGAATTATCTTGTCTTTGAATGTGAATTTGTTGTTTCTAGTCAGTTTGAATGGGAGTTTCTTAAAATTACTTAAGGTATGCATGAAGTTTTTTTATGAGCTGTGTTCATGAATTATGTTATTCATAGAAGCTTTATTTGTGTTCTTATTTGTATACTAGGAATTGGTTTGTTAACTACTGCATTAACATATATTTAGGTGCTTTGACAAAAAGCATGTTTTTCTCTTTTATTAACCGTGTCCAATCACAGAGTGATGGACTAGAAAACAAAATGCTATTGGAGTCTGCTACTGTGGGACTAAACTGCTTGTTTGATAGCAGTAAGCAAAATAAACAGTTTGCTTTTCTATTCAGTTATGCTTCAAAATTTCTTGCTGCTGGCTTGAAGTGTTTATTTGTAATTTAATGGAGTGCTTTAGCAATGTTTATATAGGTTAAATTCTTCCCCCCTCCCCCTTCTAGTTTTAATGGCATTGTTATTGCTTGAAAGTAGTAGTGCAATTTGTAGTTAAATCCTGAAAATAGATTTACTTTGCATGTTAAACTGTTTGCTTCTTCACAGCTCCATCAAGCATGTTGGTGAAAGATGAATATGTTCATGACTACGAGGGGCAGCCATCATTGTCTTCTGCTGAAGGTCATTCAGTCCAAACCATCCAGCATCCACCAAGTAACAGGGCATCTACAGAGCCTTATAGCACCCCAGCCCTGTTAGCTCCTACTGAGGCTAGCACTACCAGCACCACTAATTTTCCCAACATTCCTGTGGCTTCAACAAGTAAGATCATCAAGAATATATGAAATACTAAACTCTGAAAATGTGAAAGGTCAAAGATAACTACTGATTTTTTCCAAAGTAGATCTTGCATTGGAACTGTGCTGCTGCCACACTACACTGGTAAAAGCGTGTGACAATATGATCTAGGCAGTCTCATAAGCATTAACATAAGATTTTAACTTGGAGCATAATTTGAGTAACTTTTCCTGGTGGCCTAGTCTTTTTTCAATGTGACTGACACTACATGGGTGTTACAAGATTCTCTTGGATATGCCAAAGGTTCAGTGACACAATGTTAAAACAACTGACCACTAACAAAACATTATGGCTATTATTTGAATAATTGCTGTAGAAATGGAAGAATGTTATTATTTTATTGCAACAGCAAGTGGGATAACAAACAGATATACTGTAAGGTAGCAGTATTGAGATGCTGTAAGGCAATTCTTTAGTGTTCCACAGCTGACAAAATGAATCTTCCAGTTTTAACTTGATTATTTTTATAATGGCCCATTGTACTACCAAAGTGACAACCCTAATTAATATTTTCCTGAGCCCATGGAAGTGTTGCATTGAAGTTTTTGTTACTTTTTTGTGTGTATTTGGTACAAGTGGAAGAGTCTGGTTTACCAACACCAAACCTCACACTTCACTCCAGCAGGACAGTAAAGCGTTATGTGTGCAGTGTCCTGAAGCCCTAGTGTAGGGAAACCATGAAGTTTGGAGGGGTTTCACATGCTCATTGTCACTTCAATATCAAAGATGTGTGACTATAATGGATTTCATGTTATCAAATTTGAATTATGGTGGCATGGTGTTTTGATAATGTTCTTTAATTTTAGATGACAACTTTTTTGCTAAAACTAATGATGGTTTTGCCAAGCTGAGATATGTCTGTATTTGTCTCCAGCAGAGAAAACAGAATAGGCAGTTTAATTGTATTGCCTTTGCACAACAGTTTTCAATAACTTTTTCTCATCCGTGTTATAATTGTTGGAGCCAAGTGGGCAAGAAAAAAAAGTTCATTTTTAGGTTTTAGTTCAAGTTCTCAATATATTAAAATCTGCTATTTTGAGAGTGTAAGTGTACTTGTGAAACTGCTCATCAGTTTAGTGTTAATGGCTGAACTGAAGCCTTTTAAAATCAAATTCTGTTAACCTGTTTTAAAATATCTGTAGTTTTACTTTAAAACTTAAATAATTCTTGAAATACTTATTTGGGAGGAAAAAAGCCCAGCAACTTTCTCAGGAAGGAGTCCAGTGATGTATGCAGCTCTATTCAAGAACCATTTATAAAAATAAAATAGTGTTCAGTATGTTTTGGAGGAACACATTTAAGTAAATGTTCTCCTTAGGGAACAGTAGTTATAACATGCTGAAAATAAGTAATTTATTGGACCTGCTGCTGGCCTGTTTGGATTCATACCAAATCTACTCCAGCTATGTTATTCAGTAAAAACTGTGACGTCTTCTTTCCTTTCAAACTGAAAAACGAGATGTGAACAAAACAAAGATGTGCTTGATAAACAGAGTTCTCTGCAAACTTCTACTCCTAAAATATTAAGGGTGTCAGAGTCAAAATTAAATGATGCAGAGCATCTTGCTTCAAGTTTCCTAAGACGTTCTGGTGAGTGGAAAAAAATACTGAAACCAGACCTGTAAGAACTGTGTATTGCAATGCCCTTAGTTGGGTGTATTTTCCTACCCAGTAGTGCTGAGCTCTTCTTAATTAAAATTTTGGAACGTTCATGAATAGGTAGTGTGTTCTTTTACCAGGTCAACCTACCAGTATATTGACAGGTAGCCATAGTGATGGACTCTTACAGATTGCTTCAGGGCCTCAGCCAGGAACTCAGCAGAATGGGTTTACAGCTCAGCCAGCTACTTACCATCACAGTGAGTATTCACATATGTGCACTCTTAGTTTTCTAAAACCAGTTTCCAAATGTCAGGAGAAATAGAGGATTAGAAGTGAGATGTGGAAAAAAAATCCCTTAAAACCCAACCCCTCCTTTCTTTTCCTAGATAGTACTACAACTTGGACTGGAAGTCGGACGGCAGCCTACACACCTACCATACCTCACCACCAGAACGGCCATCTTCAGCATCATCCACCTATGCATCCTGGGCATTACTGTAAGTAGTGCAGATTTCCAGATGACTTCATTTTCAATTTTGTTGAATGGTGGGAATTCATTTGTGATTACTGTTTACCCCAAAATCCTTTTTTAAAAATATATATTACAGAGCTACTATTACTGTGTTTAGTATTTTCTGACAGTAGAAGAGCCTGATGGACTCAAAGTGGCAGAGATGAGAAACTCAGATACCATCTATATTATATATGTCTTACTATACCTAACAAAGCTAGCATTTCCTTTCTAAAGCTCTGTTTTTAAGGCTTTGCAGTCCTGTACTAAATATTTCCTTTGCAGAAAAGGAAGTTGGTTCAGAATGTGTTGTTTGTATATTTTTCTTTTAAAACTTAGAAGCTCTTGGCTGTTTTTATTTTCTAGAAATTTTGAAGTCATACTAAGCTTTGGAAGACGTGTGTTCATGTACACTAAGTGGTTTCAAAGAACTTTGTGAAAGCTCGTGCAGTAAAGTACTTGCCAATAAACTGGTCTTGCCACAGTCTGATTCATGAGTATATTCAGCACACAAACTTGAAAATTTTTTTCATCTATGAAATAGGACTACAGTCTCTTGTTTTAAGGTACAGGAGATGGGAAGGAAAAAAAAAGTGATCAAACTGCTAGTGTAAGTGTCTAGCACAGTATATGTATTATAAGAGTATAATAGGGAAAAACTCCACCCAAATTAAAGTTTTTCTAAATTCTGTGGCAAAAAGCTAGAACAGTTCTTTGTTTTTTAATATAGTACTTAACCACATTACCTGTTTGCAGCAGTCATGGTTAGCAGAGGGTGAGTTAATATTAGAGTGACTTTTCAGCTTGTCTCTATCAAGAAAATAGTGGTTTCGATACAGTTATTAGGTTTCATTATTTTGTTCTTTTAGGATCCCACTTTATCTCTCGTCTAGTCTGTCGGAAATACCAGGATGTAAAAAAAACTTTAGTGGTGTTGTAGATACTCTATAAATGTTTCTCAGTACATGTATCTTTCCATAATTAATATTTGTAACTGGTTGGTGATACTACATAGAACTTTTCTTGGCTACTGCCATTTCTCACTTTAGAAAGTTGCATGTTTTGACACCTACGAATGTTGTGCTTGTTTTGACATCTTGTTGCAAAAGCTGCTCTTACTTATAATACTATGTTTAAGTCTTTCCTCCTTGTTTTCTGCTGCCTGTAAGGGACCTAGTTAGTTCATAAAAGTTAAGAGACTAAACTGACTGATATCAAGACTGTATTCATTGTATTTTTTTTTCTTAGAAAATGAGTTCTCTAGGGCTTCTTTCCATCTTCTGTGAGTGTTTCTTATGGTCAAATCCACAGCATGCTGGGCAACTTGTTCTGTGATTGATGAAACTAATGAAGTCTGGTTTCTGACAGACATGCCTCTATACACTGATTCTCTTCTTGTGCAACTTGAGGGAAGATGTGAAGTCCTATTTCTCTTATGTCTCAATGCTATATCTGTTTTCTGTTCTCTCCTGGAGCTGGGTCTGGCTTGAGCAGCATGCAGCCTTTCCTCCTGGGATACTAATGGAGCTCTTTACTCAACTTCTAAATTTTTAGGAAACCTCTAAGAGTGTAATTCTTCTATGGGCATTTTTCTCCCCTGTCAGATTTGTCCAATTGATTTAGAAATTACTGGGATTTATAACATCTGGCATCCTCACAAGTCATTTTCTATAGGAAATCAAGAAAGAAAACATTATTTTTCCTCATGTAAAACAAGTGGCATGTTTTCTTTTAAAGGGCCAGTTCACAATGAACTTGCATTCCAACCTCCTATATCAAATCATCCTGGTGAGTAAAATCTAATATGTAATGCTAATATTGTGGAAGCTAATAACTTTCTGGTTTGAGTCTGATTATTTTGTTATATCAAATACTCTGAAATTTGCGAGATAGATATTCAAAAGGAGAGGAAGCATTTTGTGATTGTCTTGTTTTGAATTTGGACATCTCTTGGAATGGTGACGTAGGCTGTGAACTGAATTTGAGATGCCTAAGTCAAAGATTGCAACCCTCAAACCCACAGTGAGCTGGTGCCTACCCTGGAGGTATCAGAACTCTGAATGTCTTTGATCCTAAAATTTGCAGGGTGCCTGTAGTTGTACTTTTTGCCTGCTTAGAAACAGCATGGAGCTTAGGTCATGCCAAAGCTCTCTTGGATCCATAATCTTGTCCCTCATTACAGCCAGATGCCCTGAAAGATAGGTATTATCCTCCTTAGTGTTTTGGTGCAGAAGTTCTTTGTTGGACCTTTGCATAGAAGCTTACTCTTTCCAAGAGTCTTCATTAATGGTAACAGTTCATGGAACCAAGGAGGTGAGGTCTTGTGGTACAGGCTAGCTCTGCTGTAGGTGCAAGGTTATATTCTTTTTCTAACAACAGCAAAGCTGTTGCCTACATAGGGAGATCATCATAGTTGAAAAACCTAAAAGTTTATCTTGTTTATTCATTGGCTACTGACTAAATCCATACCAGAAATAAAAATGTTGATAATTGCTGGCTGAACTTAACTGTAGATTAATTGTATTTCACATTATGTAGTATGTCTCTTTCACCCTATTGATTTCATCCTATTCAGTCCTCAGAGACATGAGTATTTATTTGCAAAAAAACAACTTAAAGGAATTCAGGCACTTTTGTTTATTCTTTTCTAATAAAACCAGAACAGTGTTTTAAGGCAAATAGGTGTACTGTTGGGTGCTGCTGTTTGTAATGAATGAGTACCACTTACAGAACAGGAAGAGCTCTTCTTCCCATTGCCTTACCAGGCTGTTGTGTTTAGGTCCTACTGCACTAAGCATATCCAGTTGTTTCTTGAACACTTTCAGGGATGCTGATTTCACCACCTTCCTGGACAACCCATTCCAATGCTTAACTAGCCTTTCAGTGAAGAAATTTTTTCTAATATCCAATCTAAACCTCTGCTGGCACAACTTGAGGCTGTTTCCTCTTGTCCTATCACTTGTTACCTGGGAGAAGAGACTGACCCCCACCTTGCTACAATGTCCTTTCAGGTAGTTGTAGAGAGCAATAAGGTCTCCTTGAGCCTCCTTTTCTCCAGGCTAAACAACCCCAGCTCTCTCAGCTGCTCCTCATCAGACTTACTCTCTAGACCCTTTACCAGCTCCATTGCCCTTATCTGGACATACTCCAGTGCCTCAGTGTCCTTGAAGTGAGGGACCCAGAACTGGACACAGTACTCGAGGTGTGGCCTCACCAGTGCCAAATACAGGGGGACTATCACTACCCTGGTCCTGCTGGCCATACTCTTTTTGGTACAAGTCAGGATGCCATTGATGGTCTTGGCCACCTGGGTGCACTGCTGGCTCATGTTCAACCAGCTGTCAACCAACACCCCGAGGTCCTTTTCTGCCAGGCAACTTTCCAGCCGTTCCACTCTTCTCCAAGCCTGTAGCACTGCATGGAGTTGTGACCCCAGTGGAGGACCCAGCACTGGGCCTTGTTCAGATCCCTCTGCAGAGCCTTTCTACCCTCCAGCAGATCAACACTCCCACCCAACTTATTGTTGTCTGTGAACTTACTGAGGATGTACTTGATTCCCTTGTCCAGATTATCAATAAAGATATTAAACAAGACTGACCCCAATACTGAGCCTTGGGGAACCCCACTAGTGACTGTCTGCCAACTGCATGTGGCACCATTGACTACCACTCTCTGGGCCTCGCCATCCAGTCAGTTTTTAACCCAGCAAACAGTATGCCTGTCCAAGTCATGGACTGCCGGCTTTTCCAGGAGAATGCTGTGGGAGACAGTATCAAAGGCTTTACTAAAGTCCAGATAGACATGGTAGCTTCTTCCAACTACCATCTTTCTTTTGTAGCCAGTTTTTTAAATAGTATGAGTTAAAAGGCACCACCTGGCTAATAAAACATGACATTTTTTTCTGCTCCCTTGCTTAATATTTCCTTGTTTTATCCCGTACCTGACTTTGTGTGCAGACAAGATCACTACGTGATCTTTAGTGTTTTTTCCCCCGTTGCCCTACTTTGCAAATCTGGTTTGCTTTGCAGGGAGGATAGAGAAAACTGACTTCACCTAGGATAGGCAGTAGTTACTCATCTTAAGCCAGATCTGTTTCAATGTTAGTTGCTGCTAGCCTAGCCATGAATAGGCACATATGTATTACTTCTTTATGCTAAACCTATAGTCATAAAGTGCAGGAATGCAGATGGCTTAGAAAATCTAACTGGAATTATAAACTGTACAAAGATTTGTAAGATCTACAAAAACCCCTGGCATTGTGTTACATCCCACTCCTAAACAGAAGGGAGCACCCAAGATCTGTAGATGCCTGTGGTCGAAAAAGAATGGCAAAAGCCAAAAGGGTCCAAAAAAAAAGCTCACAAAGTTTTATTAGTAAACTATGCACTCCAAATGGAAATTGGTATATATTTTGCCCCTTAATAATGATGATGATAATAATAATAATAGAATAAAAATAAAGAGGGGAGGAAAAAAAGAGAAAAATGAAAGAGAGGAAAGGAGAGTACCAGTTCTGGGTCCAACATCAATCCAGCCAACAGGGTGTCCAGGGTCCTGGGGCCACCACCTGGGTTCTGTGGAGGTACCCTTATAGGTAAGTTTTCCCCACCCTGGGATTAGGTTTCTCACTCTTCATGTAAATTAGTTATCATGCGCAGTCCATTCTTATGGACCTTTCTGGAAATGGATTGGGGGACTTTGAGGGTCTTTTGGTGGTCTTGATCCCCCTCTATTGGTCTTGCCTGCTCCTTGACTCCAGTTCTGAGCTTGTGCTGTATGTTGTGCTGTCACCATGGACCTGAACAAGAAAATTGGCTTCAGAAAGGTGCTGCTATACCTTTGTATGGTACCCTTTTCCAGGCACATAATGTCCTAACTTGCATACTTGAAGGGTCCTTGGTGTTTGAGGCATAGCAATGCATTAACTCCTTACTGCCCAGGCTTCTACACATTGATGTGTGCTTTAATAAAAAAGACAAACCTGCATTCATTGTAGTATGTAGTATTTTTCTGTGCTAGCAAACATGGCTTTGTCTATCTGAACTTGCTTATGTGAATGTGCACTCTTAGTTTGAATGACAAATGCAGTTGTAGAAGGCTTAATTGATTGTCTGAATGGGTTTGTTGGTTTTTCAGTCAGTTAATTGTATATATTATTTAGCTCCAGATTATTGGTGTTCAATCGCATATTTTGAAATGGACGTGCAAGTCGGGGAAACATTTAAGGTCCCTTCAAGCTGTCCAATTGTTACTGTTGATGGATATGTGGATCCTTCTGGAGGAGATCGTTTTTGCCTGGGCCAGCTTTCCAATGTCCATAGAACAGAAGCCATTGAAAGAGCAAGGTATTCTGCAGATTCCAAAAGCTCCAGATGTCTGTGGTATTTGATAATTTGTTTTGCCTTCAGTGTGTGCCTCCCTTTTGAAATCACAAGTATGGTATGTTCCTTTGAGCTGAATTAGCTATAGCAGAGTATATCTTTCTAGGCCACTCCTGTAATGCATTCAAAATGTGAACTGTGTGACAAAGTCCTTCAGAGCTTTGCAGTAGTGTGCTGCTTTTCATTGCTTTCAAAGGCTGTGCCTTCAAGGATAAAATTAGTAATTTGTGCCATTATATATGCAAACTGAATATTAGTTCTTCACACCAGAGAATGATGTGAGAATAACTGCAATATATAGATTTTTCAAAGGAGCAAAGGAAGGTTGATAGCAAGCTATTTGAATTTTCCTTTATTCTCACCATGCATGTGCTGCACTTTGATGTGGAACTGAAGCAATCTTGCAACTTTTTTTTCCCCCTCCTTTGAAACAAAAAGGAAGAAAATGATTCCATGTCTTTAGAAATGTTGCAATGTGACGATCAAAATGTTAGATTGCTGTAATGTAATCCAAATGAACATACAGTTCTGCATTAAAATGTGGCTTTGTATATGTACTTGAGTGACTTTCTATACTAGAATACTTGTGGGATTTTACACTTCTGAACAGAACTGAATGTATTTAGTATCCCAACTCTGTATTGTTGCGTGTTGAGGGTGGCAGTTGCAACTCTAATATCATTGTTTCTGCATTCTGTGTTTCCCATAGATGGTATTACAGATGGTTTTTTACTTTACAGATTTTGTGTAACTATATGCTAATTTACACCTAAGATAATAACTACAATTTCAAGTCCTTGTATGAGTGGAGTGCTAGAGAACTGTTTATGGTTTATTTAGTAAAGGTCTGATTTATAGTATGTATACACAGGTGCATTGGATTTGTTTCTCTTTTTAAGGTTGCACATAGGTAAAGGGGTGCAGTTGGAATGCAAAGGAGAAGGTGATGTGTGGGTTAGATGCCTCAGTGACCACGCGGTCTTCGTTCAGAGTTACTACCTGGATAGAGAAGCAGGGCGTGCACCAGGGGATGCAGTTCACAAGATTTACCCAAGTGCATATATAAAGGTTGGTCTGCTGCTCACAGGTGAAAACTGGGCAGGGCGGGGGGGGGAGTGGCACGCATTTGGCTCCTGGGAGCGTTAGAAAGGCCACGAGGCACTGAGATAAACGTGACTTGGCTTCTGGAAAACCCTAAAAATGTCACTTAAGGTGGCTTTTAAAAGTTACTCCAAGCTGAGAATGTCACCTGAAAGTAATTCGTTTCGTGTTTCATCACAGTCTCGACAGCAGTTTTTTGTATTTTTAGGTTTAAATTAACCGCTGCTGAAATATTTACCGTAGGTTGTCTGTTTCTTTTCTTCAAAACAAGAAAAGCGGGGAAAGTGCGTATAAATTCAGTAGAAGTATGAGGTGTGTGTTGTAAGTGTTACAAAGAGCAAAGTGATCCCACAGATCAGAGGAAGCTGCATGGAAACGAATTATATTCTGAGGAGGTTCCTACCTGGACGTGCCCTCTGCCAGACTTTAAGCTTTGCTTTGGACAAGCCACACTTGTGAAAAAATCAACCTTGGAACAAACTGCTTGAAGTTCGCAGTGGGTGGTGTTTTCTTAATCATCATGAGTTTTGCCTGGCAGTTATTCAGTGAAGGTGGAAGAGACCCCGCCAACCTCTGTGTATGAGCTTCCTAGTGTGGAAACAGAGTTCCTGTACGTTAATTAATGGAAAATCGTGATTAGTGGTCGCAAAAATACAGAATGCTGTCAACCTGAAACCTGCAGCTTCAGACCTGTGAATTTACTGGGATTTCTTTAGAGTGGACTAGCACATTGCAGTAAAGCCAAGTTGTCTGTGTTGTTTAATTTTTTTTTATTTATACTTATTTATGTGTTTCATTTGTTGGCTTTTTTAAATCTGTACGCCTATTCCGTGGAAATCCAGGGATTTGGCCAAAGGGTTGGAACTTAATCAGACTGCGGTGCCGCAGTCAGTCCCACGCCAGGTACTGCTTCAGGCAGGTTCTGGTGCTGCCAGTGGCGGTGGTAAACACCGTGAGAAGAATCTCTAAAGGATCAGCTTTAAGGGATTATTTCTGTTAGGAATCAAACTGGTCAGGGAAGGCTTGCTTGTTGCCAGGCGCGTGCTGAGGCCGTAGGAGTTGCTTTGGGAAAGCAGAAAGGCCCGGGCTGTTGGGGATGGGGGCGGGGGAACCCTCTCCTTTGTTGGTTTTTGGCACCTCTGACTGGTCCGATGTGTTCATCCCTCTGCAAGGTGTTCGACCTGCGGCAGTGTCACCGCCAGATGCAGCAGCAGGCTGCCACTGCCCAGGCTGCTGCTGCTGCCCAGGCTGCAGCCGTGGCAGGGAACATCCCCGGACCGGGATCCGTGGGCGGGATCGCCCCAGCCATTAGTAAGTACACCGGCAGCTTGGTCTGCTTTTTTGCCCTTACCTGAGGAACGAGTGGCACGTGCCAGCAGCCCCCACCCACCCACCCACCCACCCACCGCCCCTGCAACGGGGCAGCAGGACCAGGGTGGGCTGGGGCTGGGCTGGCACCGGCATGGCGACTCTCTGTGCGTTCCCTCTGTGCCTGCTCCACTCACCAGTTTTCACTCTGTAGCCTCCAGGGAGTGCTGTGTGTGGAGGTGGCTGCTTGCTGTGCTGCACTGCAGCAGAAAACATGTGTACCCACCGGGTCGAATTGCGTAACTCCCATTGCTTTAAGCAGAGGTATTTTTGGCTGCTCAGACCCGAGCCTGAAAAATGGTCTTTGGTATCTAAGCGCATAAAAGTGTTACTCAAAACAACAGGGATTACTGGGCAACAAAATCCTTGACTAGGTGTAGGAAACTTCAGATTCTTGAGGAAGAGAGTGAGAGTGTTTTTCTCTTTTTTTCTCTTCTGTATTCTTTTTTAAATTATTCTGGACTGGTGTCTTCTTAGTTGCTAAATTCCAGGTGCTTGAAATTGTTCCTAAAGTACTTCTGAAAGTGTAAGTCCGTAATGTCTCAGTCTGCTTTATGTGCCGTAGTATTTTCCTGATTCCTTGTATTGCCACGTGGCTCCTCCCAGCTGCCCCGCAAATTGCTGAAGGCATTCTGAGGAATGTATGTAACTTCTTTTTTTTTGCCTTGTGAACTGAAGTTTGCCGGCTGTGCTTCTCTTATTTTACTAGCAGTGAGTAGCGTGATTTGCTAACCCAGCTTCCTGCAGGTGGCCGGGCTCAGTTCTTACCCTGAAAGTGCAGCGTTTGGCAAACCTGAAGAAAATTAGTGTTCTGTGACTGTATTTCATCAGTAAGGTTCATAAATGCATTATATGGCATTTGAGTTTCGTCCCATCTGCTTTATGTAATTTTAGATGGGATATTGGGAAGGAATTCTTGGCTGGGAGGGTGGTTGCCCAGAGAAGCTGTGGCTGCCCCTGGATCCCTGGGAGTGTCCAAGGCCAGGTTGGACGGGGCTTGGAGCAACCCTGGGCTGGTGGGAGGTGTCCCTGCCCATGGCAGGGGGGTGGCACTGGATGGGCTTTGAGGTCCCTTCCCGCCCAAACCGGTCTGTGGTTGCCCATGATCGCGGACAGTCCTGTGTTTCAGCACCCTTTTAGGAGTTGCAGAGCGCTGGAAAAACGTGAGCGGTGCAGGTTGGCTGCCGCGTTGGTGGCAGCAGAGATCTGGAGATGTGGCTCGGGCTCTCACCCCTGCCGCGGTGAGAGGGAGCTGTTGCCTGCAGGAAGCGCCCAGCAGAGAGGAGTGCCCGGACAACCCAGAGATAGAGGAAGGGTTTGTGGGCTCTGACGTGGCACCTCTCCTGTGCAGGTCTGTCCGCCGCTGCCGGGATCGGTGTGGACGACCTTCGCCGCCTCTGCATTCTCAGGATGAGCTTTGTAAAGGGCTGGGGACCTGATTACCCGAGGCAGAGCATCAAAGAGACGCCGTGCTGGATTGAAATCCACCTACACCGTGCCCTCCAGCTGCTGGATGAAGTGCTGCACACCATGCCCATTGCGGACCCCCAGCCTCTGGACTGAGACCCCTGTGTTGTGAGGATGGTGGATTGTAAAATACGGTTCTGTTTATAACCTGAAGATATATTTTACTTCTGTTCCGCTTAATCTTCTAACAACCAGGTTTTAAAAATGTGTTTGCCGCCTTGCTCTTAGCAGAAAGAAACCGAACATGCAGAATTTGGGTTTCAGTTGTTTTCGGAACTTAATTGTCGTGACACGGGGCTCTAAAGCAAAAAGTGAACGCCCTGTAGAGACTTCACAGTATTGGGTTTGTTTGTTTGTTCCCTTTGAAACTTTCCTTCTCTATTACGGCATCTTGGTGGTGAACCTCACGGGAGCCTTTTGTATGCAGAATATATATTATATATATATTTATATCTGAAAATTCCTTCTAATAGTTACAAGCATTGACCTTATAGGGCCTTTAAAATTCCAGCTGATTTGTGATGTTCTGTTTAGGGAATAGTAGTTAGCAGAAGACTTCTTTATTTTGTCAATGGTCTTGTTATGATTTTTTTTCTTTCCAGGTTAAAGCCTAGAAGCTGCCAAAAAACCAAGGGGATGAGACATACGTTGTTGGCATTGGTTGAAAACTTAACTAGTTTTTGGGAAAAAAGATACCTTAGATTTTTATTTATATAGACGTGTGAGTTTTAAAACACTAAAGGAAATGGATACTTTCAGTGCTGGCACTCAGTTTAAGTGTAACGTGGAATACCCAGTCTGCAAGGTCACCACTGAAATTGCATAAGGAGTACCTAAGTGGCTGGCAGGAACGTATTTTCATAATTACTACTGACTTCCATGATTTTACTCAAGTAGAACTTGCTGGGTATATAATATAATGGCCAGACTTGGCGAACGAAGATCTGGGGAAGGGCTCTCTCCCCCCGTGGCTGTGCCCTTCCAGCCTGGGCAGTGGATTTTTTAGGTGAGGCACAGCGTGCGCAGAACTGGCCCCACTGTTTCAATCCTAAAGTCCAATTTGCCACGGCCGAGTGAGCTGGGACAGTGACAGTGAAATCCTCGGGACTGTCCTAC
>JAWWEU010000091.1:0-24877 GCA_035583155.1 Acropternis orthonyx
CCCCCCCCCCCCCCCCCCCCCCCCCCCCCCCCCCCCCCCCCCCCCCCCCCCCCCCCCCCCCCCCCCCCCCCCACGGAGGGAATCACTAAATAAATCACTTTAATTTTAAGAATTATCTTCCTTCCTACCTTCATTCTGTGTCTCACAGAAATTACAGTTAGTAAAGTGTGTTACAGAATGACAGAGAAATGTACATGCTTTAAGATTTTTGAATTCATACAATAGGCTGGCTTGGAACGAATGTCAAAGATCATTTAGTTCCAACTCTCCTGCCAAGTGGCAGGGACACCTTCCACTACAACCAGGTTGCTCAGGGCCTCATCTCACCTGGCCTTGAACACTTCCAGGGATGGGACACCCACAACTTCACTAGGCAACCTCTTTCAGTGCCTCACCACCCTCAGAGTAAGGAATTTTACCTAATATCTAATATAAACCTACTGTCTTTCAGTTTTAAGCCATCCTCCCTTGTGTTATTATTACATTTCTTTGTAAATAGTCTCTCTCCACCTCCCTTGTAGGATGCCTTCAGATACTGGAAAGTTGTAATTAGGTCACCCCAAAGCCTCTTTTCCAAGTTGAACACACCCAATTCTCTCAGCCTTTCCTCACAGCAGAGCTGCTCCATCTTTCTAATCGTCTTGGTGGCCTCCTCTGGACTTGCTCTGACAGGTCCATGTCCCTCCTGTGCTGGGACCCCAGAGCTGGATGCAGCACTGCAGGGGGGTCTCACCAGAGAAGAGCAGAGGGGCAGAATCCCCTCCCTCAACCTGCTGCCCACTCAGCTTTGGGTGCAGCCCAGGACACACTTGACTCTGTGGGCTGTGAGTGCACATGGATGGCTCATGTCCAGCCTCTCACCCACCAACACCCTCAAAGCCTCAGCAGGGCTGCTCTCAATCTGTTCATCCCCCAGCCTGTGTTATCAGGGGTTGCCCCACCCCAGGTGCAGCTTCAGCACTTGATTTTCTTAAAACCACATAAGATTCCCCTTAGATAATTTGGTGAGCTTGTCCAGGTCCCTCTGGATGGCATCCCATTGTTCAAGTGTGTCAGCTGCACCTCTCAGTTTGGTGCCATCTGCAAATTTGTTAAGGGTTCACTAAACCCCTTTGTTTGTGTCATTAATGAGGATATTAGAAAAAACACTGGTCCCAGTATGAATCCCTGAGGGGCACCACTTGTCACTGATGTCCATCAGGACTCTGAGCCACTGACCACGACCCTCTGGATGCAACTGTCCAACCAATTCCTCATCCACCAAATAATGTATCCTTTAAACCCATTTCACTCTGATTTAAAGAGAAGGATGTTGTGGTGGACTATGTCAAAGGCTTTACAGAAGACCAGATAAATGACATGTGTAGCCCTTCTCTTGCCCACTGACATAGTCCCTTCATCACAGAAGGCCACTGAGTTGGTCTGACAGGACTTGCCCTTGGTGCAGCTGTGCTGGCTGTCTCAGAAAATTTCTCTGCTCTCCATGTGCCTTAGCAGAGATTCTAGGAGGATCTACTCCATGATCTTCCCAAGCACAGAGGTCAGGCTGTCAGGTCAGTAATTCCCAGGGTGCTCCTTTGTGCCCTTTTTAAAGGTGGATGCAATTTTCCATTTTTCCAGTCACCTGGAACCTCACCTGAGTGCCATGACTTTTCCAATATCCTAGGGAGTGACTTGGAACCTCCATCAGACAATACCCTCAGGACTCTGGGGTGCATCTCACTGGGTCCCACAGGCTCATGTACATCAGGTTCCTCAGGTGGTCTTATCCTCCATGCATTTCAGAAGTCTCTTGGTTGAAGTTCCCCAGCAGGACCAGAGTATATAAACTCTGGCAGCTGGAGTAGGAAGGCTTCATCAATAGTGTCCACTTCACTGGGCAGCCTGTAGCAGACACCAGCCACAAGATTCCCTCTGTTCCCTCATTCTCTGATTCTTACACAGAGACTTTTGACCTGCTTGTAGCTAATTGTGGTGTGTTGCTGGAACTACACACGAGTAAGCCAGAAAAACTCTACCAAAATCTCAGATTTTTCGCAAGTGAAAGGTGGTTGTATTTGAAGTTTTTAATTCTGCATTACAATGGATACAGCTCATGATACCACCATTTTAAAGGTCTCAAATTAAGCACGGTTTATACATTGAGTGAGAAAACTGTGGGAAGAAAAAGTGCAGCATTAGGTTAATAAAACATAGGAGTCAAGCTAAAATCTGTTCTACATATCACTTTGAGTAGATAACACAAACAAAGCAATTATAATAGAGCTCATGTTATCCAAAGATGTACAGGGTCCTGAGTGGGCAGAGGCACAGAGCTGGCAACAAGAGAGGATCAATGATCAGCAGTAGAGAATGCAGCTCGATTGATCTGTCAGTCCAGAAACATCCCTAGAAGAAATACAACATTCTGTTATCAGCACAGCAGTAAAATTTCAAAAGCATGACATGGATAACAATAATTTTTTGTCTAATTTATTTCAGTTTGAGACAAAATAAACTCCCAGTCATGTTCCAGAACTGTCAAAAACAAGGAGTGTTCTAATCGACACCAGCAACACACAGTTAAGATCACAGTAAATCAGCAACACAAAATTCAGTGAAAAAAGCTCCCAGCTAATCAGAGAATTCCAAGCATCTGCACAGGATGCTTAGAGCACAGCTCAGGCAGTCAAATAAGAGGTGAATCTCTGCAGTGCAGAGATCATATAGGTTATAGAACCTGATGTGCTTGCATTTGGGTAAGACTAGGGAGTCTTCCTGCCACTGAGATACCTCCATGAACAGAGACAGAGTTAAAAGTAGAGGGAAGGAGAGGTGTTGTAATGGATAAGTGGTTAACCCTAACTTTAAATCTTGATCCAAGAAAGATATCGTTATTATTAAATACACAAAATAGTGATACTTAGAAAATCAGGAGTTCTAAACTTGTTGCTGTCATTGACTCTCTTCTTTTTGCAAGTCATTTTATCTACATTTTAGTGCTAGTTTTTCCATTGATAGACACTAATGTCACTTAATCTGTAGTTCTTCACAAGCAGGTCAAACGATTTTGGTATAGTACTTTTAGGATCTGACAAGAAAAAAGAAAGGGGTGAGTACAGAAAGGGAGAGAACAGTGTTTTGTGGCAGCTATTTAGAAAGACTACCACCTAGTTTGTTCATCTGAGCCACCTGAAAAGATGAATAGAGATTCACCTGTCATTTCAAACTCAAAATATGCAGGTGTATGGAAAATTGACGGAAATCAAGCAGAAGGTTGAGGAAGACTATAGAGGGATTTATTTATTAGCTTATTAAAACAGCATCTAGCATACCAGTAATCAACCTATAATCCAGTAGGGACCAGGCATCTATTTTAATCCATTTTTTTGGGGGTACAGAATAGGATTAATTTAAAATCACCATTTCAATGCTTTAACACGCAATTTACAAACTGAGCCACCTGGAAGGATCCTAAGACATCTCATTAATAAATTTATTAATTTTTAAAGCTTAAGAACAAGTGCCAGCATACTACTACTGGCCTACAGGCTATTCAAGTCAATATGCAATCCCAGTTTAAATATCAGGTTTACTACACTGTATAAAACTTTTTTATATATAAAATGCATATTAATGTATAAATAAAATGCAAACATATAAAATGTTTGCATTTAATATTTTGTATTTTTAAGAAAGTCGAAATTAAAATTACAAAATTGATTTGTGCATACCTGCTTTCCAAGAGATTAGCAGTCTTCAGAAATATGAGCTACACATGAAAATTGTAAATTGATATTCCCTGTGACCTTATTAAATTAGTTTAATAAAGTCAGATCAACAGTACTGCAGTTATAAAAATTATATTTAGAGACTCACAGGGTGCAATGGGAATAGATTTCAAAGAAGTTGCCTGAAGCTTTGAGCTCTATTAGTGAACTCAAATGCCACCTACTGTCCAAACCGAGAGGAAGATTTCATTTTGTTTGTATGAAGGGCGTCATCCTTTCATATCACACAGAGATCCCAGCAAAAAATTCAAAAGTTCTTCAGACAGTAACCCCTTAAGTGAAAAGTACTAGATTCCACTTCCAGTCAACATCAACCAAACTCCGCATTTGACACAATGAAATGCTTCCCTCTCAGAAAGGGAGCAGGTTGGAAAAGAAAGCAGGAAACATATTTCACTGCTGTAACAACAGTTTTGAAGATAACTAACTGCACAGACCACTTATTTCTAAGCACCACAAAAGCAAACAACTCTGGAAAGCCTGTAAATGACAGCACTGTAGGGCTGTTTTCACAGGTTTCTCAGGTGACAGATGCACCTTATGTCACTTCTACAGACCAGTTTTAGTAAATGTCTTTACACAGGATCTGTTAGTACTTTACAGATGTGTACGTAGCTACAGTGGTTTAAAACATAACTCAAGATGTTCATGGCTGCTTTCTGCCAGTCCTTACCCACCTGTGTGACACAAAGCACAAGTGCCTGCCTGCGCTTCCACCGTCCCAGTTCAGTCCATCAGTGCCGGTAAAACCTGTCAATGCTGCCATCCAACGGAGGCATTCCGACACGTGCTGGGAAGAACTTGCTGTACAGTCCTGAGGATCAGCTGTCTGTAGGGTCAAGAGGTCTCTCCTTACTTTGGACAGAAGAAAAAGCTTTACTCTTCCTACTAGTTGTAAGATTGAAGTTATGATAACATGAATTAATTAATAAAATTTTCCCCGTTGTAAAAGATTTTTAAAAATTTAGAAATTCTGAAGAAGTTCATATTAGTTTCTAAAAGAAGAATGCCATCCATACTCTGAAGAGCTAGAAACAGGCTTGAAGAAGCCTGTAGTGGTATTTTAGGTTAGTTTCTGACTTGACTAGCTGCTGATATTCACTTCAGCTACAAAGACCATGACTGCTTTAAACAGCAGTGAGCAGGAGACGGTTTGCCTAGACTTGCAAATAAGGAGGTATGTTCATAACAAAGGAACATCCATGATATTGCTAGCTCAAAATTCACTCTGCTTCTCCTTTAATAGGCTATCATTACATGGATTCAGAGTTGTCCCAGTGTCTCAGATATATCATCTGCACCAAGGATCTCTTCTGCTGTACTCGAGTGGTCAAGGAGGAAGGGACTATGGAGATTCTCGTGGGTATGCTGTTTTGAAACTTTTATTTTGGGTTTAACATATCCTTGCAACTTTCCTGTAGTGAAATCATGTCTCAGTTTCAGTAGTTAATTCATTCAGGAATGGAAACATTCAAAGCTCACAGTGGACAATTAGCCTTGAAACTGTGAGAAATTACCTCTTTTAGCCAGACTAATAAAATTCGAAAAGAAAAATTCAATTTTGTTTTAAATCTAGTGTTATTTCCAAATCTAGCATCCTTCAGATAAAAGGACTTTTGTATGATAGGATCTCAAGGTCCTTAAAGTTGTTTTAATTTCTTGTTAGAATAATACAGATAAAATAATGAAGAATGATTTTGCCAGGAAGTGAGAAAAGTTGTGAGGCTGCCCTAAAAAGAAACACAACACATATGGGTACTGTTTGTGAGACACAGCTAAACAAAGAGAGATTTAGACTTCTCAACCTTCTTTCAGGATCACCTCACATACAGAAACTCCATAGCTTTTCAGTAGAGGGACAGGTAGAGGCTAGGGAAAAACAAAAAATAAAAAAGAAAAAAACTCTTCAACACTCCTTATGATTATTTTGCTGAGCAAGACCAATGCCATCCTTTTAAGATGCCACAGTAGATGAGAATGTCCTGACACACTCTCCAGAACAAAGATTATAGAGATGTGTATACACAAAAGAAACACAGAGTAAAAGGCAAAGCAGTTAGTATTTTGGGAAGCTTGGCAGGTTTTGTACTTTTGTTAAATACTCTGGGTTTATATTATATACTTAAGTTCAAATTCTGACTCTGTTCTGTTTGGTGAAGAGAATTTTGAGTCACTTTCTAGCTGTCATGATATTAATTTATGGAAGTCAATTTTTATCTTGATCTGAAAATTCCAATCTGTTTCATTTAGCCTTCTGAGTATGCTCTATAGCAAATGAAGATCTATCTCTTCCTAAGGAGGAATCATTTTGATGCCTAGCACTATCCATTATTTTACTCTTTAAGGCATTGAAAGAAGAATAAGCAGGATGATGGTGTTTCTGTTGGACATGCTTTGTTGTGTCTTATCTACACACACACAACAGTTTGGGAACAAGATGTTTGTAAACTAAGGTGGTGGTATATATGCCATATTATTTTTCCCTTTCCTGTTTTTGTGATCTACAATTAAGGTTTCAGGTTCTCCTATGCTGCTGTGTGAGGATTTGCATGTAAAGGAGCTGTGGTGTTCCTTTACTGTGGTTAGTTGCTTGACTGCTGTTATGGGCACGTTTTCTTTACTTTTTTCTTTCAACTGATTGGCAGAACAGGGATATCCTAGCTGCACACATGGAATCACAGTCGTAGAATATCTCAGGTTGGAAGGGACCCATAAAGCTCTTTGGGTCCAACTCTTTGCTTCTTGTAGGACTACCTAAAACTAAACCATAAATACATAATCTTATCTGAAGGTTGAGGAGAAAACAGCAGTTCATATCCACAATGGCAAGGAGCCCTAGAGACCTAGAAGAATCAGAAACTTCTGAGTGTCAAACCCAATTGCCTCCTTCTTCACTTCAAAGCAGTTATTTGAAAGCCTGGTTTTGATACAAATTTGTTTATTTGTTTTGATACCAGCATTTCCCCCAGCTTTATGTAGCACATTGTTTCAGTGTTAGATTATCAGGCTTTATTTTAAGTGCTGGTTCCCTAGATTGCATTTGCAAAAATACTGACAATACCATAAAATAATTTTGCTGTTTATTTACAATAAAACACACTTGCTCAGAAGTGTATATATTGGTCTAGTGTATTATTTTTTCAGCTAGGGGCAACTTGGTAAAGAATTATCTGCAGCCTGACAAATTGTATATCAGAAACGTTCAATGACTGTATATCATCAGGCTCCTTCCCAGCCCCTTCAGATAGCTGATTTCATTTTATCCTCACAGTACCATTGCAAACATCAGAAACACGTGTTTAGAAACATGTCTTTCTCTTCAGATAGAGCTGAGCAGGGCAAATATTACAAGGAGCCAGGGGGAAGACACTCCACTTCTTCCTCATTTCCCTGTCTTCTCTCTTCTCAGATTCATGGTACTACAACTTAATTTAACTTAACTGAGGTTTCCTTAGGAAAAAAATGGGGGTTATTAAGAATGTGGGTAAGGGTCCATCTTGTCTAGCACTTTCTGACAACAGTAAAAAACAGATGTTATTTAGGGCATGTCCCTACCTTTTCCCACTTTGTATTCAATACAATCCACTGTCTGAGATTTTTTTTAAATCCCTTTTGAAGCTCTTGATGTTGAGTGTCTGTACAGTCCACATCTGCAAAAGTTCACTGCCAGTTTTGTAGGGGGAAAAAATTGTTTTCTAAATTTTGAATGCTTTTCTTGCTAGCTATTTCCTACTAGTTCAGCAAGGACCTCTTATTCTAGGACTTGACAGCAATAGTACTTTTTCTATTTGCCTTATCCACCATTTTCATTATTTTGTACACCTTGATTACATCACCCTTCATTTCCCTTCTCCAAAAGCACTTTCAGTCTTTCCTTGCAGGACATTTGCTCCATCCTCTAAATTATAGTACAATATTATCACTGGAAAGAGAGACTGAAAACAGGCAAAACACATCATCTCATGGTTTTAAAAAGCATGATTTTGTATTTCTTGGGAAGACAAGAAGGGAAAATATTCTATTTAGGAGAGACAGAAGAGACTATTTCAGAAAGTCTAGTTGTCCTGAATTTATAATTAGAGTATCTTTATTTTCTTTTACTCTGGTTAATTACAGGAAAGATATTATCCATGTGGCTCAAGTCAACAATTATTCAGAGTTATTAGACTTGTCTAGTTAATTACTTGACCGTTATAAACACCAGTAATGTTTGCAATGTGGTTCCCTATTTCTTAAACAACAATTGTTAATAGAATCTAGGCCTCATTTTCTGAATGAATGGAGAATGTGTAGGTATGGTCAATGAGTAACTATTCCAGACAGACTTGGAATTATTACAGTATGCACTGTTGTTTTAGTTATTCTGCATTGACAAAATATGACTTTTTTTATTCTGAGCTACACTGCCTTTTTTGTTGCTCTCACAAACCCTACTTTTACTTTCCTTGAGATGGTTTTAGTCCCTTAATTATGGAGAAAGTATAATCCAGCTGCACAACTGAAGCATAGAAACAACAGAGAAAAATTACGTTTCCTTTCTATAGTGTTTAGCAGAAAACTAAGCATTATTTTATTAAAATTTTAAATATTACTAGGAATTACTACACCACTGCACATAAGGGACATCAAGCTTAAGTAGTTCAAAATCCACTGTAGTATTTACTAAATTATTTACAATCTAGATTCAGTATGTTACACAATGATTTCATCATCATCACTGATTTCATTTGTGAAAATCTCATCTGTCAGAATAAGCTTCTTTTGTTACATGCTTATAATCACTGACTACACTGAAACCTACCTCAAACTCGATTTTAGTGTTCAACCTTCTTCTGCTGTATACTACCATCAACAGCTATTATACTCTGCTAAGCAGCATGGGTAAATTGATACTCTTTTTCAGGCAAAGCTTTCAACTGGGCTACATTTTATTTCCTACAAAATTATTTTCCTTGTATTTAATTCATTCCTACCCATACAGCAGGAAAACAGCATTGTCATTCTCTCTCTGAAGAAAACATGGCCAAGTTCCCAAGTTTGTTCTTGCACCTTTCCTTAAAAGGAACAGCTTGTCATAAGCAGCTCATCATCTACTACTTCAAATTGCAACATTCTTATAAACCCTTCCCAGGTTCCTGGTAGAACAATTAATTTTCTCCTTTTTCAGAGAAAAAAGAATGCAGCTCCATCCAGGAGGTAAACAGTATCATGGTCTCTTTCTTACTGACATCTTCACTTGCGGACAGGCAGTTTCCTAAGGCAAGGTAATCCTGCTTAGACATTTCTGTTTGTGCACTCTTACTCCTGTTTGGTGCAGGAGGAAAAACAATACTTTTCCTGGAAGCAGTTCGACATGTTCTGCAAACGTCTATAAGTAGGCAATCACATTGGGAAGTTCTGAGCTTTTCTCCTTGGTACATGTTTATGTGGACTTTTATTCCAGCATTTATGTCCTTCTATTTTCTCCCTTGCGTCCTTTGAACACTCCAGTGTTTGAATTCAAGGTAGTTTTTTTATACTCTAACAAATATACATTACAAAGGAGTCCAAATTAAAGAGCAATTTACCTTCATAATACACACTAATTCCCATAACTTCACCATTAAAGAAAAACATGACCACATACCAGGATAATGGTCATACCCTTCCCTTCAAATAGTCATCTCTTGGAACTGATACATGGTTCTGGACAATTAACAGTAGATTAAACAACTGGATTTACTTGATATATCTCTACAGGAATTTTAAAACCATATTCAGAAAAGCAATGAATTTAGTCCTTCTCACCCTTCTTCTGTTTATTTACACTATTTATGTTCCTGAATAATACAATAAAAAATATATTGGGGATGGCTAATCATTAGTGGGGGAAAATAAAGCTTACATGTGAAAAAATTCAGTATGCTTAAAATGTTCTTTTATTAAATTCTGAATAGGTTGCAGTGAAGAGAACAAAAACTCCAACAGCCTGTTTTCTCTTGATCTTCACAGAAAACTAGAAATGAAGTTTTATTTTTCATGCCTTGACTTGGGCGGGGGAAAAAAGGAAATAAATAGAAATTTTTTAAAATATTGACTAATTATGAAGAATAGACCTCTCCTGCTCAAACAACATGAACAGTACCTTCTTGTACCTCTGCAATTTGTTATAATTACTTTAAGCAAAGCTTTGTCACCTAGGAGAAATAAATAGTTTAAACAACACCAATAAAGCTTGAGATCTGACAAGCTGTGCTCCAGCTGAACACTTCACAACAATAGTCATTATCTTGTTTCTTTGACAATGTTATTGTTCTCTCATTAGACATGTTCTCTTGTTATATTCCTTGATTTTTTCACACTCACTTGGCTTTCAACCCCTTTAAAAAAAAGAAAGAAAAGAAAAAAAAAGAAAATTAGAAAAAAATTAATTTAAGTTATTTAGATCCAGAAGTGGATCTGAATTTTTTTTAATTCTGCCTCCTTTTCCACACTGCACCTAATTCTCCTCCTTTGATTATTTTTATTATTTTGAGTATTCAGAAGTACTTTAATGGAAAGGGAATAGGTGTTAAAATTTTGAGGGGAAAAAAAAAAAAAAAGCCAAACAAGGAAAAAAAAAACCACAAAAAACACACAAAAAACTCCAAACAAACAAACAAACCCAAACCAAAACAAACGTAAACCCCACAACAACAGCTGTCAATCTTACAGCATCTTTTCCTTCTATGTACTTGGACAGAAATATATTGAAAATAATTCTCCTCAGGAAAATGTTGGAAAATACGTATTTTAGTTTAAGATCACTTTATGTCAGCGAGTCCCGCACTGATCGCCTTGAGCATCAGAGGGAGCCGCTGCAATGCATTAGTTAAACGTCATGGAATGATTTTTCTCTTTCAGATCTAAACGGGAGAGCCAAAGCGCCTCCTTAACGTTGATGCCTTTTTTCACTAGAGGGAGCCAAAATCCCTAAATATGGAGTTTTAAGTACCAATATTTCCATATTTCAGTCCAATCCTTCTTTAGCAGTTACTACTGTAAAGATAAATGTGCCACTGCAGGAATATTATTTTTATTATTAATGATATCAATATATTATTGGAAAATAAAAATAAGAAAATTAAAAAGATACTAGCTGACCCCTGCTGGTGCAAGTTTCAGGAACTTTGGCAGCAGAACTTGGATATAGCAATGAGTTACACTTTTGCATCTTAGCACTAGTAAGGAAGTTATTTTACATTTCATCACCTCATGTACTAAGTCATGCTCAGAACACGGCTGTCTCAACACCTCTGTTTTCAGTGACAGAGAACAATCCAAAACACGTGCTACCTTTAGAGTGCACTGTTAATAATTTTTATTGGACAGGTATATTTGAGGCTCAATTTCGCAAGGCAAAGCAGGGATAGGGATTACATGGAAGTACGAGGGACAATAAAACAAAGAGCTAGAGTAAGTCTTTCATCATTTAACTTTAGCAGTCCTTCTTGCAGAACGGTTTTGTACTGTGCCTCAGAGCTGGTGACGAGTTTTAGAACAGGATCGGCCGAGCTGCAATGTTAGTGCAGCTTGGACTCATGAGACAAAACCCAAAGGCAGCATTTGCTAAGCAAGCACACAGGAAACTACACAGCCAAACCTGGTTTAACTATGTACAAAAGCTTACAGCTGGAGAACACAGAGCTAATTTCGAGTGTAACAGGGAGAGTGCTCAAATGGGCCTTTAGGATGAATAACTTATCTTCCCCATCATTCTTATCATGTGAGAAAGGTCAGTCTTTTTTCATATGTATCTGTGGTGATTCCAGTGATGTTGTAAGACTAAACTGGATTTCTATTTGGCAAAAGACTTCACACAGAGAATGAAAGAACTGGATTTGGGGACTTAGGAGTTTGCGGGTTTTGTTCAAGTTGTTTTTTGTTGTCTTCTGCCTTTTCCCCTAATAATTTCTGAATACTAAGGCCAACAGGTTACTGAAAATAAAACCCTTCCAACCCAAAACATTCTAGGAGTCTATGAATTTATGACACTAGAAAAAAGGGGGGGAGGGGGGAGAACTAATAAAAAAACCAGAATCTGAGCACTGGTTACTCTTGAAAGCAACATGTCCCTCTTGGGTTCTAATACAAAAGGAAATCATCATGCTGTCTTCCAGGGGAAATATTAATGCCCACATCAAAATATTTTTTAGATGCTCCTTACTATCCTTACTACAATGCTCTTTTCTGCTTCTTCTTCTTCTTTTTTTTTTTTTTTTGATCAGTCCATTTCCAATTTTTATTTACCTAAACAAGTTTCATCTTTCATTCAATCTCATTGTTCTGGAATGGAAAAACATGCAAGAGAGTAGAGAAAGTAATTACTCTTTACCACAGTATGACGGAAAGTAGTGCTCACAGATTTGCTACTGTAGCAGGAGGAGAGCAAAGTCATAACTAAGGTAATGTAAAATATGTCAGACAGTTCCTCAAAAACTGAAAGCAGATTTTGATATCTATATTGCCCTGCATTTATGTTTTGGATTTACAGTCACATACTTGTGAAGTTTGGTAAGATTTTAGGCTGTTTTCAAGAAATGATGTAAATAAGTTGGATGTAAAAATGGAATTCCCTACAGATGACTGGAATCAAGGTCAGGTAAAATTTTTTTGAAATATTTTAAAGCATCACCCAAGTCTAATCATAGTACACCAAAAAAAAAAAAAAAAAAAAAAAAAAAAAAAAAAAAAAAAAACCAAACATTGGATTTAGAATCTAAAATCCCATCAATTTTCAGACCTGGTCAGTGTCAGACTGTGAATCCACACTCAGTGTCTGCATATTAACTACAAGTGCAGCTTCACTTCCCCGACCTTAACAACCTGTCACATCCATTCCAGCCCTTCCACTGAACTTGTGATGTTAAGAGCACTTTCTAGTGATCTCTGTTCACGACAGTTTCCTTGTCCAGGATACCTCTCCAAGGCAGAAGTCTTGTGTCCTGCACCACTCACCTCTGCAGTGCTGCAGTCTCAGTGCAAACACAACACAGCTGGGGGTGCTTTTTAAGGAAGCTCTCTCTGTGAACACCACAGGAACTGTAACCTACTTTGCATAACAGAAATGTGCTTGAAAGCACTCTTGAGATCTAATAATGCTCTCCACGTGCAGAAAAGAGGAAGTAGCAACGAAGCAGTGAAGACCATCTAATAAAAAGTTTAACCATAGTACTAGAGTCAAGCATTAGGGTCTGAAATGGAAGTAAATGCATACTTGTACTATCTCTGGCTGGGATAGAGTTAAGTTTCCTCATAGCAGTCCACATGGTGCTGTACTGAACATTTGTGACCAAAGCAGTGCTGACAACACGCTGGTGTTGTGGTTACTGAACAAGGCTGGTACAGTCAAGTCCCCCTCTGCTTCTCACTCTGAGTAGGCCAGGGGTGAGCAAGAGCCTGGGAGGAGATGAGACAGGACAGATGACCCAAAATGCAGATTCTGTAAGCCGTATAATGACATGCACAGCAGTCAAAACGCCATGTGCAGTCTTTCCAAAGTAGCCAATCCTCAGACACAAGCTGGACATTGATGTGCTGGTTGGAGATGGTGAGTCACTGCCTTAGCATCACTTGTTCTTTTTTCCCTCTCTTATTCATTACTGAACTATCCTTATCTCAATGCAGAACTTTTTCTTAATCCAAACAGCAAGAAGCACCTCTTTAATTCAGTCCATGAATTATCTTGTAGAGCTTCCATACTGGTGGATGGAAACATGGGGGTCATGACAGAAGATGTATTTATTTTTTAGGTCAAATTAGTGTGCAATCTCCTCACATTTTCTTGAAAGAAATAAATTAATTATACAGAAAATATTTTTTCCCATTTTTTATTCTATTAAAAAAAGGTTGACTAACAAGCTCAGTATGGATAAGTCCAGCAGCAATTTTATAGGCCTTTATACTTCAGTTATAGCAGCAAAGAATTTAAACTTTTGACTGAAATTTGGGTTATTATAGAGATTTTTGGGAACAATTTTGCTCTAAGATTTTCCCACATGAGCAGCCAGTATTCAATCCTCTGTTTCACCATAAATAAAGCCATTCACTATGGCTGTTTTTAAATTTGTAATGGAAAAAGCACTGTGACATATATTCTAGCAGAAAGATAGATAACTGCTTCAAAATTTAATGTCTGGGTTCCCACACAAGAAAAAATGCATGTGCAAATCCTTCTTCTGAATCAGAGACCAAAGAATTAAATTTGAAACTGTCAATGGAGAACCCAAGCAATGGTTTCACTACCTTTTTTGATTAATCTTACCTCTTCCCTTCTTAAATATTTTTGGCCCCTCAGGCAACTGATTCCCAAAATTACATTCTTACAAAAGGAAAAAACTACATCTTGTTCAGATTAATTTTTGCTGAAGATATGCTCTGCAAACAAACAGGAGAACCAGCATTAGTTATCATCATTTGTAACCAACATTCCACAATGCTCCTTTCTGCATAATGAGATTCCTCAAAATCCCAGATCCTTTAGAGAAGTGAAAGAACAAGTGTGTATTTTAGGAAGTAACATATACCTTTGCTATAATCCAGGCTTCTCTATCAAAGGTAGAGACATACATCCCATCACTCTCATTTACAAGCTGTGCATGGGCCCCTAAGCCTTTTTTGAAGTGCTGAATTTCAAAACAGTTTAAAAAATGCAAACAAACAAACAGCCTCCCCAAAACAACAGCACTGCAACAGCAAATACTTCTTACCTAGTAGAGCAATGACTTTAAGACAGTTTTATTTAAGATGTAACCATTAAGATATAACCAAGCTCGTTCACTTACTAGGTTTGCTTTATACAAACCAGTATCTTAATTTTCCTACAGGAGAATTCATATTTTAAAAATCCATATGAGGAATCCTCAATCACATGACTTTGAAAGTGTATCTCTGTTGTCCAGGACGGGGTATCTCATGGTGCATAATCCATCTTTATTTCTGTAAACATGAAAATTTTGCTTAACTGGCAGAGCTGTCTCACACAGCTGTGTGATCTCAAGCAATTCACAATCACTTTCATATTTATCTACTCAGTTTCATAAATGCAGCTCTGGAATTTTTTCATAGCAACAGAGTGCACCAAAGCAAGGCATATACATACTTTCTCTTTACGTCTTGGAGCACTCTGTCTTTCTCACTAGTCTTTACATTTCTCTCATTTTTGGAGTTCAGGAATAAAATTTAGTAATATACAGCATAAGTATATTTGTGTATATATATAAGTGAGCTTTCTCAATTTGACTATGCATGTTCTTCCTCAATGTCAGCATATATTTTAAATGATTTATCAAACTGCTTGGTAAATCATATGAAATCAAAACAAACAGAAGGTAGCCCTCATTCCTATTCTACATTACCATAACATTTGATGTTGTGAAAATACTTTCCTATCTGGTATTCATAACAAAGTCAAAGTTAAAAGTACTATTAGACCTACATTTCCTGAATTTTTCAGACAGGAATTGCCATTTTATCCTGGTCTAAAGCATTCTTTTTCTTTTCTAAAACTCAGATAAAACTCAGTACTTTGTCTATTCCAAATTCAATAATCGAATTTACATCTAATTTTTTACATTGAAAAGGAGAGAGGAGAGAGCAGAGTATCTGTATTTTAAGACTGTCTTTATAGAAAGATGTGATAGGAGTTCTGGTGTATTAAAATATCTTCAATTATGAACAAAAAAGAAAATTAAAGCAGCATTTTGCATGACCAGATGAATTGAGACGTGTCATTTAATGTGAACATTTTTATTACATTCGTAATAATAATGAGAATCATCAGGACCCACCGACTGATCAAAGGGACTAACTAACTAAGCGCTAAAGGTTTATTTTAAATTAGGACACCCAACATGGTTCACTAATTTTGTCATATTATTGAATTCCCCATGTCTTCAATGCGAAAAAAGCCCAACAGTTATATCAATACTACAGTTTTGGGGATTGGGATTTTTTTTCTTCCTTAAATGGATATTCAAAAAAAATGTATTTTTCAATAGGATTTCTAATTTTTTTTTTATTTCTATATGTATTTCCAACAAAAAGATCAGATTAAGACTGTCCATATATAGTCAATTGGACACTTTTCTGAATTTTAAGTTGTCCATTTCTTTAAGTGACTGTGGGCCTCTTAAAGACAGTCACACTCTGAAATGACATGACCCTGCTGCTTTCCCCAGTATGCAGAGGAATGTTCAGTATACATATCACTGAATGTCCTCGATTTAGAAACACAGAATGGCCAAATGCACTCCTGCCATGAACATGAAAGTTCTAATTCACTGTAATGTTTTTCTTTAACAGTATTATTTCACCTTCCGGTTTCATAATAATTACTAAGTTTGGTGAAATGTCTCTGAGTTACACCAGTGTTTTTACTTCCACTCTGCACCTGAAGAGCCACACTGCAGAAAGTTAGACAGGATGTCCTGTAATTCTGCATGCCTAATTTGAAAAGTCCTGAATATTACCTGCCACTATCAGAACACATAAGTTTACTTACATTGTTGTCCTGAATATCATTCTAAAAGCAAGCACATGTCTAACCTCAGAGACAGATCTATATATTAAACAACATGGTTTCCCAGCTCCTTACTGCCATCCCTCTAAGGCAATTGGTTTAAATTTCAAACACTGAGTCTTTTTCAGGTTTGAAACAGGTTGAACACTTTTACCAGTTCCCTCCAGATCTTGTATGCTTTGAAGAAGGACAGGAAGTTCTGTTGGCTGTGAAGGGGCCAGCTGTTCCCAGCCTCCTGTGATGGAAAGGCAGGCAAGGCACAGCTTGTGTTCACTGCCAGCTCCATACCTCCTGCTTTCTGCTGCTATAAGGCTTTTCGTATTTTGCACATATATATATGCATGAATATAAGAACACAACTGCCTGCAGTGCAACACAGTGTTCTTATTTCCACTCATAAGATCCCTCAGAGTCTTGCCACACAGCAAGCAATTTACTTGGACTTCCTCAGGAAACAGAGAAGCATCTCAGCAAATGACTTTCTCAGAGCCATCAAAAGAAAGAGAAAATTGTGAAATCTCTTTTGCATAACTTGGTGCATGCATAATTCATGGCCCTCCATGGCACAAAGATGAGCCCTGGGTTGTCTCCCAAGCTGTGCTCAGAAGGACTATCCAGGCCCAGCACAAGTACTACACGCTCCCTGAAAGGCTCAGAAATGTCACTGTTACCTAGATGTATCTCCAGCCACTGTCAGCTACCAGAAAAACTTCTTAGTCTCAGTATTATGCATATTCTAAAGGAGATTGGGCAGCTCAAGTCAGGGTACAACATGAAACTTTGTGGAGATACTGGGGCTCTTGTTACTGTAAAGCTGACCTGGCATGTTATTGTGTCTGTCTACAGGACAACATTTTGGTCACTGGGGTGAACTACAAGGACAGACTCTGTGAGGACCAGCCAGGGCTGCCCTGGGTGGTTCCAACTGGCTCCAATGGACACAGGGCACAACTGAGCCCTGCAGCCGAGGTGGTGGCATCTCTTGGAAAATTTATTTAAAAAATGGTAAAAAATGCTGCACAACAGTTGAGAGAGAGGAGTGAGAAAAATGTGAAATAGCTCTGCAGACACAAAGGTCAGTGCAGGAGAGGATGAGGTGCTCCAGGCACAGGACTCTATTTTAATTACTTTATCCCAAGGCCAGTCTCTTTCTTCTGTGATGGTACTTAGTAAGTGTTCTCTCTGTCTTGACCCATGATTTCTTATCTAAATTTCTCCCCATACTGCTGATGTTGAGGAGTGAGAAAGCAGCTCCATGGGTATCTAGCAGGCAGTTGAGGTCAATGCACCATGTGTAGTGAATTTATCACTCTGAAGAAACAGAAAAGGTAGACAAAAGGATTCGGTTTCATTGACAGACAAGTTATAAGGACAACAATAATTTGTTCACTTAAAATTACAGACTGCAGCAGAAACAAACAATTAAAAGAGAAAATTTTAAAATTCACATTACAATTTCTCCTTACTCATGCCAACTTCTAAACAAGCCTATGAGGCTTTCCAATTTGCCTCTGCAGTTCACACTTAGCATGAACTCACAGAACTTCATCTTTTCTGCTCCAGCCCTCACATGCAGCTTAATACTTTACAGCACATGATATAAAATCTCTCTTCCTTGCCTCATATGACTGGACAATGGAGTCTTAAATGACAGTCTCTCCACAGAGGTATTTTTCCTGCATTTCTTTGAGTTTTAAGGTTGACATAGCTCTTTTTCACCACAGTTAACAGATTCCTGTCTCTAAGGGTTTCTTCCTACTAAAATGAGTTCTCAATTCTACTTCCAATCTTTTGGTAGAAGAGTTAAAACTTGGCATCAATAATTTCAGACAACTTTTGTCCCATCTTTTTGGTAAGACTTGAAGACAGAGATCTACACTTTAATACATTAATAAACTATCTCACACAAGGCCTCAAAAACGTGAGGAGGCCCCATTGCCATTCTTTCATTTACATTAGTAGTAAATGGATTACATAACTAGTGTCCTGAGAAAAGAGAGAGACATTCTTATGTCTTTAGTATCTTGGTGCAAAATCCCTGCAGTTAACATTTTGTAGCCTTTTTTCTCCTGCTGCTATTGTATCATTTTAATTCTCATTTATTGTGCCTCCTAGGAATATTTTGAGGATTACATTCTTAGTGACAGTTTAAACACTTTGAAAGAATGAATATACTTGGATTTTTGTGACTCTTCTCAGACTCAAAATCACTACTTTTGACCATTTTCTACATCAGAGAGCCAATTGTTACTGTTTTACAGAGCAATATAGTGCAAGCCTTCTCAATAGACTTCTGCATGGTTTGTGTGTTTTATGGTTAAGTACAGAAGGATGATTCCTCTTTCAGACAGAACTCCTGTTTATCCTACATTTAGTAACTGGAATAAACAGTTCACATATGAGTCCTTCAATTTCTTTGGTCTATTTTTCCCATCTGCAGTAGGATTAAGTAACAAACCTCAGCTTTGAGCTGACTTCTACACATTCTAGCAAGTCTTCTCAGAGTTAGTCTATACTAGAAACTCAAATACTGAAAACACTCAGTTACTTTTTATACACTTACTTACACCTAAAAGTACTGAAGTACTAAAAGACTACTCATTAATATAACATACCCGTTATACTACTAAAAGTGAGACAGGAAAAAACAGTCTTATACAACTTGGACCAAGACAACACAGGATTTTATTTGCTCTAGTGAGAGAATTGCATTACTCCAGTATACAAGAGGCACAATGTTCAAGCTTTTGGCCATGTGTAATTATTACGTCAGTGTAAAATGTATTATTTTACTAAAATTGACACCTAAGAGTGGTGTTCCTGTAGCTCCAACCATCTGTATTTGTAAATGGTTGTAATGTAAGCTATGTCAAGTTGGAATATGAGTAGGGGAAGCTTGTGACTGAAATAGCTCTGCAAACAAAAACTCCAGGTGTAAATTTAGTGTTTTATATAGCAGCATATAGTTATGTGACTTTATGCTTCTTAACTTCCAAGCGAATTACAAAATCAAAGGCTGCAGTGACATGCTACAAAGAATGGGCATTTTATGCATAAGGCCATGTAACAGCTCTTATCAAATGAAAAACAGGTTCCTTCTGATACGTGGTCACAGAGGAGGGCCTACAGAACAGAAAGCAGCTTATGTAGGGAGTTCATTAAGCAAAGGTGTGTATGCCATGACAGCTGCCCAGTGCAATGCCTTTTGCTATGGCACTCCACCTGCCGTGGGTATCTGGCCAACACCCTACAAACCAGGCCAGCTTGCCAACCAGCTGAATTTTGAAAGACTGATCAGAAATGAGACCACAAGAAGTACATAATACACCTGGAAGCAAACAAGGGAAGCAAGAAAGGGACCAGAGGAACAAAACTTGTATGGTAATGCTGTTGCAAACCCTGAAAAAAGGCAATCTGCACTTGAAATGGAATAACAGCTCTCTGAAACAAAGCTCTGATGTCTTAAGTCTGCATGTGGGATCTGACATATTTTGATTGTTGAAGGGATGTTTTAAATAACTTTAAACATAGATTTTTAGGAGTATTTTGCAAGTAGACAGTAGAGGTGTCTTTAAATGGCTGGTTACTTTCTTTCCCACACACTACCAGCACACTTGTACTAAAGCTTCCTAATGAAAAGTACCCCTGTGGTTACATTGACTCTATTTACTTCTTCATTTGCTATTTTCTTCTGCAGAAACTTTTGAAATCAGGTAGCAAGTTTAACCCAAGTTGGAACTTTGAAAGTATCAACTCCAATGGTTACAAACAAAGGTCTAAACGAATGCCTCTGGTATCCACTGATACCCAAAATAGCCAAATCAGCTTCCACCTAAGTTTGATGCCTAAAATCAGCTCTTAAAGGAAAATCCCTAAGACTTGATGTGTGAGTTTTATCAGGCAGCATTCCTTTTATTACAAAGTTGGATGTACAAGACTTTAATTTCTTGAAAAACATGCAATGCGGAGTTACAAAAGTCTCTTGATTTTATTTAGTTGTCTAATCAACAATTCAATGCATTATCTTATACTGTTACACCCACTTCCAAAACTGTCCATCCCACAGTACCACCTTCTCCCCACCCCTGACGTGCCTTCTGAATTTGAGTTGGAGTTCCCCACAACTCTTTACCTTCATCTTGCCTTCCTCTTGCTTATCATCTCTGTCCTTCTTGGAACAATTTCAAGGTTTCTGGGTTGGTTATATCAAGCAATGGGCCTGTTACATCTTCTTTTCTGAGTACATCTTCTACAGACAAAACGTTCTTTACTTTGTTACAATCTTTGTCTATTAGAATTCTTGACAAGAAATATTAAACAACATTTCAGGAGTCTATTACAAAGGTACTTAGCTAAAGTGCTACTAAAAGTACTACAAGAGTTATACTAAAATCTATATAACCTAGACTATAAGGCATCACTTTTCACTTCCTTCACCCTGCTGCAGCTCAGCAGTTAGTAGACATGAAGAGGAACTTGAGGAGTTGAAGAGTGGGCAAGATTGGGAAACAAAGATTGAGATGGTGTTATACAGAACACAAGTGTGCAGAAATAAAGATCTTAGCTAGCTGTTCCTGGAGCATTTATTTGTTTTCCTTCTTTCAAGTACTTTTAGACTGTCAGATACCAGCATGAACCTGCAACGAAGGTAACTAGTCTCATTCTGTAAACAGTCATCATGTTTTCTTTCCTAAAAAAGTAGCCAGCTCTGTTTTTACTTTCAAAGCCTAAATGATTTTAAAACCAAAGCACTCTTTTGAAACAAGATACAGATTCTCAAAGTGATTGTCAAGAATCAAAATAAGATGTATCCAGTCTTGGACACTGCAACTGCAAACACATACTTTTCCAGGTAATTAAAACACTAAACATGGCAAGAAAGCACAGCCAGCCCTAAGGGGGAAGGGGTGACAAGTGAAAATATAGGTTGAAGATGCTGGTGTTGCTCAGCTATGGCTTATCACCCTTATTAAAAATGCTCAGAGACTTGAAAAGTTAATACGCTAGAAAGATATTAGTTCATTTATAAAAAGCTTCAGTAACATTGCCTCCCTGTCTGTCTAGAATCAGGTTTTACTGTATTTAAATATACATCTTTACAGGTACTTGTTTGTTTCACCAGGGCATTTACAGTAATAATTTTGACAATTAATAGTTTTCAAGTTACCTTGTGGACTAGTTGAATACACATATATAATAGGCAGCAATAGCACATGACTTTATAGAGGTCATTGTTAGAACAGTTACTGATTCTTACAAAGCAGGCTTTGCTCAATCCCCAAATTAAAGGGGTAAGAAATCTATCTTTGGTGTGCCTGGTCTTTTTGTTTTGGCATATACTAAGCATGTCTACTCTCTTCATGTTTCTCCACTCCCTAAAAAAACCCAACAAAACCAAACAACCACACACCAAAGAAAACAACCACAACAAAACAGCAACAAAAACAAACAACATACAGACCTAAAAGGATCAAATTGCTCATATAGACATGGACTAAGGCTACAGCTCTCAATAAGTGCAGCAACAGCTGTAATTGTGCATGTGTGAGCAAAACAATCTGAGGCTGCTGAAAACAGAAGTGGGAAGAGCTGAAAACATAGGCCACACATGAATATATTCGTAACAAACCAAGGCCATTCATAATATTAATAACATACCAACACCATCCACAATCCATTCGTATCAGATAATGTCTTTCTTTTCCAGGCTCACCAAAACTACAGGAAACTAAAGACTGGCAGTATCACCAAATAAGGAAGATAACAAAGGCAACTAAGAGAAAACAGTCTGCTTCTTTCCTTATCAGAATCCAAACAACAACTATATGAATGAAGAATCTGGAACTGACTGCATGACAAGCACTCCTCAGTAGAAAAGTTCCTTCTTTATTTTTAAAATCCTGTCAAAGAATTACTATATAATCATTCTCACTTGAAATAAAAAGGTTATAAGAATGGTATGATAACAAGAAAACAAACATATTCAAAATGATCATCTGACAATTCTTTATACAAAGACTACTTGTGGCTTGCAGGATCATTACTGCAACATCCTTTTGTAACTCTAAATTACTACAATCATCATTTTTATGCACAAACATGTAAGTGCTTACTGTGATTAATTAAGTCTCCAGTAAATAATTTCTTTCTCCTACTCCAGAACATGGTCTAAAGCAGTCTTCTGCAAAAAAATAGTCACAGTTTTGTTTTTCCCTTGAAAATACCAAGGGTTATCACCTAAGTGGCAGAAAAGAATCTTACTTCAAACTCAGTGTATTTTTTTGTTAGCTAAAAATTGAGAAGAAAACATTGACAGACACCACACTTATAAAAAGGCAAAGTGTACACCCTGTAGCTGCTTTTTGGAATTAATGCCTCCAAAAAATAAATGGTAATTTAGACAGAACAAACAAAACAATAGTTTAAAGAAGAGTGTGAACACTTCTCAGCTGTCCTGATGGATGCCATCTTTAAAGTCTCATTATAACCACTGAAGTGCCACTGTTTAAATTACTTCTTTGATCATTCAGCCAATGCACTGACCCAATGTTTCTGTTAAAATGTTTTAATTATGTACAGATAGTCTGTTCAGACAAAGCAGCATTTTACATAAAATTGTTTTGAAATAACTCCTTGTGATCAACTGTATGCGAATACGAGACATAAGCAAGAAGCAGACTTAATCTAAACTCATTTCTAACAAGGGTAGTCTGAAAGAGGCCCACAGCCTAAACTGATAAAAAGTTTAGACTAGTTTTTTCTCCAAGGACTGATGTAGGATTGATAGCTTTTTTAGTAGAAGAGAGAATGTAAAATTAAATGGAATAACAGTAGGGGTAAAAAATGAATGAAAAGAAGGAAACTAGGCTATGACTACTGAAAAGAAAGTCTTTGCTACTGTAATATACATATCTTGAGTTGTGGTCTTTGAGCTCTTCAGGGAATGTTTTAGAACTAGTTGAAGGATAGCAGAACAAAAATCAAAGTACGGTGAGAGAGCTGTTTAAAAGGAAGAGAAGAAAAAGCAAAGAAACCAGTACATAATTTAGGCTATACTTAAACCTTAAGGATATTTCTTATGTTTATCTTGCCCCACCAAATACTGCTAGTTCCAGTATTTATGGCTTCACTATTCCGTAAGGGAAAAAGCTACTTTATCCAGAAGAACTTCTAAATGTTAAGAACAGAACTTTTCTTAACATAAACCATCAGTCAGCAGACTGGAGGTGCAAATGGAGTTGGAAGGAGACACAGCCAGGACAGCCAATTCAAACTGACCACAGGGATGTTCCAGACCATGTGGCATCATGCTCAGTGCATAAAGCTGGAGGGAGAAGAATGGGCAGATGATTGGAGCAATGGCACTTGTCTTCCCAAGTCACTGTTACATGCTCTCCTGGAAATGGCTGAACACCTGCCTGCCGATGGGAAGGAGTGAGGCAAATTACTGTGTTATTAATTTCCTTAATTTAAAACTGTTACTTTCATTCTGACACTCTTGAACTTAAACTTCAGTCCGTTACTCTTCCAGTGCTCTTGTCTATCACAAAACACTCTATTTTAAACTGACTTGGGCAAACTTAGGTGCTTCAATGAGGAGCATAGTGTAATTATAACCTTCTTGTAAACTCCAAAGCAGTTTTGTTGTCTGAGCAATTCCTAATGCTTTTTTTATTTATTTATTTTTAACTCTAGAGGTAAAATTCTTTCTCTGCCATCCACCTTAGAGATTTTGTGGTAATTTCTTACATAGTCCTTGAGAGTTGATCCAGTGTGTATGCCTTGTCTGGCCTCTGCAGTGCCTCAGACAGGGAGTTGCTGTGTGACAGCCAACCCCTTACAGTGCCTGGTGGGCTGAAGGCTCCTTGGTAGGCTCCAGGAAACCCCAGTAAATCCACTGAAGGGTGGATGGGTATGTCAGCTGTCCACACCCCACTGAGCACTGAGGCAACCAGCCCTGCTCACCCTGGAGGAGCAACCATGAGGTAAACTATTGGCCCAAGAGATCTCCAGCTGACTGACTGTTTCTCAGGTGTTGGGTTCTGGCCAACACAACTCTTCAAGCTTGAATTGATTTGACAGCTGCTTGCAAACACCTTCCTCTGGTATACCCACACCGTGACCGGCTTCCTTCAAGCTTCTCTTCGTTGATGAGCAATCTGTGTTTTTTTACTGATCTGACCCTTTGCACCCTCGCAGGGTGTTCAAAGGTCTGGTGCCAGACGTCAGTCGGTCATGTCCCCACAACCCTCCTGCGGTGGCAGAGCCGTAGGGGTGGGTGTGCCCGGGCCGGGCAGGAGGCAGGTGAGCTGCTCCCTCTTCCCAACGCAGCTTGTGTTGTTCTTGTTGTTTACAGCAGACTCTCGTTCAGCTCCTTTCCTTTGCCGTCCTGGGAGCATTTGGGCACGCAACGTTAAATGACTTTTTTTTGCATGCTTGTGTGTGTGTGTGTGTGTGTGTGTGTGTTTGTGTGCGTTTGTGTGCGTTTGTGCTTTGTCTTGCGTGGGTTTTGTTGTTGGTTGGTTGGTTGCTTTTGGAGTTTTGTTTTTTTTTTTTTTTTGCTGTTGTT
>JAWWEU010000091.1:36100-50039 GCA_035583155.1 Acropternis orthonyx
ACAGAATTGAGCATACTAAGGCGTGGTGTCCCTATCCAAGTTAAAATCATCTTTTCACTTCTTTTTGGAAGAGTTCAGAAAGAACATACATCAAAACCCAAGTGCGGGTTGATTTTGGTGTGGGATTTTTTTTCCTTTGGTTTTGGGGGTGTTATTTTGGTCTTTTGGGTTTGGTTTTTGGTTTTTTGTTTGTTTGGGGGGGGTATGTTTTTGTTTTGTTTTTGGTTTTTTGTTGTTGTTGTTTTGTTTGTTTGGGTTTGGGTTTTGTTTCTTTTTTTTATAGAAACCTTTCCAGCTTGAAAAAAAAAAAGAACTTCTAAACTTGTGATGCAGCTGTCATTGTATGTATGGTCTTAATTTTGGCTTTGGGACTTCTGCTGAGTTTATGCAGGTCCTGCATTTAGTCTAAACTAACTGCATGGCAAATACCTGCTCCACATATTTTCGATGCAATTCCACCATTCTGAGAGTTTCAGGATTTTAGCTGAGGCAAGCTTTTTCACATTCTTCAAAACAGTAAAGTTCTGTGATAGAGTCAGTGTATACACCAGACACATCCATATCCCCTCAAGTGGCTTTTTTTTTTTTTTCAATTAAATTCCATTTAATACTTTTTTACTGGTGGGCTGCCGGGAAATTCTGGGAAAGACATCGTAGTGTTGCCTCTCAGTTCAGTGGCATATTGAAGGTTGGTCACACTCACAGCAGAGTGGTAGATCCCTGGGTAACCACTGATACCTCCTGCTTGTGAAGGATTCCTGGAACTTCTTTGTACCCTTAAGATGTGTGACTCGTGTCTCTCAAAGACTTGCAGTGTGGTTCATAGTGTCGTGAAAGTTGGTAGGTAATCAGCACAAGACAGGAAACAACATTTGATAGATTCAGCATAATACTCTTTGTGCCCTCCTGTGTTTACTGGCAGGGATATATAACATAAATCTTCCTTACGTGTCTAAAGTAAATTAAATAGTGAAGGTTTCTTGGAAAAAACAAAACTAAAAAAAAAATCCCACTTACATAACATTTGCCGAAAGAAACTTGCTTGTGAACTTGCAGTTTTAAGAGTTTGGCATTTAGTGTCTGTTCCTTCTGTGCATTTTGAATAGGTTCTTCATATTCAAATGCTTGCCTTCCTTCAGCTTGTTTTTTAAAAAAAACAACAACCAAACTAAAATACAGACAGCCCACTGTCATCTCAGTTTTCAAAGACCCTGTAAGAAGTAATCTCTTTCTGATTTAGTATGTTGAACTTATTTTATTAACTTGGTACTTTCTTTCCTGCTATTCTTGAAACAGAAGATTAAGATAACTTCACCTAATGAATGCACTTAAAATCAGTGATGATAAACTTACCTGCTCTTGGATCCATTATTATCCTAAACCTTAACCAGCAGTCTAAATGCTCAGCCCATTCTTTTGCAGTGTGATTTGTTTAGCTTTCCATTTTAGGATTTGTATTCCTTGTGCCTGGTTCCCCATTGTGTGATTCTCTCAGGGGTACCTGTTTCAAGGGATAAACTAGTGAAGCTAAACCTAAGACTATTGAATAGAACTAATGGCTCTGTGGCAGGATACTTGCTTTAAGCCTGTCATCTTCCCAATACATTCCCCATTTCAATTGCATAGGTATTTTTTGGTGATAGGTTGGGGGGAAAAAACCCCAAAACACGTTTATTTTAACCTGTTACCTCTTTTGATACCTGCTTTAGGCTATGCTGCTTTTCTTTCAAAGGAGTTTGCAAATAAATACTGCATTCAAGCATACATTTGTTGTGAATATGTAGGATGTATCCAGAGACAGTGTTTATAAGAAAGAACAGTGTTGAAGTGTGTTAAACTTCCATACCAAATCAGATTTTACATGTGCTGCTATACAAATGAACTGTCAAGGGCTAGATGCAAGGGGTTTCTTAAGTGTATGTCCTGGAAGGTGCTCTTTCTGAAATTTACACTTCATTTTGTCAGCATGCGTGAAATTGTAATTTTTCATGTAGAAATTCCATCCTGAGAACTCCTCCTCATTTTCGGTATGTAGTGTTGCCAGCCACTGAAAGTCATTAGTGACAGCTAACTTTGTCATTGTTGCTGTGGTTTGTTTGCACAGTACAGAAATAGTCTCACTCCAACAGTACTGAAGAGATCATCACTGGTGCTTTATCCATCGCATTTGTTTGTATTTTCCTTAGCCTTATGATGGTCTGCTGTGTTGCAGTCTTTTGTGCTACTCTTTTTGTTTATCTTTGGGGGGGGGTGTTGTTTTGGCTTTTTGGCTGTTTTTTCTGTTGAACAAAGTGAATGCAGGAGCACCTTTAAACATATAATGCTGTTTTCACATTGCTTAGTTGTTTTTTTTTCTTTTTAAATAAGTAATATATGTAATTTGCTTGGAGTTGGAGGAGGGAAGAAGGGTTATGTGATGCATAGAAGGAGGACTTGGGAAAGCAGTAATTTCATCCTGAGTAATGGAGTCAAGTGCCTAGGAGAGCATAAATGGTCTTTAACCGTTAATCTTAGTAAACACTGTATTACTGTATCTATTATATTAACAGCATCTCTATTTTGTAGCCATACTTGCTGTGTTCTTTACATCTACACTTCCTGTTCTAGTTTTGATAGTGTTTACAATTTCTGTAGGCATTTGGCTTCTGGGAATCCATTTGTCTGGAAAGAAGGTAAGGAAAAAAGCAAGTGGGACCACAAAGTAAAATGGGTTAGAAGGGGTCAGCAGTACAAGACCAGAGAAAAGATGTGATGTGACACAGTAAAACAGGGTGAATTTGACAAACACAGGTTTATGACAAACATTCTAAATTACCTGAGAACAGTCTTGTATGCTGGCTATTTGTCTGTTTATATGAGACAAGTGTCGCTTTTCTACCAGTAGAGTTGAATGAAGAAAAGCAGGTTCCAGCTCTGGACTATACTGCAGAGAGACCTTCTTGACTTCAGTTTGGAAAGGGTGAGGGAGAGACAGGGGAAGGTCCTAACTGATGCTAACTGGCTGAAAATAGTGGAGGTTTTCTTTTACTTCAGCGTGTTAATCAGGCTTTTTTTGGAAGAAAGAGAAGGATGGATACAGTTGAAAACAAACAAACCAAAAAAAAACCAAAAAAAAAGGGGCTGGTTCAGTTGTACTCAAACCTATCTCTCTTACTCTACCCTAAGTGTCTGGAGCAGCGTGGTAAGGTATCCACTGTTGTGCTTTGCTGAACTGTTTCCAATGGAAGCATCTTAAGCCAAGACCCTGGTCTATATAGGAAGAGGAATTGTGAAGAAATAACACACTTTGCATCTCCTTTTCTGCAAGGCCAACTCTGAAGAGAGGGGACCTGAAGTGCTGTTCCTGAGACAATATTTATGTAACAGCATTAGACAGCAGGAGACAGCTAATTGTTACAGTATTCCAGTCCGTCTTTGAGGAAATATGTAATTTCCTTGCATTCTACCCCCAGAGATATGATACCAGAGTCTCAGTCATTAGTAACACCAATTCCAGTGATTAATTTTCTGCAGGTCCATGGTGCTACTTTGTACCAGTGGGCATTACTTGTTGCAAGGAAAGTTAGTCAAATTATGGGCCCTAGTTAGACTACATCAGTCAAAGCTCTCTGGCTAGAAAATGAATTGCTTATAGACTGTGCCTCAAAAAATGAAGATAAAACTAAAGAATTCTGTAGGCAGAAGTGGAAAAGAAGGAGACCAAGGGTGTTATAACTACCTCACAGCTATTATCTCCCTGAATTTATGTTTTAACATCTTTATTACAGAACTTAGGTTCTGTTTCTTTAATGCAAATAGACTGTCCTGCTGTTTCACAGAAGTTTTTTGTCTTTAGTGCAGCAATAATTTTAAAAATCAAATTCTGTTACAGTGTGAAATTTTCTCACTTATTTAGTTTGCAATGGAAACTTTCATTGGTGGTTATTTGCAGAAAATAGACGTTTTCTTCTTATTTTGCATCTCCTTTCCTTTTCTACTTCAAGGAAGATGAAACCATTTCTGGAATTCTGCTGATACAAGTTATTAAAATAACAGATTACTTGTCTTCAACCTCTGAAAAAGCTTTTAGGCCTCTTTCAAGCCTGATTATTTTTTCCATGGTGTGTCTGGCTGTTAGGGTGTCCAGCAGATAAGAAAATGTCAGCTGATCTAGAAATCTGTATGAAAGCTCTGTACTGTGTATGTCTTTTCCTGTGAACTTGAAAAACTCAAAACAATTCTGTTTCAAAAACTCTGGTAAACAGGCCCTCCAAATTTGCAGTGATGCTGGTAGACTTTGCGGTGTGTTGGGAGTTCTGCATGCTGTTGCCCATTTTCTCAGTCACATCCTTAGTGCCATGCTCCATGTGAAAAAGGAGAAGGTATTACGCCATGTAGGAGTTTAAGGACTTGGAAAAGGACTTGTAGTATGTCACAATGCAGTGTGGAATGTGTGTGTACTAAAATTGAAAAATACCAAAGACCCATTTTTCAAATGAAATCTGTTTGTTTGTTTTGGTTTTTTTCTAATTCTGTGTTGATTTCCACGGGTTTATACTTCAATTTCAGGACAGCAGTCTCAAGACATACCGCTTCTTCACTCCTGCTTGATGTTTCCACTTTTTCATAGACACTTTAGAATGTTTAGGAAAACAAAGACTGTTGCAAAAAGCTTTTATCTGTTCTCTCTATGGATGGTACTGACACCGTAGGGGAAATTGAAGAGGGCAGCAATAATAATGTTAGAAAAATTTATTCTTGTGTACCCTTAGTAACAGGTGAACACATTGGTGAGGGCTGAGTGTGTTCTCAAAGCATGGTACCTCATATTGTTTCCAACATTGTTCGAATTGCATGAAAATTTCTGTAACTCACAGCAAGGGTAAGAGCAGTTACAGAGAAATTTTATAGTTCTGCGTTTCTTATTCCTGCCTTTCCCCTTTACTATGAAGAGATGACTGACATAAATGGTCTTGAATGTCTGTGTGTGTAATGTGTGTACCTTTTCTTAAATAATTCCATCTGTATTCTTAGGCTTAGCATCCAACATACTAGGATTTAATTTGAATTACTGCTCATGTGGAAGAGAGTCATAGTTAATTCTGCAAAAGGGATTACAGATTTATGTTCATTTTTAATAGTCGAGGCTTGCTGAGTATGACTGGGTTAAGGAGAAAGGAAGGCTTCTCTCCTTTTTTTGTCACTTAGTGCAGTGGTCTCCAAGTGTTTTATTTGTGCACTCCTATCAATATTTAGGCACACATCTTTGTTGTATCTATAGTTCATTTATAAATTACATACATGAAGTAATACCTGTACTAGTACCTACATTACAAGACATACATGAGAAATAGGAGATTTAAACGTATGAGATAAAGATTAAATAGTATTGAAAAATGCTGGGTTTTTGTTGGTGAAAAAAACCCTTTTAGCACTCACTGAAAAAAGTGATGAAGAATATTCTTGTTTATTAAAATCTTGGTGTAACATTTTGTGATACAGTGGTTTGGTTTTAAGGTATGGTTCTCTGTTAAGTTAATTTTGATACCTTGTTTTAAAATGACTGGTGCAGCTGAAAAAGGTAGCTAGCAAAGGTACTTGGGTTCAAGTGGAAGAAGTGCATTGTTGACTGTGCTTACTAAATCATAGTACTATTTTTTCAATCACATTGACTAACTATGTAAAGGTGGTTCTTAATTTTTTTTCTAGTAAATTTCCATCTACCCTGACCATCAGTTCTTGCATATTAACATGAAGGGATTGCAGATTTAGTGGTTTTAACAAATGGGCTCAAAACCCACTGAAATTTTTTGAAATATTTTTAAACAGGTTAGAAATTTCTGTCTCCCAGACTTTTAAAGTATACGGGTACAATAACTTTTATAAGTGACGTGCATTGGTTTCAGTAACAAGATGACATAATGATGGAAACCTTTCCAAACAAACAGGAAACACCCTCAGAGCCCACCAAAAAACTAATACTTGTGGTTAACAATGCGTCTAAGCAGTTGAACCTCTCGTGGTGTAAAAGTTTTTTGTGGTCACCCCCTATCTCGTTACAAAGTATTTGTAAGTATTTTACTGTTTAGTGGTCTTGCTTTCATAAAATTAAGAACATCAGGGACACCTGTACTGTACTGGCTCTAGATTATTTGCTGCAATAGAGCTTGCCTATGGTTGATGCAGTGGATGAATTTCATTTGTGCTGCAATATCTGTCACCCCTACTAGACTCTAATTCCAGTCAGAGCAACCACATCATTGCTGGTTACGTTTTCACAGTTTTCCATAAAACTTTTTTTTTTTCATTAAAGAAGTGGTTTACTGCTCATAACATAGCTTCTCTAATAAATTTCCTTTAGTTGCTCAGAAAAAGTAGTTTTTTGTTTATTTTGTTATTGAAAGAGAATATAGCAAATACCTGAAGCTGGGGCATAATAGAAGCACCTGTACTTTGATCCAATCATAGAACAAATCTCCTACAGTGGATGGTTTCTTCTAATACTTGTTTCTTCAAACCTTCACCAGTGTTTTATATGTGTCTTTCAACAGTGTTGGCTGACACAGAAATGCCCTTCAGTTTGTCACTGTAGTTTTCCTTGCATTATTTTAACCATTTTTACAGCAGCAAAGAGTAAATTCTCTGATAGCATGTGGCTTTTTTTTCCCCTTGCGTGTAGGTAAAATAACCTCAAAAGAGGCTGCTAATCATTTATAATTAAACTAAGTGAAATTTTGTAAAGTGCAAAGTTGAATATCGCATGACTTGAAACATGGCTGGGAAAAACGAAGGTTTGTCTTAGTGTTCTAGATGGTTAGTTTTTAGATGTCTTGCTGATTGTAGCGGCTTCGTGCTACCATTGGCCAGTATCTGAAAGCACAGTACACATTTAGGGTGAAAGTAATTATTAATAACGGTGAGTGTAATATTTCAGATAGTCTTGATAACGGAAACTCTTTTTAATCCAACTTCTTATCAGATGCTGTTAGATTGTCATTGTTTTTTGACTTGCAGTGTGGCTGATGAAGAGCTTGTACAGGAGGAGGAGAAGTGTCAGCTGTGCCATTTTGTTGTTCACCTGCACTCACCGTATTGGTGTTACTTTCCACTGTTTCCTTACAGGACTCTTTTAAACCACTTCTCCATTTTATAAGGGTTAGTTTCATTAAAACTAAGTGATACTCTCCATAAACCCAGGCAGAGACATCTATCAGACTATCCGTAATCAGGCAGAGACAAGCTGTAGTCTGTCTTACTGCACAGAGAAAGAATGGAGTGATTGCACTACTGTCACCACTCTGAGTTGTGGAGTACAAACTTCCCCTGGGACCCCACACCTGCCGTATGTGACACAGATCCCTCAGACATGTGGACTGAGTGAGCTTACCAGGCTTTTTTTGTTGTTGTTTCTGTGTTTGTTTTGTTTGAGGAGTTTTTTGTTGTTGTTTGTTTTTTTCATTTCCTGGGCTGTGGCTTTGGTTTTGGGTGGGGTTTCTAGGTTTTGTTTGTTCATTTTCGATAAATTAATCTAAATAAAAGTTCCAATATGTTCTTTGCATACCCCAATGTGTGTTGTCTTGCACACCTCCTGGTTGTGTGCACTCCTCTTTGAAGACCCCCTCCATGTTCCAGTAGTTTGTCTTGTCAGAGAACTGCAGTGATGTTGGAAGTGGTGGAAGCTGTTTCTCGTTCATGAATACCTTAGGGCAAATACTGCAGCTAAAAGATTGGCTCCTTAGAGCATGGTAAAGCCTTTAGGTAAACCCTGGCATTCCTCACATCAGTTAGCAGAAGTGTGGATTGTCTTTCTCACTAGGGAGGCTGGCTTTCAGAGGTAGTTTCTCAGTTAAGTCCTGAGACAGGGTCACTGGACCCTGCTCTTATTATAATGGCAAGCAATTGTTAATTTCTTTAACCTTTTTTTTTATTTATTATTTTATATTTTTATATATATTATTATTTTGTTATTTGTTGTTTTGCTAATTTGTTAATTGTTAAGGTTTGTGTAGGGCAGCACTATATGTGAAACAAAAATAAAAAGTACAGAGAATGTCCCAGTGATGTTATACCTGCAGAGACACAGTGCTAGTAGTGGTTGGTCTCTGTATGTTGAATTGATACAGCGTAGTAAACTACCAGTATTTATGCTGAGTAGAAGTTGAAATGGAAAAGTGCTGCTGCAGCAGGTTTTCAGTAGGACTTTATTTTCAGTGCCCCATTTTTTTCATTATGGACATTGCATAAGAGACATGGCTAGAAAATGCCACAGGTACATTTTACTTTTCTGTTTGTTATGAGGGGAAAGGTAGTTCTTTATTCTCTTCTTTATGCAACTCTTCTTCCTTTGTCCCAAGCAAGTCTTTACATATTCTGGGGGATTTCTGGATTTTTAGAAAAAAATAGATAAGCCTGTGTTTTTGCTTTATTGCTACTGCTTTCTTACAGGTATTTTGTAAAAAACAAGTAGGTTTTCTCCTTTATATCAGAAGTTGATCACTATCTGGTCTGGTGTTGGTCTAAAACTGCTTTACATGAGATATGTATAGACACAAGAAAAAGCCCCAGTTGGTAATCAGGTCTGTTCTTTGTTTCTGCCTTGTAGATACAGAGCTTTAGAGGTAATTAAGAAGTAACTCTTGGGCTGAAAAATTCTATTCAGTTTCTGTTTGAATAGATAGCTAGTCCTATTAGACAATAGAAGGTCTGGGGTTTTTTGTTGTGTTGATACAAAAAGCTTTTCTTTAAACTGCTGTGTTACACAAAATATTATCTTTAGACGTGCTAGATGAATTTTTTTAATTTTTTTTTTTTTTAAATAGAAAAGGCAAGAGGGCAGTGTGTAATATTTTAATCTTGGCATAAACATGTTCTCTTCTTTGACTGCAATGACTTAAGTGATAAGAAGAAAAATACTAATTTTCTCTCTAATATTGAAAATATTTTATATGCTAAAAACTGAGCACTTGAACTGCAGCTCTTACTGTAGGATTTGTTTCTTGCCTTAAGTTCTGCATCACTGTTACTGTTGGTTCAAGGCTTTTAAATTTCTCAAGAGGAAAGTCCTTTGATGTGTGTACTGTTGCAGCTTTTGGGAATGTATGGGTGTTACATGTCATACAGTGCTGCTGGTACTGCCTTAGCCATCTGCAATTTGCCTTTATTGCATATGTTTATGCAGAGCTTACTCATTTATTACTCCACTTCCTACTTCCTTTGCAAACAAAACTTTAGGTTTCAGTGCTGCCTTTGTAGAGTTGTGGAGTTCCTCCAAGTCACTGTTCTGCTGAAGCCGAGTTTGAAACATTGTATGAAAAGACACCATAAAGTAAACACTCCATTGCTCATCCTCAGAGCTTGTCAGTCACTTGTACTGTGGCCAGTGATCGGGAAGTTCTTTACAATTCGGTAGAAATGAAGTCATATTTGTTAATCTTACCTAACTTTTTATATGCACTGTAATTCTTTGAAGGCATTGGGAAGTATGTGGTGCACATGAGAAAGTGTACAGGCAGAACCTAGTGTAGTTTCACACATCTGCATTAGCAATTTCCTTGATTATAGTTAAAGTAGGCTCTGCCTAGCACAAACTAGCCTTTTGTGTTGGAACTCCTATAGTGGCTTTTAAGAGTTAATTTCAAACTTTTTTATGCATTTTTTATATATACTGCTGTAATGTCCTAAGATTTGGTAAATGTTTCAGGAAGTCCTTGCTGTTTCCTTGGTTTTAAGATTACTCGCTGCTACTTGGTTTGTCTTTTCCCCTTTCCTTGTACTGATTTAATGCTGAGTAAGGCCTTTGAATTCCAAATTACTATTTTTTTCTTTCAGTTCTGTGTACCAGTTAGCTGTTAATCTCTGGCAGAGATCCTGCTTTGTCTTTCATACATAGCATCACTAGGGCAGATCTAAATCAGTTGTGGTGAATGTTACTATTTGTTCTTTCTTCTAGTTTCTTGTAATTTCATTACTTTTTCTCCCTATCTCTTTTACTTCTACCTGCAGCTTTATTTTGTCTTGCTTTTATTAGCAGGGTGGGTTGAATTAAGATTTTCACTCTAATGAGATGTTGTTGTTAGTTGCAGAGCAGTTTAGTTGTATGACTCTGCTCATGTCCAGATCAGGACATTTTATTGTGAGAAACAGGAATTATGGAATTGCTCTTACTTAGCCGGTCCTTCTCATAACCCTAATGGAAATTCATTACTACACTCCAGGTTTTTTGAGAGCCAGCTGGCAAGATAAGGGGTCTATGTGTTTTCTCTGATTATTGTATGATCCGTATCTGTTGAAATGTTGGGATTATTTGACAGAGACCTTAGATGATAGTTAGCTGATCTCTTCAGAAATAATACGATTTGGCATTAACTGGACTTTTTGCATCCAACTTTACAGCAAATAGCATTATCCACTAGACTTTTATTTTCCCTCAGTCCCTTTGGTTTTGAACTTACCACTCAATTCCTGTGAAGAACATCAAACAACTTAAAATTTCCCATCAACTTTTTATCCCTAGAGGTGTTCAAGAGCCATCTGGATCTGGCACTGGGTGATCTGGTTTAGAGGCGATAGTGTTGGGTGGACAGGGGACTGCATTGAAGGTCTCTTCCAACACTGATAATTCTATGATTCTATCTAATCAATATAATTCTTGCTTACTTATTTAAGTAAAGCAAAAATTTTATGTTTTCTGTCTCTCCACCATTGTCCCCTGTTTACATGTTTCTCATAATGTTAGCAAGTTGATCAAGATGGCTTATTCTGGTGTTAGTTTCCCCATGCTACCTTAGAAAACAGGCACCTTGTTTTGGTTGCCTCTGGCTCTGTGTGCAATTGCACCTATAGTTAGCTCTGTATTGGCGTGTGTGTGAACTATTTTACTGCTGTGTGAAAAGCTATCTTAATTACCATCCATATGGCTTAGTGCTTTGCACCTTATTATTGTCCTCTTTGAGCAAGTCCTGTCCTGCATGAAGATATTTGATTCCTTTTCCCTCCTGCAAGGTTATGTAGGATTTACAGGTTTTGATAACTTTTTATCACTGGAACTTTATCTGGTATTTACTTGTGTCTCTCCATGCTGAACTTTTTTTTTTTCTCTTCATTTGTAGTTAGTGCTGCCTTCTGTAGTCCCCCTGACATTTACTTATGGCACTTTGCTTTGAAAAACACAGTTGTTTTATAATGGTGTGATTTACCCAGGTTTAAGGTAGGGCAACATTTGTGTACAAAAACACTTTTACAATGAAAATCTCTTAGGAAGATCATCATGGAGTGCCATTAATTTCTGGTATTTGTTTAACCTCCAGTCATACTCTGTGTGATGTGCTTTGTTGGCAGATGTGGTCAGTGTCACAGCACCATGCCTGAAGTAAGCATTTGATGAAAGAAGCTGGAAATTCGGGAGCAGCCTTGCTGCTTCCCAGTTTTCCTCTCGACAGGTGCAAGGAAGCCCAGCAGCAGTGTGTTTCCCCTCACCTCCCCCTTCAGAGCAAGAAGGCTTCAGCAGGGTCTTGTCTGTTTGCCTCTCTCTTTCGAAGTTGCCAGTTGCAGATGGCTGGTGGAGGTGCAATCTGCAGGGGTCTGTTTATGAATAGCTTCATTTCTTCTTCACTGGCAATTTTGTTGGTCCCAGCAAAAGCAGAGAGAGGAGTGGTTTTGCTTTGTTTTGTAGGTTTAAAATTTTGTCAGTTAAATATGTTCTAGGGCAGATGATCAATCTGCCCTCTCCCCTGCCCCTGCCTCCATCTGACTGTACTGTCAGGCAGATGAGTTGTGCTGTCAGAGATCAGCTGGGTTTTGATGTCACTTTTTAATATTTTTGATTCTGCTTCATGGTTACTCTGGTTTTTAAGTGTTTGCAGTCAATATGCACATAATTTGAAATTATTTTGCTGTGTGGTATTTCTTTCTCATGGTATCTTTGAAATATGGTAGTATTAATCTACTGAGGAATCTTACTGAAGTTTCAACTCAACTAGTCTGTGAAATTGTTTTAGAAAAACAAATGTTGTAAAGTTTTTGAATGGCCATAAAGAATATTTAGCTTTAATTATTATGTATTCTAAGTATGTTAAATCTGGTGTAAAATAAAGGTGAAATAATGTGAAAGGTGAAATAATGTGGCAGCTCAGGAAAGTGCCTTGGCACAAGTCTTACCACCCATGATAAATTCAGAATTAACTGCATGGGAAAATTTTCTTATTTTAACAAAAACCCTCATTCTATGTAGCTTTTGTTTGTTTGGTTGGTTTGTTTTGTTTTAAGGAGTACTGCTGCTCTATAAAGACTGAAAACAATCTTTAGTTGGACAGTTCTTTATGAAGTAGACTTAACTGTTAATATGAGGTTTGAAGCTAAGTAAGGATTTTGGAGGTGGTGAAGGTGGAAAGTTTGTGTGGGTAAAAAACATTTCTGTCACTTTTTATTTCCCTTCCTTGACTTTGCTATATTAATTTGAATGTTTTTGGTTTATCTTTTTTTTTTTTTTTTTTTTTTTTTTTTTGTTCACAGTATCTGATTACACTTTGAATTTTTATTTCCTGTTTATTTTTAACTTTATGCATCTCAACATATTTAATCACCAGTATCCATTTGTGTGCTACCCATTTGTCAGGTCTAACTTAGCAATTGATTTTTAGGTGAAGCTAAGGCAACTTTTTTCCTTCTTTTACTCCTGATACCTTAGCAGTTGTGTAATATCCTACTAACTTGTCATTGCAGCCGATCAGATGACGATTCCGGGTCAGCATCAGGTTCTGGATCTGGTTCAAGCTCTGGAAGCAGTAGCGACGGAAGCAGCAGCCAGTCAGGCAGCAGTGACTCTGACTCTGGTTCGGAGTCAGGCACTCAGTCAGAGTCAGAGTCTGACACATCTAGAGAGAAGAAGCAAATTCAATCTAAGCCACCAAAAGTTGACGGATCTGAGGTAAACAAGATACATAAATGAACCCTTTGGGGTAGAGGAGGAGGAAAGCTTAAAAAAATCTTTCCATGCAGCTAATTTCAAGAGCAGTGCTCATTTTAAAAATAAAAGAAGGTAATGAATTGTTTTTAATTAGATTTTTAACTTGTTTGAGTTAGGGTACACATCTCCTTAGCTGCCTTAAACATTGGGCAAGTTTCTCAGGTGTACTTGAATTTGTGCTTTTAAAATTCTCACATTTGTAAGTATTTTGAGTTAAAAAGCCTACCTAAATTTCATCAGAGTGAAGTATGCCCTAATTTATTGGAATTTACAGAAGACAAAGATACAGGTAATGTTACTGCTTAAATGCTGTTTTTACATTGTTTCTCTAATGCTTGGTTTTCTTGTATCAGCATCAGTGAATGATTGTATCAAGTTTTCAAGCTTACATAGTTAGATTTTGTATCAATAAGTCAGCTGAAAGCAGGAAAAAGTGGTTTAGCAAATCCCTTGAATGAGTGGGCCAGAATTGCCTGCACGCTCCTGTATGGTGTGGACTTAATTGAAGTGTTAGACCGTATTTATAACAAGTGGTGGTGTATTAATTACCATAAGAATTGAATATTGTTAAGGATTCTGTATATTTTTTCATGTACTTTGGTATTACTGTATGCAACAAAAGCATAGCAGTTAATGGTCTAAAAGAATTTATCTGTATCAGTTTAAAAATGTACTTTATAAGTGTTTTACCTTAACATTGCCTACACAGATGTTGTTAAACCTGTTGTAGTAATTGTCTTGGCAATTAACATATAACATTCTGTTTTGCAGAAATCTTACTTTAGAAACTACCTGATAGTATTAGTTAATGCAGTATTTGGTAGTGACTTTTTTAATTGATAAGCTTAAGATCAGTCTTAATAGCATGCTATTTAGGAAGGTAAATATGTGGTAATTTGGAGACTGTCAGTATGTTTAACTTGCATCTCTATTTCTGTTCAGTTTTGGAAGTCCAGTCCAAGTATACTTGCTGTGCAAAGATCAGCAGTGCTCAAG
>JAWWEU010000091.1:50071-62794 GCA_035583155.1 Acropternis orthonyx
GCAGAGATCAACAGTGCTCAAGAAGCAACAACAACAAAAGGCAGCCTCATCAGACAGTGTTTCAGACGAGGTGATTAACATAATTCAGATTTTTAAAACATAAACGTGCCTGTCTCATTGTCTTACATGTTAAAATAAAATTTATATTCTCTGAGTGTGCATAGAAGTCTGGGTTTAGTCTGTAAGAGCTGACATTCAAATAACTGACATTTTTATAAGGAAAAATAAAAGTATCTCAAGTTACCTGTTTTTAAGTGGGTTGTCCCAAAATTATAGAAGCCTTGATTCTGTACTATTTTTAGGTACATATTCTGTGTTGTCTCAAGTCCCATAGTACTGACTTAGATTGCACTTTTGGTTCCTTGAGTCTTGTAAAGACAGATAAAAGTGCTAAAAGTATTTATTTCATTCTTTCTGGATAAGGTAGCTACTGTGATTTTCAAAAATTCTATATATAGTAGAAAACTACATTTTTATAAATTTTGTAATAGTTACCACAAAAGAATTCTTGTATCTTAAGAATGAGACCTGTATTCCAGATATTTCAAAATCTAAATAATCGGCTAAAGAAATGTTGACTTTTTGCAGTAGGAACATCTTTTAAGAACACTAGTCTGAACTATGAAATGGAATTTATTTGTAAAACAGTCTTTTTGTCCTTCATTACAAAGACTATACCATGCCATCACAGTCATTTGGTTGGGTTTCTGGTTGTGAGTGGTTTAGCAGCTCATCATTTAAACCTTAATCACCTGTCATTAAAACATTAATTTATAGCTGTTAAGTACTCTCTTCCTGAAAGATATTTTTCAGGATAAAAGTTAATCTAAATCTAAATTTAAGATGATGAGATTGGCCCCAGGAAAGTCCAACTTTAAGAGGATTCTTGTTTTTTTCTTCAAGTTTAAAGAAAGAAGAAGCATGCTATTTTCAAAATTTTCTTAAACTGCTGTTTTAATGTGAAAAAATGCGGAAGGTGAGAAAGCTCTTTCTGAGGGTAGCAGATTTTACTAGGAGTTAAAGAGAGCCATCATCTTGATTAAAGTGGGGCAGCTTAAACCATGACTGCTTTTATGTAGGCACAATGTTAATTTTTTAAGATGGGTTTTTTTATGATGTTCTTCAGAGCTATGCTGGCACAGTGTATTCATAGATGTACAAATACAAAAACAATAGCAGTCTTTATCTCATTCGATATTAACAGCTATACATACTGTGGGGGATGAAGAGGGTAAAACATGAATCATATGCCTCCAATATGGAGGTAGAAGATGATTTATCTTTCAAATGTTAGAAATACTTAATTATTTTTGTGATAATGAATTGGATTTAGTTTTTTTATTCCATCACCTGCAGGACTCCTCAAGCAGTGAAGATTCAGCAGATGACTCATCCAGTGAAAATAAGAAGAAAAAACATAAAGAGTAAGATATTTACATAACTAATAGCACACATTTTTTATCATAGAGACATATGCTCATAATTTTGTGCTTCATTTCCTCACCCTTTTTAATTTGTCTTCATCTTTCATTTCCAGTTTTGGAATTTTTAAAATAAGCTCTCAAATGAACATCCCTATCACATTAGTTTCCCATCTAAAGAGTCTGCACTGTTGTTTGAAAACACTGATCAGTGCTATTACTTTCAAAATACTTTATTGCAGTTTGGTTTTGAGCTGAAGGCCCTTCTGAAAATTCTTGTAGAAATGGGAAACTGCTTAAGTAGATTGTCTCACAGCAGATTCAAGTTAGAATCCCCTAGTTGATGCCAGATGCTTTTTGTTTGGATATTTGGGGATTTGCTTGTACTTTGGTTTCTTTTCCCCTTGGACATGTTTAAAAGTTATTATGGTTTTGATAGTACATAACTTTTTAACGAGCAAAGAACTTTTACTGAAAGTAAGCTCCTCCTAAATGCTAGCTTACACATTGTGATTGTGACAGTTATGGAGAGTCAGTGACCTGTGTTTTTTTATGAGTGGTGTGTAGAAATTGAGCTGTTTTATCATTCTTCATCTCTCAATTCATAAATCACCTCAGGGTTAAGGGTTGCCAGTATAACATCTTTACAAAATGGTAATTGGATGGGGAAAAAAAAGACATAAAAAAAAGCACTATGCAAAATGGTACTTCCTTAGCAATGAGCTGTTCTTCACACTCTTTCTTTAGTTAAGAATTTGATTGCATTTAATAGCATACTCCATTACAGGAAAGATACTAAAGTTTAAGAATCTGTAACCAAATCCCTTCATATAGCTGGTGCTTGAATATTTGTCCTGTGGCTCATCTGAACAAGTTATTACCTGACTGACAGATCAGAGATTTCTCAATATATGAATCAGTACATATTCAAGCCTTAGAAGATGGTACTTTCTATCTGTTTATTAAATTTCCAAATAAATACAGGTTGTGGGTTTATATGACTATTTTTTTTTATTTATTGCTTGTAGAAAAAGTATTTTTTAAGGACAGCACCAAGGAATTCCAGACAGAAAGTCAGTTTCATTGGGGGCCCAATGTAAATGCCTGTCTGCTAATATAAGCATCACAGAGAATGAACTGGAGGAGTGTGAAATGTGTGCACACCTGCAGGGCTCTGTCTTACTAGCATCATGGAAATATGGTGGGATGACTCCTGACTGGAGTCTTGGAAGGATTCAGGCTCTTCAGGAAGGACAGGCTGGGAAGACAAGGAGGTGCTGTTGCCCTCTGTATCGATTACTAGATAGAGTGCATGGAGGTGCACCTGGGGATGGGATGACTAAGAGCTTATGAATCAGGATTAAAGGGAGGGCAGGGACAGGTGACATTACAGTGAGGGTCTGCTACAGGCCACCTGACCAGAAAGACCAAGCTAAGTGAGGCCATCTACAGACAAAGATGAGCAGCCTCACATTCACAAATTCCAGTCCTCATGGGAACTTCAGCCATCCTGATAACTGCTGGAGGGACCACACAGAAGGGCACAAGCAATTCATGAGGTTCCCAGAATGCATTTATGGCAACTTCCTTCTCCAAGTGATAGAGGAGCCAATAAGGAGAGATGCTATGCTGGACCTTACTCTCACCAACAAGGAGGAGCTGGTGGGGAATGTGAAGCACAAGGGCAGCTTGGGCTGCAGTGACCAAAAAATGGTGGAGTTAAAGATCCTCAGGGCAGCGGGGAAGGTGGACAGCAAACTCACTGGACTAAAGGAGTGCAGATTTTGCTCTCTTCAGGGATCTCCATGGGAGAATGCCAGGGAACAGAGCCCTGGAGGGAAGAGGGATCCAGGAGTGCTGAATGATATTCAAGGGTTACCTCCTCCAGGCTCAAGGCTAATGCATCCCAGTAATGAGGAAATCGAGGAACAACACCACGAGGCTTGCATGAATGAAGAAGGATCTCCTGGACAAACTTAAACACAAGCAGGTAGCTTACAAAGAGTGGAAGTAGGAAAAGGTATTCTGGGATGAATACAGAGGAATTGCTGGAACAGCCAGGGATCTGGTTAGGAAAGCTAAAGTACTGACAGAAGAAAACTTAGCCAGGGATATCAGGGGTATAGGAAAAAGCTCCTCTAGGTACATCAGGGATAGAAAACAGACTAGGGGAAATGTGGGCCCTCTCAAGAAGAATATGTGAGACCTAATTATGCAGGATATAGAGAAGACTGATGTACTCAATGACTTTCTTGACTAAGTCTTCACCAGCAAGTGCTGCAAACACACTGCCCAAGTTGCAGAATGCAAAAGCAGGGACTGGGAGAATGAAGAATCACCTGCTGTAGGAAAAGATCAGGTCTAAGACCAGTTAAGGAATCTGAGGGTGCACAAGTCCATGGTACCTGACAAGATACACCCTCAAGTCCTGAGGGAACTGGTGGAGAAAGTGGCTAAATGGCTAAGATTTGAGAAGTCATGGTGCTTCAGTGAAGTTCCCACTGACTGGAAAAGGGGAAACATAAACCTCATTTTTAACAAAGGGAAAGAAGGAAGACCCAGGGAACTGCAGGCTGGGCAAGTCCCACCTCAATGCCAGGCAAGATCATGGTGCAGATCCTCCTAGAAACTATGTTAAGGCACATGGGAAATGACTGGTGACAGCCAACAGGGCTTCACTAAAGGCAAATCACACCTCACAAATCTGCTGGCCTTCTACAACTGGGGTTACAGCACTGGAGGATGAGGCAAGGGCAACAGGTGACATCTAACTGGACTTGTGCAAAGCATTTAACGTTGTTCTGGCTGACATTCTCATCTGTGAACTGGAGAGACATGGATTTGACAACTACCATTTTATGGATAAAAATTGGATGGATGGTTGCACTCAAATTGTTGGGTCAACAGCTCGATGTCCAAGTGAAAAGCAGTGTTGAGTGGTGCTCCTCAGAGGTCAGTACTGGGACTGGCACTTTTTAACATGTGTTTTGTCAATGTGGACAGTTGGGTGGAATGCATCCTCACTGAGTTTGCCAACAACTCCAAGCTGGAGGGAAGGAATGTCATCCAGAGGGAGCTGGACAGGCTTGAGAGGTGGGCCTGTGCCAACCTCATGAAGTTCAACAAGAACAAGTGCAAGGTCCCACACCTGGCTCATGGCAATCCCAAGCACAGGTACAGGCTGGCCAGAGAATGGATTGAGAGCAGCCCTGGGTAGAAACCCTTGGCAGTGATGGTGGAGGGAAAGCTCTGTATGAATCATCAGTGTGCACTGGGAGTCCAGAAAAGCAACTGTGTCCTGGGCTGCATCAAAAGCAGTGTGGGCAGCAGGTCTAAGGAGGTGATTCTGGCCCTCTACTTTGTTCTTGTGAAACCCCACCCTGAGTGTTGTCTTCAGCTCTGGAAAGCCCAACAGAAGAAGAATGTGGGCCTGCTGGAGTACATCCAGAGGAGGCCACTAATAGGATGATGAGTGAACTGGAACACCTCTGCAAAGAAGACAGGCTGAGAAAGTTTGGGTTGTTATGCCAGGAGAAGAGAAGTCTCTTGGGGTGCTCTATACCACCTTTCAGTACCTGAAGGAGGTCTATAAGAAAGCTGAAGAGACTCTTCTGACAAGGACATAGAATGATAGAACAAGGAGAAAAGCCCTTAATCTGAAGGAGGGTGGATTTGAATTAGATATTAGGAAGAAATTGTTTACTGTGAGGATGGTGAGTCACTGGAACAGGTTGCCCAGAGAAGCTGTGGGTGCCACATCCCTGGAGGTGTTCAAGACCAGGTTGGATGAGGCTTTGAGCAATCTGGTCTAGTGGAAGGTTCTGCTGCCCATGGCAGGGGGTTGGAACCGATGATCCTTAAGGTCCCTTCCAACCCAGACCATTCTGTTTATTAAGATATTCTGTATCACTGGCCATGTGTCATCTGTACAATACAATGGTATGACTGGAACAATGGAAATACAATTTTCTTCAGGAGATAGTGTCCTGGAAGATAAGAAAGAGAGGAGTGATCAAAACACTTCATTCTCAGGCTTCCTGATTTGAAATCTAAGGAAAATATTTCTTGGTAATATTCCAGCTTTGATGAACATTATTACTGCTCTACCGCCCTCGTCAGGTGGACCTAAACCAGACATTAGTATAAAGACTTACCAGTGTCTCAGTATATGTTGTTTTTTCTTGTTCATTAAGCCAATGAGATTAAATTTGCCTGTACAAAGTCAGACTTTGAGTCAGTATTCTATTCATCATCTTTCTTGTCACAAAGTATAAGATCTCAGGCAGAAACAAGGAGGTCCTGCTGCTCAGTCACAAGTGTCTTACTCATAGTACCTTGTCTGGCTATGAAACACTGATGTGGGAGCTTAGTGGGAGTTTTGGGAGCCAGTGCCACTCACAGGTTACTGCAGCTCAGGTTTTTCTGAGTGTTTCTCAAATCTGCCTCTTGTTCTTCGATTCTCATACTGAAGGTGCTGATTTTTCACATGGGCCACAAATACCATGAGTCAGTATGGGACTCATGAGAATCTAATATTAAAGGTTTTATAATTTGAACATGTATAAGTTCTGGTAACTATGTATCTTTCCAGTTAGACTTGTTAAGTGCTTTGTTTTCTTAATATCATATTAACTCATTTTGTCATACTGAAATTTAAATAAAAATTCTTATTTTTGTTGTTATTTTAGATTTTAAATCTACTTGATAACAGAAAACTCGGTCTTTGATGCCATTGGGCAGTTTTTACTTATGTCTAGTACTCATTGGTGACAATTTTCTGTCTCATCAACTGAAATAAGTCTTACAAGATTTTTATTTCTGTGAAGAATGTTGAAATTATAGCAGATCCCTTGTGGATGAGTAACTTCTAAAAAACAACAATGTAAATTACTGTTTTGTCTTTCAATATGTACAGTGAAGACTGGCAAATGTCAGGATCAGGCTCAGTATCGGGAAGTGGTTCTGATTCTGAATCAGAAGAAGATAATGAGAAAAGCAGTTGTGAAGAGAGTGAATCTGACTATGAGCCAAAAAACAAGGTCAAAAGTCGGAAACCTCCAAGCAGGTAAGAAGTTGGGTATTTGGATACTCTGGTACTATTTCTAATAAGCAGTTGAGTATTTACTACTGCTATGCATCTGCCTGAAAACAATGCTTATTTTAAAAAAGTACTTTTGTTTTAAAGATACATAGTGTAATAACATGCTGATGTTTTCTAGTGAATACCTTTTCCTATTTGCTTTAACTGAAAGTGGAGTAACTGAGCATTCATGAGATAAGTGTGTTCAGAAAGCAGTGCAGAAGATTTATTGTTGTCCCTGTTGAAACGTCATTGTTGTGTCATACCTTATTGTCTTCAAGAATTAAGCCAAAAAGTGGGAAAAAGAGTGCAGGACCAAAAAAGAGGCAGCTTGATTCATCAGAGGATGATGATGAGGAAGACGATGATGATGATGATTATGATAAGAGGGGATCTCGTCGCCAAGCAACAGTGAACATCAGTTACAAAGAAGCTGAAGAAACCAAGACGGATTCTGATGATTTGCTAGAAGTTTGTGGAGAAGATGTGCCACAACCTGAAGAAGATGAATTTGAGACTATAGAGAAGTTTATGGATAGTCGAGTTGGCCGAAAAGGAGGTATTTTTTTTTCAGTGTTCATCCTGGTGTGCATTGTGGTGTAGCTTCAGCAAATCTACTGAGCTATAGGTCATCTGTGAAGTTTATAAACAGCAATAATTTTAAAGTTACCAAAAAGTCACATTGTTTTGCCTTTCGTATTCATAAGGATGTTTCTTTTTAAAGTCCTTTCTAGGTGTTGCAGAGTGAAATAAAGAAAAGCTACATACCTAAGTAGAAAATAAAAATTAGGTGGAAGATAGCTCTATATTGCATAAATGCACACTATATTGCTATACCACTGTTAGTACAGTGCAGTGATACTTGATCAGTATAAATTCTGTACAGTGGAGTGGAGAATGTGGACTAAATAGGAGAGCTGACTAATAGACTGAACACTTAAGGACAGTGTTGTCACTGACATGATTTCAGTTACTGCTTTACAAGTGCAGAACAATGTGTAGAATGGCTGCAAAATACATCTAAAATTTCAATGGTGCACTTGTATGTGAATATACAGGGCTACCTTTCTGTCTTATATCCAGTGTCCAAAGTTTTTGACCCCTCTCAGAACTTGTAATCTTCTTCCTCTCAGAGTCCTTCTCCAATGCTGTCCCATATTCTAGCATATTCCTCTCCAACGCAGTGTTACTGCTATGGTCTAAGCCTTAGGAACTAAGCTTCCTACCTTCTTCCTGTCCAGATGATGTTGCTATTTGTGATGCTTTTTGGTGTTGCCTCTCTGACTATCTGGCCCCAGCAGCTTGCTGTGCTCATTTCCTTATCAGGGTGTTCTGACAAAAATGAGCTTGTTTACTGCTGCTGGTGTGTTTCAGCTGCAATACAGTCTGTACTTAATTTAAATCTTCCCCTGATAAGATAAGGGAGGTGGAAAAAATAGCAAAACATATTCTGGAAGAAACAGATTTGTAGTATGTCTGTTATTAGGTTTGCCACGTCTCAAGATTGACCAAACATAACATCAGATACCTTGTGTATGCTCAGAGATCAGAGTAATATAACAGAAGATGACAGACTGTGTTAGTGGAGTGTTCCCTGGTGACTTCTTTAAAAACTAGTAATGCAAATAAAATTCTCATGAGGAAAGACAGGATATTGCAGGTTAGGTATAGAAGTTTTGCTTGCTGTTTTGATTCTCTTTTTACTACGTATGCTTGTGTTGACATACCTACATTATTATTGTTCAAATAATAGTAATCACATTAGTACTGTAGATGCTAGTGAAGTATATGCTCATCTAAAAGTACCATCAGTTCCTTTCTCTGCTACATTTCTAACTGGTTAACTTAGGGTTATGCACACTTACTCAAGGTTTATGATGTGGTTTCTTTCTCAGCCACAGGTGCTGCCACCACCATCTATGCAGTTGAGGCAGATGGTGACCCAAATGTTGGGTTTGAAAAGTCAAAGGAGCCAGGAGAAATACAGTATCTTATTAAATGGAAAGGTTGGTCACACATCCATAACACTTGGGAAACTGAGGAAACACTGAAGCAACAGAATGTTAAAGGAATGAAGAAACTGGACAATTACAAGAAAAAGGATCAAGAAACAAAACGATGGTGAATATTTTTATGTAGACTTCCATGATACGTATTTTGAAACATTATAGATGCTCTGTTGTATTTCTGAGACCCCCTCCTTGGTTTTGAGAACATAATTTTGAATGTCTGTGTAACGGGAAGACAAAAACATTAAAAGTTGAAGCTTGTTTAACATACCTCTGTAAGATAATTTTCTGAGGCTGATTTGTGTGTGTGTGATAAATGGATGTTTACCAAGATGGCTAACTTTTAAAAATAAATAATAAATTGTACATTTTACTTATTTTTCCATTATATTTTGAGTCTTTAGGAATTGCTGCAGGGATCATTGTTTTCTTGGTGCATTACCCATTTCAGATTACTTTGAAGAATTCTTGGGTCAAAGCTGAGGTTCAGCCCTGAGAACAGAAACCTGAAGAAGTCCATGCATTTTATAATCACCTTCTTGGTTTTCAGTTTATTAGCATGTTTAATATAATCAATGAATGCATGTGGGATTTTTAGCAACTAATCATAAGATGGATTCTTATAGAGTGAACCAACCTGAATACTGTTTTGTGAGAATACCCTGTAAAGTACACTGCTTGTCAAGAGACTCAACTACTGCAGCTACCAGTAGTATTAGTCATTCTAATGGAGAATACTTATTCTCAGCAATAGGTATTCTCAGTCACTGATGATGAGGCATCTGTGCCAGATGCAGACATTTTGCAGTAGGAATTTTTAAGTTGTCCCTTCAAGACACCTTTCTTAGCGAGATTCCTGTGATGCTTACGTTCAGAGCTAAAGAGTTCCTGAATTTTCTTAGTTTTAGAACTATGCACTGTATTAAATGTTGTAAATTAATTCCCATTACAGGCTGAAAAATGCTTCTCCAGAAGATGTGGAATATTACAACTGCCAGCAGGAGCTTACAGATGATCTACATAAACAATATCAGATAGTGGAAAGAATAATTGGTATGTTACAAACTTGGGGACAGAAAACAATGTCAAGAATTCTGTATGTTCTCAGCTTATGTTGCATTTGTAGCTAAGAAATTTAGAATATGGATATCACTAAATTTTAAATCCAAAACAAAATTTCAGATGAAGAGAAAAGCTGTCATACTGTCTGTGCTGTGAAGCTAACTTCTGTTGTATTATTACTTAAAATGAATGTTTTTATAGTGTGCAGAAGTAAAACACTGATCAGATCTTCCTGGTGCATTTCTGCAGCGCATTCAAATCAGAAATCAGCAGCTGGTTATCCAGACTACTATTGTAAATGGCAGGGTCTGCCTTACTCAGAATGTAGCTGGGAAGACGGAGCTCTCATTGCCAAAAAGTTTCAGGCACGCATTGATGAGTACTTTAGCAGAAATCAATCCAAGACTACTCCCTTTAAGGACTGCAAGGTGAGTACACAATTTCCAATGGACTTATAAACAGTTATGCAGGGTCTGACTGTTGTGGAGTTCAGAGCAGCCTCTACATCCTGTTTTAGAGATGTGATCTAGACAATGTTGGTAACAGAAAAGTGTTTTGGCTGTTGCTGAACAGCCTTTGCACAGTGTCAAGGCCTTCTCTATGCCTTGTTACATGCCCACATGAGTAGACTGGGAAAGAACACAGCAGTAAAACTGAGCTCCAACTGACCAATGAGATACTCAATGCTATTTTATATCATACTCAGCAGTAAAGCTGGGTGGGCTCACTGAGAGGTGTCTGTTGCTTGGAGACTTGCTGGTCATCAGTCTGCTGGTGAATTAATGTGTGACTTGCTTTCTATCACTTGGGGGGATTTGTTTGTTTATTGTGGGTTTCTATTTTGGTTGAGTGGGTATTTTTTCTTCACCTGGTACACTTCTTATTTTGACCCACTATTTTGTTCTCACTCTCGCCTTTTCAGTTCTCTCCCCTGCCCCTCTGGGGTGGAAATTGATGAAGTAACTGGGTGACAGCTTGTCTGTTGGCCAGGTTCAAGCTCCCACATCAGTTACAATAATAAAATTGTGAAATTCTTCTATTAATCCAGATAGAAGTTACATATGACGAATTTTTCTAGAAGGTTTTTCAGAACAGCAATAATGATATATGGTAATACGTATGGAAAACAGCATTACTAAGAGTAGTTTTTTGTGGATACCAGTCCCCTGCATTTTGCTAGCATTCAATGATGAATTTGTTTAGTATTGTAGTTTATTTTTAAAGTAAACTTTGAGCAAGTTAATGTCAGTCCTGCTGTGAAATTTGGATTAGCAATCGACCTAATTTCAACTTGCAAATTACTTTAGGTTTTAATATGGCCTCATTTTCATCCGTGGATAAAAACTAGAGCTGATTACCCAGTAGATACCTACTCGGGTTTTTTCTATAGGAAATCATTTTGGTAACTTCAGTCAGTAGTAGGACTCATGATCAGTTTGCTTTTTACAGGTTCTAAAACAGAGGCCACGATTTGTTGCACTGAAGAAACAACCATCTTACATTGGAGGGCATGAAAGTTTAGAGTTAAGGGATTATCAGTTAAATGGATTGAATTGGCTTGCTCATTCATGGTGCAAGTAAGTATAGTCTGAAGTGAGTTTGTAAACTTTAAACATTTGTAAAACTTTGAAATGGATTTCTATATATTTTTTTTCTTTAAGGTAGAGGCTTTCATACTGTAAGCTCAACGTAGAGATCTGAGGGCAGTGGGTTTGCTCTAAATAGTTCCAAAACTTATCATTCTATGGCTGTTTCCAACCAAAATCAGCTAAGATCTGTTGTTACTTTGCTTTCAGTTTCTATAGGATAAGTCAAGTTTCTAAGAAAGCAAACAAACTTAAAACAGTAAAACTAGAAAACGCAAAGCAAGCTCTTCTGAAATATCAACATCAATGTTGCACTTTTAAAGTAATACTCATGAGGAATACTTGCAAGCTGTTTTTTAATTTAAGTGGCTGGGGGCTTGGAAATAGGTTTTTATGGAAAAACAATGGAAGTAAATTTCTTCAGTATGTATAGTTGCAAAATCTTGACAACTTGCATCAGTGGGTTTAAGGCTTATAAGACAATTTCTTCTTATACAATCCTTCCCCCAGTCTGAGCCTCCCCTAAATAGTTTTGTTTTGTTTTTTAGAGGGAACAGCTGTATTCTCGCAGATGAAATGGGTCTAGGTAAAACAATACAGACAATTTCTTTCCTGAACTACCTGTTTCATGAACATCAGTTGTATGGGCCTTTCTTGTTGGTTGTGCCACTTTCTACCTTGACATCTTGGCAAAGAGAGATTCAAACTTGGGCTCCTCAGATGAACGCTGTAGTTTACTTAGGAGATATAACTAGCAGAAATATGGTGAGTATCTCCCTTTATCATTGGAAAGTCTTATACATAAAAAGACTCACTGTTTTGGTTAGGACTGAACAAATACTCACTAAAGCTCTGTGACTTTAAGATGCAAATTGAAAGATTAAATTTTTGTCTGATGTAAATGCATGTGAGAGATTTCCTTTCTGCTAAGGAGTAAACAGTATTGAAAATTTAGTCTTGCATTTGAAAATAAATTGTTTTCTTTCATGTGATTATTTAGGTGGGTATAGTAAAAATAAGTACATAAGAAAGCCAGTCATGATCTCAGTTTATTTCCTGAAAGATTGTTGGTTTGTTTTCTTAATGTTAGTAATCTTTTAAATCTTTTAAATCTTAATGTTAGTAATCTTTTAAATCTGTTAAAGTAAAAAATTGTTGTATATGTTACATATGTGTATATGTATATATATAATGTTATATATGTTGGCCTTCTGTTTTGTTATCATATTATTGTATGCCATTAAACATCTATATCATTGCAGTACTTAAATTGATTCCAGTCAACAAGACCTTTTTTCTGTAGCTTATAGTTTACTTGATTCTTTTTGTAGATAAGAACTCATGAATGGATGCATCCACAGACCAAACGATTAAAATTTAACATACTTCTAACAACATATGAAATTTTGCTGAAGGATAAGGTAATTGCACTTCTTTGGGGAGATAAAAATAATTTATCCAGTACAGAATTCTCTTTAGACCTGCATGTATTTCATTTGTGGGTCATTGTATTTATGGAGAGTGTGATAGATTTTTGCTTTTGGAAGTATGACAGTGCATAGTTT
>JAWWEU010000091.1:89069-108919 GCA_035583155.1 Acropternis orthonyx
CAGCTGAGTATCAGCTTATTTTACAGGCAATTAATTCATCGTGTTTTCAGGAGGCTGGGGAGTGATGACTGGCAGCACCTGCAAGAAGCAAGAAACTAGATGAAGGCAGGTCATGCCAAACGACTGGCACTACATAAAGGCCAGGAGTAGGGGATTAGACATGGCATCCCAGACAGGGTTGTGCATGGGTTTTTAACCTGTCCTACCCACCACAAAGGTTTGTCACAACTGGGCTGCCTCTGCAGACACTGGGTTACAGAAACAGTTGCTCCTCTGACATATCCCACCTACAGAAGTGGGAGGGGTGTGTTTCAATCCTAACACATTCTCTGAAGGCACGTCTCATACACTTCCAAGCAGGCTAAATTCAAGGATTTAACCAGATACAGCGATGCACTGTGCTATTTTGACTGGGGTCGTTACAGCCACCTACAGTGATTTCAGAGGTGAGCTAACTTTTAACATCACTTGGCAACCTAAGCTGTTGAAACCATTTTACTTTCTGTAAAACACTTGCTTAGTAATGGCAGCAAGGGACACCAAAGGACAGCCTAAAAGATAAAATACTCTAAAGAGAAAATACATCCCTTGCTTCTATGCAGACTTGTCATATACTTTGCATCATTCACTAGAAAATGTAGACTCTTGGATTTAAAGGCCAAAATTAAGATTAGAAGCTTTACCACTAAGACCTTACCCAGTCTCTTTCCTTTTTGTCCCCACTCCAGCTTCCTTTTTCTTTTCCAACCTCTCCCTGCCTTGCACAGAGCTGCCTTGGGAGGGGAGAATGGGCCAGCACAGCAACGATTGGATGGCTCTGTTTTCTTCTTAAAGTCTGCTTTGAAGAGAATCAAAGAGTACAGGCCAGGCCCAGGTCTGGTGTGAGGGTTTCAGAGGCCAAGGTGTACCCGTCAGTCAGGCCTGGGAGACAGATGGGGTGCTGTGCAGACCGTGGGCTTGTCTCTAGCAAATGTAGGTTGTCCCTAGATATAAATCTAGGTTGGAATTTAAAATATTCTCATCTGGGCTAGACTAATGTCACCTGACTTCAGATACTTAAAACAGCAGCTGTCTGGGTTTCCCCCTCTACTAAGAATAGCAGTAGGCATCTCCAGAAGACACTCCAACCCAATCCACAATATGGCCTTTTACTTTCCTGACTGCAGAAGGCTTAGCTGTTTAGTTTACTGAATTTAGGCAAAATACCTCTCAAGAATGAAAGAATGCCTCTTGTCCTTTACGGCAACTAAGACTTTGTTTGGATAAAACTATCCCTTTTTAACACCACAGGAGGGCATTTATTTCATAATAACTCCCAGTTGTTACTCTTGCCAGATGTGAAAGGCCAAGGCAGAAGAGGAATTTCAACTTGCCTCTCTCAAACTCCTGCAGAGTGCTTACCACCACTACACTTTGAACAACTCCACCATCACCTGCCAAATGTGAGCGAGCAGGTCAGGTACCTGGCAAGAGTCCTGCAAGTGAACCAGGCTGATAACGTGAATCTGACTAGGGCGCAGGCAAACTCAAAACTGCATTTGTTTTCTCTACTCAGCAGCAAAATAGATTCCTTGAGGGGCTTTACTGACTAAGAAGAGAAGTAGAGATCCTAAAGAAACTTTGGGGCTCAGAAACTGTGTGTCTGTTTCAGATTTAAATGTTTCACACACCAACCATATGTATAAAATCTTTCATAGATGCAGCCCTCAGCACGTACTAGAATCAACTACATGTACAGGTTTTGTGTGTATATAATGGAATACTCTTCTACTGTTATAGTGTAGATAAAAGTTGAAATTAAGCTTTAAAACTAACATAATAATGAAAATAATTCCTGTCAATGTTACTGACACTCCATATATGACACACTGTCCTTTTTTGTATCTAGTTAGAGCTCTGATACATACGCCAGCACAAAGACTGTAATCAATCTTACTGTTCACAGCAGACTACTATCAGCAGCTTTTAATTTCAACAAAGTTTAGTTTACAAACATAAATAATTCTGAATCAGATCAGATCCAATTGTTTTACATCAGTATCACAAGTTTACCTGCATCTTTGTACTTGATCCGTGGCTATGTTGCTTTCCACAACAAGATAACTAATAGAACGATAAATGTAATGAACAACACTGATCCCCACAATTCTTGTTTTGAATACAGCTGGAGAGAAGTAGCAGCACAACACAGACAACACTTATCTTGTAAAAAACACAGAGTACCTTCTAAAAAAAAACCAGGACTCATTACTAGTCCTGTTTGGACACTGTATAGCTAACAGTCTTTAATATCTGCAATAGGGAAAGACAGAAAAGAATTTATCCCAGTCAAGACATAGATGGGAATTAAATAACCAAAGCATAAAACACCACAGCTGTACTTACATGAAGAAAATGAATGCAAGATTTTAAACTGTGCTGTGTGTCTGTCAAAAGAGAAGAAAACCACAAGACTCTTGGGATTTTTTTAAAAAACATGCCCACTTAGGAAACTCTCATCAGGCAGTACAAGGCTTGCAACATTGCTTGCTTCACTTCAGAGTGTATATAAGTAATAGGCCACTTGCACAGCCTCAAAACTCATAAAACAAATGCATGGTAGCCATAATGCTAAGGTAAGAGAATCTAAGTAGTTGGTGAACTATTTTCTGGCAGTACAGCAGCAGCCTGAAAGGAAATGCAATACTGAAGGGCTGTAACTTGACCATAAGAACAAAAGCCAGGTTGTTCTCTCAAGTTGTGCTCCACTTAACAGATGCTCTATGCAGATTTTCCTTCCACACAGGAAGAAAAAAAGAATTTTTGGTTTGACAGGCAGTTGAGCCTACTATTTCCTTTCACAATGCCCTTATTTAGGAGCCTTCTGTACATAAAAAATGAAGGGTTGACCATGCAGTCTCTGCTCAGTCCAGCAACACACTTCCTAAGTATATTGTCAGACTCCACAACTACAGAGGACCATCACCAGCTGTTTTTAGAAGCCCTAGTTAGCATACGGCTAGGAAACACTCAGGTTATAAATGCTCTAGAAGATACTTTGAAAGCCTTTTGAATAAGCCACTAATATCCAAGGCAACATCTAACTTGTTTAAGACGAAGGCCAGCAACAGGTAGTGTCAGTAACAGGTGACTGGCTGTGGCATTAAAATTCTGAAGATCATGTTACACTGCCTTCTGCAGAGCTTGTGGTGATAGACTGACACCTCGGAGAGTGAACTCTTACAGGTATGACAGCTGCCTTCTGTGTACAGTAAACATATACATATTTAAAACTCCCTTTGCTCCCTACAATTTCCACAAATCATTTTGCTGATAGATCTACCACATAAGACTGTTGCTCACATGCCTCAATCCAGCTGCAACATGAGCTTAGGAAAGCAACATTCAAAGCCGTGTTTATTAGGTTTATCTTTGTTCATATGTATCTGACATTAATTCTTTTAACTTTTGGCACTTCCAATTTCCCTTCACACTGTGACACTGACCCTGCAGATGAAATATTAGAGCTCCATATATACTTAGCAGATCATCCTATTACACAAAGTTCTGTAACGTTACAGACTGTTCTACATCCTTCAACGTCATCATCTCTTCTTTAGTTTTACAGCAAGTAATTTTGCATTCCAGGGTTCTTCTGGTCTGAGAGTTCTCAAATAACTTGAAAAGAGGATTTGTATAACACCTCTCAGAAGGGATGTAGCAGTAACACATATCACTGTGTTAAACCTCTTCTAAGTATCTCCACAAACACTGCAAAGGAACTGAATGAACAACTGGGATCCTCAGGGTATGGTTTGTGGTCTTGGTTCTTCACACAGTGTCTCTTTAATAAACTGGTCTGCTTTACAGCTGCTGGTCATAAATTTAACTACACATCTTATTTAGCAGAGGGGGAAAAAAGCATCTGCAAGAAGTATAACAATTGTATTCAGCACATTCCTATCCAATATCCTATCCATCCTATTTGGCTAGGAGACAAATTAGGTTTATTTATAAATTGCCTGCCCAGAACGTGGCCTACATCCCCAATTTCTCTGCACCCCACCAGGGGTCACTTACACCACATTGCTGACGTTCCTCAGCAGGGCAGCCAACTATTCTCGTACTATAATAATTTAAAATATTTATACACTGCACAGCCACTCTTTCACACACACACATATACTTACTGGTATATTAATGAACCACATCTAAAACGTTTTGCAAAGACTGACACATTGTGGGGTTTACAAGCACGAAAAAAATATAAATCTGTATGCTTCTAAAAGACAGACAATTGGAGGGCCTGTGAAAAAAAAAGTGTTCCCTCTAAGTTAAAGCTCTGTCCAGAAACCATTCACTAGCTTCAAAATCCCCACATGTTTGGCATTAACTAAAGCTCTCTTGGAAAAACCCACAAGTTAATTCATGTTAAAAAAAAAAGTGTTAAACCAAGTAGTACTTAAGAGGGAGCACTGAGTATTTTATGTGTAACACATAGTTACTCAGATACACTTAAATATTTAATATGTAAAAAATAAAGTGCTTTCTATCAGGTCCCAATGCAGGGTCATTATACAACATTTCAACAACTGTAAAACAAATAGATACAAAGAATACTGAATCAAACATATATGAAAACAGTTAACACAGTATATACAATCTGGTGGGTGTCCCAAGATAAAACATCCCTTCATATACATGGTATATACATATATACTCATCTTTACTCAATATATTATGACAATATATATTTCAAAACTTTGTTATGGACAAAAAAAAAAAAAAAACCTACAAAACTGCAACAAGGATCAAGCACACAAGTCCAAGACTGACAAAGAATTTGCTATCCCTGCCCACAGCACCACCTCGGCTCCTGGGAAAGATATGCCAGTGCTCTTTTCTGGGGTGCAGTGCCTCCACATCCTGCAAGGCACTGTGAGCAGCCGCCGTGAAGTTAGAATCACCGGTGGTGAGCAGGTCAAATACACACGAGTAAAAATAGATGTCCTTCACCAGCATCTTCTCATGGCATTTGGCAGTGGCAGTTTCCAGTGTGTACACCGATCGGGGATGAGCCACACCACCCTGAGGACGCAATTTTCCCACCACAGGCAATGGCAAGTGGCCGCTGTGGTCAATGCGCTCGCTCAAGGGGCAGCCGTTCACACAGAGCTGCAGGTCCTGGCTCTCCTCGTAGGCCATGACCAGCTCCTGGGGCATGCGGATGGCCAGCGTCAGGTAGTGCCCCAGCTGCCGAACGTACACCGTGGTCCCGATGTACCTGGCATGCATCTCGATGTACCTGCCGCTGACCTTCTCCACAATGTGCAAGCTCCTGCTGTTCCCGTCACCGCTGCTCGTCGTACCATCCACAAAAGCTGCAGGCAGGTCATCAGTCACCGCTTGATACACTTTCTGATCTGTACAGTCTTGGTAAGATTTAAAGATAATAGTTATCTGGAGGGGAAGGGGGGAAAAAAAGCAAAGTTAGTGACAAAAAAATCACATCAATTCCTTTTCCATTTAGCAACTGAATATTTCTGGGATTGCCCACAACCCCAGAGTCTGGCAGCTGTCCACAACTCATGCCTGAAGGAAAACAGACTGTACACATGCTTGAAGTAATATTTTACCAACTGTTAGATTTGTTCTTAAGTTGGCCTAGAAGACAGACTACTAGCATGTAGCAACAGCAATGAAGTCAGGAAAGGAAGAAGCTTTATATTTAAATAGGCAACACAACTCTCTCCTGCCTGACAGTTTGTTAACACTTTGGAATGCCTCCTGCAATGACAGTGTAAGTGCCAAGTAATTCCCACAATAGCGGCCACTATGGCAAAAGCAAAATGAGACTGTGCCAAATCATGGAAAGGCAGAATCATGACCAGGATTCAGATAGGGCTCCTGGATCCATTAGCCCTAGGAACTGAGAGATCTGACACTTTCAGTCCACTGTTGCCAGAAAACGTGCCCATGGAGGAACAAAACAAGACGGAAAGATACTCAAAGACATGCCTTTGAAGAGTGACTTCTAACACAGAAACCAGCAACATAAAGCAATTACTCATTCTTTTAAGATTAGAACTAGCCTTTTAAACCTTTACACTTATTGGAGTAAGTCACAACACAAAAAACAGGCCCTCCAGTCTTACTTGAAGGGATTAACTAGGCTATGTGGCACACCAGGTTTGGAGTGTCTAGTGGCTTTTCCTAAAATAAGTATAATGAGGAATCACACACAAGTATTAGAAACACATATGTTACTTCCTTTAGAGTTTCAGAGGAGAGAAACTTCTTGAAAAGGTCAAAAGAAATTTTGCACCAATGAATTGAATGATTACATAAAATTACTTACAGTCTGTGATTCAAGAAGCCTGCTAAGAGACTTAGATTACTCCAAAACATATCAGAAGGTATTTTAAAACTAATGTTAACCTTTTGGCTTAAAATCTGCTTTACAGAAGCCTCACATTTTAGTTTCAGTTAAGTAGCACACTTCTGCATAAGAACTTTTATTTCCCGCCCCTCTGTTTCAAAATAAGAAATAGAGGTTAATTAAAGAGCCAATTACAGGCAGTTCAGGTAAAACCCTATACTCTCATTAGCCTCACCTCTCCATACCACTTGCCTAAGACAAATGTCTCCCCATCTCCCTCCCATTGCAACAATTTCTCCTTTGGAGTATGCAGACTTATTACTATAATAAGAGTATTACGTTTATTTTCAATGTTTGGCTTGTCTTAGGTGGTTAATGCTCTGTCAGTCTTTCTGTCTCACAACACAGACAGTATTTGCTGTTTTGATTTTGCATGTTTCCATGGGTGCTGACTGCACTTTTTCAAAGACTTTTCCTTTTGTTAATCATTTATGCAGCTTGAGCCGTATTAGCTGTATAGGTCGAGACCACCATTTGGTAAACTGTTGTCTGTGAAACACTGCTAAGGTGCAATGCCTACACCTAACCCAGAAAACGCACAGGTTCCCCTGTTGCTGTAAAGACCACCTCACAGCCCTGTGCCTAGTGAAGTAAACTCATCAACCCAGAGAAGAGAAACTTGAGATCTCTCACCTAATTAGTATTTCTGCATATCATCCAGACTCTCATGCAGTAAATCAGGTCTTTTATTTTTCATAACACAGTTTTGATGAAACAGACTCCTATCTCCGCCTGCTCAGACAAAGAAGCATTCCTCTTTCCTTGAGCACATTTGCACTGCTCTGCAATGAAAGAATGATTTAAACATCTACAAAAGTCTAAGTCTGCTCAGCACCTGAACAAGCCTGGAGTCACGGAGAGTTAATTGTTTTAATGAGATACAGAACTGGCTGCTTGACATAACACGTAAGCAAGGCACCAGGCAAAATTTATCAGCAAGCAGACACAAAACTGTTCTCTCCAGAACTCCCTCTTCTGCAACAATGAAATGCACACAGTTTCAGAGGCAGAGTGAGAACAGAAGCCTGCACCCTAACTCAAGAGTAGCAGTAACATTACATGGTGAATGAGAGCTGAATGACTACTAAATAAATAAAGGCCTCCATGTAGGCTGCAAGGACACTCCAGAGAATCAACAGAGACCATTAAGACTTTCCAAGGACATGCTCATATTTAAACATTGCAGCTCAAGACACTGGTTTTGAATATTGTGCTGTATGTCACATGATATCCATCTAATCTGTAGGCCAGATCAGCAAAACCAGAGTTCTGCATGGTCTTTCCCTTATCACACACTCCTACCACAATATCATGCCCTGGTATTGAGAGATATTGCAGAGCTTGTTGCAAAGAGACAAAGCAAATTTCCTTACAAAGCTTTCTCTATTTAAGTTCTCAAGGTAACAGAAAGCACAAAGAGTGAAAAAGGTTACTTCAAACAAATTTAACGTGTGTTATGTATGTCTACGTACCTACAACACTTTTTACACCCTGGCTGGCTTGCAAGAACACCTTCACAAAGCTGCTCATGGGGTACTGTTTAGAGTAGAGACTAGCTGCCCTTTCTAAACCTAGTATGGAAAAATCCAAATACCAGATGAAGAAAGATTTTTGAAAATATCAGTATCTTGGCCTTGTTCTCTGGGCACATACAGAGCTCTTCTGCAGTGAGGAACCCAGAAAGATGAAAACATAGCTTTCCAGAGACTTACCTGAAGATACAATAAACAAACATCAGCTATGATAAGAGCACGAAAAAAAAAAACACCACACATCCAATCTGCACATTGCATTTTGGACTTCATCCCCCCACTCCAACTGATACCAACACTGATCACAAAATTTTTTTAGATTCCACTGCACATGCAAGGCCTTTCAAAGATGGTGGTACTGAGCTGCCAAACTGCAGTTTCTAGAAGATCTTAATGTATTTGTAGAAGGTGCCTGTCTTGCATACATTAAACAAAAGCGTAACTTTCAACTCTGAGTTCTTGTACTAGTCTTCCCTAGTGCCACAATGCAATTACAGTGCTGTAGGTATCACTCTATGTTGCTATTTTACTATACATTTAATAGAATCCTATAATCTTTTAGGTTGAAAAAGATCATCAACTCCAACCAGTAATGCTGCATTGCCAGGCTTGGGTAACAGTGAGAGTAGAAAATGCCCCAGCAGAAAAGGATATGGGGATGCTGGCTGACAGATCACTGAACACGGCCCGCGTGTGCCCAGGTGTCCAAGAAGGCCCAGGGCATCCTGGCTTGGACCAGCAGTAGTGTGGGAGCAGGACCAGGGCAGTGACTGTCCCATGTACTGGGCACTGGTAAGGTCACACCTCAAGTGCTGTGCTCATTTTTGGCCCCTCACAACCAGAAAGACAGTGAGGTGCTGGAATGTGTCCAGAGAAGGGCAACGGAACTGGGGAAGAGTCTGAACACAAGTCCTGTGAGGAATGGCTGAGGGAGCTGGGGTTGCTCAGCCTGGAGAAAAAACAGGAGGCTCAGGGGGGACCTCACTGCTCTTTACAACCACTTGAAAGGAGGTTGTAGTGAAGTGGAGTTGGTCTCCCCTCTCAAGTATCATGTGATAGGACAAGAGGAAATGGCCACAAGCTGCGCTATAAGTACAGATTAGGGAAAATTTCTTCACTGAAAGGGTTGTCAAGCATTGGTACAGGCTGTCCAGCCACTTGAGTCGTCATCCCCAAAAATGTTTTAAAGGGATGTGGCTCTTAAGGACCAGGTTTAGTGGTGAAATCTGCAGTGTTACATTTATGACTGGACTCAATGGTCTGAAAGGTCTTTTCCAACCTAAATGATTCTACTATGTCCTGTGTACTACTTCTGAGAAATAAATTCATCTCTACCTTAGGCAAGATGTCCACAAAGATAAAAAGAATAGTGATAGGTGACCAGACACCTGATGCTCCTACTCAGAAAAACAACTGAAAGGTAACTGAAAACATTTCAGTATTAGTTACAGGAGACTAAGTATACTGTAATCACTTTACAATGATTTCCTGCAAAAACAGAAACCATGCTGCAAGAAGAGATATTTAAGTGTTTTGACTCTGGGAAAAAGAACATTTACATCCAACGTTACCCTGCACTGCTAATAGTACCAATTCCCAGATTTCAAGGTTTACACCAAATAAATTCACTACAGTCAAAAGCTCTGTGTTTTTTTTACCTTCCCGATGTCCTTACATTCACTCTCTCACCCTCAAGATATCTACTACAAAACACTTGGCTCGAAAAAACCTCCATTACAAATTAATGCAAACAGGAAGGACAGTTTTCCATTGGCAAGCCCAAGCACCCCTGATGCATTTGCTGTTGAGGGGCAACTACTCTAAAGATACCTAGAACACCTGTCAGAGTGACAGGTGACACCTGTCACACCCTTCCAAATAAAGCACATAGTAAGTAACAGTTTAACCCCCCCAACCTTCTATTTAATGCATTCTACATACCCTTCCTACCTGCTCCCTCTTCAGCCACTTGTAATGGACACTTATCCTTGGGAAACTGCCAAACCAAGACAGGGGAACTCTCTATCGATAGCCAGAGAAATCAAACATGAAAGATGCCAGCAACCTACTCAAAACCCATACAAGAAGTCTGTCTGAAAGAAAAAGAAAGGAGAGCTTGAACTCAGTTTCCCAGTTCCTTGGATCCATCATTCTCCATCCAAAAGGCCTTAGGATACTATGCCAAGGGGAACAAGCACATCAGGCAAGCTCAAAAAAACTGGAGTTTCAAGTTTCAGCTAGACCACAGATTATACAACCGCTTTATTCGTGGTAAAAAAACAGATGTTACTATGGGCAACAGAAATATGCAAAACACCTACAAACAAATTGCCAAAAGCATTTTTGTGAATAAATACACAACTCTCACAAGATGTGCCTTTCCAATTAAGGAACTCAAGGTAAAGTTTTCCTGCTTTTCATACTTGCATGCTTTATGCGCAGTGGGGAGTGGGGGTGGAATAACACACTTTTACTCTTCACACTCTTACTCTAAGTGTCCTCCTGGCCTTCTCTTGTTCTTTAAGAACTTTCTGGATAGCCCTCAGACTGCTGGGGTTACTCAAGTCTCATAGGTTTTCTTATCTCTCCAAAACTTGCTTTACACATAATGCTCCCTTCGTTGCTGACTCCCTCAAGGGTTGATACACCAGAAAGCTGGGATAAATCTGAAAAGACTAACTTCCTATGAGGACAAGTGATGGTTTGCACCTTTCAAAAGCACACTACATACGGAGTGAAAATTAATTATTCTGTTTCTGCAGCTTCATAAATCACTAAGAAAAATGCATTAAGGAAAAACTACATCCTCTACTCTTATTGCCCCTCCTTTCATTAGCTCTCGTTTAGAGTGGACTAATTAGGTTAGCATTTGCTTTGGCTTCTGCACAATGTAAGTTCAGCATATACCTGTGTTTCTATTTCCTATTAAACATCTATTTCAAACACCTGCAATGAAAATACAGCCAGACTAACAATGGATAATGTTCTGGAAATTCTTCTTGTGAAGAAGGTAGAAGCCCTATTTGCATGCTCTCATCTGAGGACTACACTATACAGATAAATGTCACTGAACTGTTTCAGGTCTTTAAAAGTCCTTTAAGATACCCTGTGGCACATACTTCATCACAGTCAAAATGGAATGTTTGCAGAGGAAAATGTTAGAGGAATTAAATTAGCAGTGGTAATATAGTTTGACAATCCTTTTTGTGTTTTTTTTTTTTTTTTAGCAGCCTGCTCTGTAAAGAAATAAAGCAGTCAAAAGGATGCATTAGAAATATTAAAACCTATCTTACATGTACATTCAGACAACCTCCACTGCCTACCAACAGGTGTGCTAAGTCTGATTACATGCCAAAAAAAGAAAAAATTCAAGGTCTGTAAAATATGTAACAGGTATTACGGTTGAAGACATTTTCAATATCCTAAGCCATACATCTTATTTTATTTAATTGCTTCTTCACACTTAGCTGTACTTGTGCAATGACAGAGATGATAAAACACTACAATAAAAGATAAAAATGTATTAACCATTTTTCCCAGAATGACAAGTCAAAAACAAAATAAAAATTGTCAATAAATAAAGACAGAAGGCACACCCTTTAAAACCATACTTTCTCTCTGTATGTACCAACATTTATTTCCAGGGGTTCTTCTCTTGATTTTGCATTTGAGAAGACATATTCCAGCATAACATGCTACATAGTCAATCATTTTCAGAATGTGGTTAAGATCACCTATCAACAACCATCACACCCACAGAATCTGTACACAAGCATCTCAGCCTTTTCCTCTAGTACTACCAGAAACAAGGAAACAAAGAAAACTCTGCAAGAGTTTAGAAAACTGAGGATAAAAGCTTATTGCAGATTATGAAATGCAACTTTTTCTTGCACTTGTTTAGGAGTCTTTAAAAAAAAGCCACTAGAACAGACTGCAAGGGACATAAGTCTCTTTTGCAAATCTTAGTCAGGTTAGCCTCATTCTCTTATTTTATACACCTTCAGAATTCATTCACAATGCAGACTGTTCTTGGAACAGTCACAAGTTAAGAAAACATAATTCTGAGTTTCAGTCCAACCTCTGCTCACTCACACAAGCATTGGACATTAGTCAGTACCTCAGGATCCAGCACAAATTTCACAGCAAAGCTGATTTTCCCTTATTAATACTACTGTACAGCCAACTCCATGGAAGACGTGCAGGCTCTAACTTACTGTGACCAGCAGCTCATGCTCCTGAGCCTTGTAATAAAAAACCTACATCCAGGCAGAACAAAGCAGTTAAAATTCTCCAATACAGATGGTCTTGACATGGTGTTCACACAGCCTGACCTGCACAATACAAGAGCTACACTACCACAGTTTTAAAAACGGCCACTTCACTCCAGATAGGGAAGGAGGTATGAGAGCATCAGCTTCATACCTATGTATATCTGATTTCTTTTATTGATGGTGACACTTTCTACCTGCATTCAGAAGAAAGAGACAAGCATTTTTCTTAAGTTAAGGAAATGGCGTAAGTTATCAACATTAACACATGTATTCCTCAAGTGCCTGAGAGCAGAGCAATCTTGCCTGTCTTAACAGGGGCTTAAATATGCTCAGCAGTGTTTTAAGGCCACTGCTTCTTTAGTAAAGCCAGGGTATTAGACCTTCTGACAACCATTTAGCTTGCATGAAATTTTTTTACTACCTCCTCTCAATTCTCTGTGGTTTCCCTTCTTGCTTCTGCTCTGAATCATCTGTGTTTTGATAACCTGTTTGCTGTGCCACTCTGTCAATATCTTCATTTTCTACTTATGGCCATACAGTTTAAAGAATTAACAAAAGCAGAGACTTACACTCTTCACTTCTTTAAAGTTCCTTCCAACCCAAAGCATTCTACGATTTTTTTAAATTTCTTCTTAGTGCAGAGGCAGTCACAGATGCACAGTAATCTGATAACTTACATTACTATCCTTACAGGCTTATGTGGTGATAAGCACCAGTTTTCTTATCATGGGCAGGAGCAGAGGGAAGAAAATAACCTCCTTTAAGTTTTGTCTGATGCTCAGAAAGGAAGAGGGTAACAGTTTTACCTTATTGTACTGCAGAGAAGATTCTCAAGCTGCTATACTTTAACTTTTTATGTTAAGGGCTAAATTACTTACTTCACCGTCTTGGCCTTTTACTTCTCCGTGCATGCATAGAGCTTAAAAAAACCTGTACCTTATTTGTAGCAGTAGCACTGGATCCTGGGACCACAGGCACGTTGGTCACTTGAACTGACAAGTAGTTATTGTCTATGAGGGGCCAAGCACCTTCCACTTTGCATGTCTGGAAGTGATCTTTAAAGGTCCTCAGGTGAGGATCGCCAAACAAGCCACAAAACAGGTAAGTAGGAGGAGGAGGCTTCTCCACTCCCTGATGTTCTCCAGCTTCTGTGTGGCTGCTGTAATTGCAAGGATCATGGGTCATTTCAGGGTTGGTGGAGGATGTGGGTCCATCTTTGGTACAGTTCCTCTGGGTCATGAGGTCACCGATTCCAAGCACTGCAGAGTGGTAGACCAGGTTCCCACGGCATACTTTGGAATTGCGATAGGTGCACGCAGAGTAGGCTCGCAGTGCCTTGCAGAACTTCAGATCAAAGTCCTCAAGGGCCGCGTTCAGATGTGAAGTGAAGGACACAAAATCAGTGGTGCACTTCTGGATTCCACAAGATGCATGCAGCTGGCAGTCACCTAGGCATAAAAAGAGATGGCAGAGAAAAATCAAGCAAATCGCTTGTGTGGCAACACCCCATTCCACACCCACAGGTGCTTCAGAAAAGAACTTGCAGGAAACTTACAGTACTCACTCATTAGGGAAACACTACATAATAAACAAAAAGGTGTTGTGAGACAGAAAGATAGCAATAGAAAATATGTGAGGATGACAGGATGGTGCATGTCTTAATCCATCACTTGACATGGTCTAGATGAAAATTAAGACCACTAGGTCCTGTCAAGTAAAAGCCAAACATTTCTTTCCAGATATCAAGGTGATGATGCAATTGTGCTTAAGTTAATCACTTTATCAATCAGAAAGTCTTGTTTTAGTCTTCCAGTGCTTTACACAAGTTACTCAGCTTTTATACAGAATCCTGCCCCTCAGAAGAGTGTGGTAAAGACAGCCAAGCAACGTGTATTTAAGCAAAATAGGCTGAATGAAATAGAAATCAAAGTTTCTCTTCTAGAGAGCATGGCAGAGGAGAAGATGGTAGGGAAGTGGGCAGCCAGTTTGCTTTATCTCCCTGGCACTGCCATAGCTAAAGCTTTACTGCTCATATTTTTGAGATTAGTCAAAAGTGCAAGTTTTCCAGCTAAGACATCTGTACACTGCAATAGCAGTACATCTTACACCATAATTCAATAATAAGACAAGGTCAGTAATAAGACAAGGGGCAAAAAAACCCTCTCCCCATGAAAGCCTGAAGTACTTATCTGATGTACACAACAGGTACAAAGTTCACTTTACATGAACAAACCAGTTAAACCTTATCTGATCACCTGATCTCCACAAAAAAGGCACAATTACATGCAGCAAGCAAACTGGAGTTGTACAGTCCTCTCCTCCACAGTTCTCACAGTCATGACCTGAAATCATTCCATATTCTCCTGGCACATAACAATGGTCTTCTGCTGGTGAAGAAGAAGAACTTAGCAAGAAATTAGCAGGAGCAGAAATTAAATGAACAAGATTGCACACCCACTAAGAGAAACAGAGTCACAGCGTTCACAGGGGTTAAAACCAGAAGAATCCTACTCCGGGAGAGACTGCACTCCCTTCCATCCAAAGGTAAAATGGCCATTAATAGAGAATATGTGCGCAACTTCATGCAGCAGCTGTCCAGGCATACAAAGCTATCTACTAAAAAACATGCTGCATTTTTAACTTTTATGACCTATAAAACTCAACTGTGGGAACAATAATTTGTAATTTCAAACTGTCATAAAGCAGATTTTGAGCACCACGAAAACGGCTACAAAGACAAATGGAAGTGTGGGGAAAAAAACGGAAAATGCAATGTATCTAACAGAAACTCCTGAGCCAGGAGAAGTGAAAAATGGACTGAAGACCAATGTAGCACTTTTCATTTCTAACCAGTTGTTTTCTGCAATTCACACAGCGATGAGAGGATATCAGCAATTTCTTTGCTTGCCCCCTAGCTGACCCTCCTGAGTCAGTACTCACATGACTTACTCTGAATATCCAAACCACGAATTTATAACGGCAATATGTTTTGTCAATGATGCGTAGCTAACACAAATCTCCTGTCAAAATCCCAGGACAACTCTACACCTACAGCTAAGTGTGACCATGAATTGTGTAAGCAGAAAGTTTCTCTCTTCATCTTTGTTCAAGTTGTATGTAGCTTTGCAAAAAAACCCACCAAAACAAACCAGAAAAAAAGTGCACAGACCCCAATCAAGTTCTGTGTTTTCAGATACACAAACAGAAAAGACCTATGCCAAGCAATGTTACACTGGTAATGGTGGACTGAGAGACGGACTTTCAAAGCATCAGTTGTATTCGTGATATTGTTTTAATCACATACATCAGTCTAATGACCAAGTCAGTCAAGCTAAGAGTTGAATAAATCACAGAACCAAAGAACTTGTCAGGGTTGCAAGGGGCCTCTGGAGACCATCCAGTTCAACCCCTCTGCCAAGGCAGGGTCACCTAGAGCAGGTGACACAGGAACCCATCCAGGTGGGTTTGGAATGTCCCCAGAGAGGGAGGCTCCACAACCTCCATGGGCAATCTGCCACCTAAAACATAAAGAAGCTCTTGCTCATGCGGAGGTGCAGCTCCTTGTGTTGCATCTCATGGCCACTGCTCCTCGTCCTGTCGCTGGGCATCACCGAAAAGACTCCGGCACCGCCCTCCTGGCGCCCGCCTTTGCGATATTCACGTGCATTAAACCGGATCCCCCCCTCAGCCTTTCCCTGTGCCGACACACAGGCCCGGGTCGCGCAGCGCTCCTCACGACGGGGGCACAGCGGGGTCGGCACTTCGAGAGGGCTGCGCTCCCTCCACACCCCTACCCCCCTCCCCATCCCCATCCCCTCCCCACCGTACCTCTGCCCAGCACCAGCACCAGCAGCACCACCAGCGCCCTCAGCACCCTCAGCAGCCCCGGCTCAGCCCCGGCGGCGCGGGGGGGCGCGGCGCTGCCCATGCCCGGCCATGCAGCTCCGCAGGCCGGCGGCAGGACGGGGCCGCGGCATCAGGCGGCGGCGGTGCGGGCGAGCGATGTTCCCCTCGGTGCTCCGCTCCGCTCCGCTCCCCTCCCCTCCTCTTCCTCTTCCTCTTCCTCTTCCTCCTCCTCCTCCCCCTCTCCCTCGGCCCTTCCTCCCCTCAGCACCGCCCGGCCCGCCTCGGCCCGAGGACAAAGGTCTCCTTGAGGGCCCACCTCCCCCGCCCGCGGAGCCGCTTCCCATTGGCTGACAGAGCTATCCGTCAAAGGCGATCCGCCTCTCACAGCGCATCCAAGGCTGCCAGGTCCCGCCCAACTGCCCTGGAGCCGCTTTCCATTGGCTAGCGGGGCTGTCAGTCAGGGGCGTTCCGCTTCTCACCCAGCGCGCCCCGCCCTAATGGAGGGCGAGGCAGCGAGAGGGCGGGGAGGGGAGAGGAGAGGGTGGGAGAGGGCGGGAGAGGGCGGGAATGTTGCCGGGATAACGCTGGAAACAGCGCCGGGATGGGGCAGGGATCGCCGCCGGCATGAGGCAGGGAACGCCGCCGGGATGGGGCAGGGAGCAGTCATGCCGCCGAAAGGCAAGAAGTCTGAGGGGGAGAAGCACCTGGAGACAAGCCCCTGGCAAAGCTCTCTGGCAGCTCTGTTCACCTGCAGCACACGGTGGGTCAGGTGCAGGTAACGCTGTGCAAGAGCTCCGCCGATGCCGCCCGACTTCACTGCTGCAACACGGAGATTCGCCGTCTCTGCCCCCAGCTGGCCCCGGGCCCCTCTCAGCTCTGCTACTGCCTGCTCTGCCTCGGGAGGCAGAACAGCGTGGCAGCAAAGGCAGCAAAATCCCTGACTTCAAACAGCAACTCCGCATCCCCAGCGTGTCTCTGACATACTCTCAGCTCAGTGACCACAACAAGGTCCTGGGGACTAACCATGCCAAGGAGCCCGTCTGCTTGTATCACCATTTTCCAAGAAGGAGAACAACCTTTTCCCTGTCTTCTACTGTCTGAAACACCATCCATCTGTTGTGCTCTTGCTACCACAATTTCCTTTCCCACAGGTGCCACCTAGGAAGCAGGTGACCATACCTTCAGTACTGCCAGGGCAAACTCCTCTTTCTCTTTGCTTTCTCTCAGCAGATCCCTTGGAAGTTGTGACTGCTCCAGTGTCCCTCTCCAAACTCCCAACTCCCTCTGTATTAAGGAGTGTTTCCTCTCAAGGCAGTGTCCTAGTTACAGCGGCCAGGATCAGCTTATCACTGTGTGAGTGTAATCAAAACTGTGTATTCTACACCCTCTGTGTCATTTCTGATGAACTCTTCATAATGGATTGTTGCCAGCAGCTGTCCAGGGCACACCTGACACCTTAAGCTAGGAGCTGTGTGTTAAAGAACCTTGGGAGATAGGGAATATTTCATGTCTTCACACCAATGGCTCAACCATGAGAACTCCCCTCGGAGCAGTCATTGGCACCTTCACACCCAGCCTGAGGGGTCCTGTCTGCTATTGGACCATCAAGACTTCCAAAAATATCCCATGACTCACAGAGTAAACCACCCTGGGGGAGGTACTGTGCATTCCCATCTGAACCTGAGCATACATAAGCTTCAGGTTTTGGGGACTTCTGGTACCACTTGTCAGATCCCGAGGAGGGCCAGAACCTCAGCAGGACTGTGACTGCCACTCTTGACCTGATTGCGGCCGTCATCCTCACCAACAGGGTTTCCTTTCCTTTTACTTTCTACTCAGGGGCACCACATGGTGCTCAGCACAGGGGCTAATGAACTCCATTCTGTTCATGCCCCAGGGTGCTGGGTTATACATATGGGTTTTGTGGGTTAAAACCAATTTCTTCTCTGTATCATTGTATTTATTGTAATCTTTTTATTAAATTGTAACTCTCACCGGTAGTCTCTTTGGAGTTGGTTTCATTTCTCTGCCAGTTTACCTTTAACCCAGCACGCCATAATTACCTGTTATTAATGGATGGCCAAGTTCTGAAACTTTGCCTTGGTTTGGCAAATTGCATTCCATTGTTATGTTTTCTACTGAATGAAATTATAGGGAATGGAAAGGAGGAGTAGTACTCAAGTTGTCTACTGCCATACAATGATTGGAAAACTTACACTTTTTTTCTCTCATGTGCACTTGCTGACTCTCTGAAATCTCTTGATACTTTCTGACTGAAAGAACTTCTGCTGGGCTGCCTTTCTCTGCATTCAAAGCACCTTCACATTCTCTAAATCTTAGCTACCAAGTGATAAGAAAGCAATTAAAGCAGCTTAGGAAAAACTATCAGGGTCTTCAGTGATGTTCCCTCTTTCTGTTCTGCTTTACAGCTAAGTACATTCCATAAATTCTAGATAGAAGCATATACACAGAGAGCATTGAACACCTGTAAAAATGCAGTAATATATACAATTCAAAACAGAGACAAATAGATCAGCTGATGGAAAGCACCTGTTGTTCTCCTTTGGTCTTGTCTGTTTTCAGTTATTAATATCACAGTTTTCCAGGGGAATTCTATTTTTCAAGTAGACTCACAAAAGTGTGGCATTAAGAAAGTCTACACTTCCACTCAGAACATTCCTTTCCTATTAGAAGTGCAGTTAATAGACTCACTGTGATCTTTAGGTGCTTTTACTTTAAAGATCAACTAAAATTCCCAAGCAACCTTAAACTGATAAGGGCCTTGAATTACTGAAGTAATCCATGAAGTATTCTGAAAACAACCCCAAATCAGATGTTCACAGCCCCATACCTGTGCTGTCGCATGAGCGTCTGCAAGGAGACTTGAGTACTGCAGCTGGAGATGCTTTTTTTCTTTCTCACAGCTATGTTCCTGTGCTTTCAACTGCTCATGCATGTCTTTAAAAGCCTCTTCGTGGCTCAGCCGAAGCTCCCTCAAGAGTATCAGTCTTCTCTTTACAAACACGTTCTAGGTGACATATCTGTGTGACAAGCATTTAAAAAGACATTATTTTGCCTCTCTAAGCACCTTTTGGCTTTAACTCTGTATATTAAGTCAAGCACAGACTACTCCAGCATAAAGCCTTGATCGTAATTCTGTCAATGTATTTATTAAAAGTAAGTAAAATTCTTTCACACACATTATTAACTCCTTGGATATTGCAACAAAACTGAAACATATTGTGAAAGAAAGAATTTAATTTGGTTTCAGTTTATATACATATTAAGTACAGCAGTTCTTTAGAGAGTTGTGATGTTTGCAACTAATAAAAAACTGTCCTTGTTTGTTTGTTTCCTGGAAAGCCAAACATTCCAGATGATAATGAAGTATTAAATCAATCTCAGGAAATGTCAAAATACAGATTGTTTTTCTCACAAGTAGCTCATTAGTTCATGGTGTTTCAACAAGCTTTCAACACATGTGAAGGGATTCACTCTGTGGTGTAGCACTGCAGCTCCCATGCAAACTAAATGGAGGAAGAGCTCAAATAACAGTGATCTCAAAATGCACTTGGACTTGGTTATTAGACAGTATCAGCAAGATCCTTTCCAGAGAGATCACATAGAACTTCAGGAGAAAACTTTTGTGCTGAGGAAAGCACAGACAGTACAGGTAACAACACAGCCCAACCTGCCCCCGTGGCCACTGCGTACACAAGGAGAGCCCCAGAGACCTCACAGTCTCAAGAGCAACATTAGGAAGCACGAAACAGTAAGACAAGC
>JAWWEU010000091.1:123021-134302 GCA_035583155.1 Acropternis orthonyx
CCAATTTATCCGTGGGGTCCCCCCCTCACTCCCGGGACCCCAATTTATCCCTGGGGTCCCTCCCCCCAATCCCGCGGACCCCCATTTATGTTTGGGTCCCCCCCTCTCATCCCGCGGACCCCAATTTATCCCTGGGGTCTCCCCCTCACCCCGCGGACCCCAATTTATCCGTGGGGTCCCCCCCTCACTCCCGGGACCCCAATTTATCTGTTGGGTCCCTCTCCCCAACCCCGCGGACCCCCATTTACCTTTGGGTCACCCCCTCTCATCCCGCGGACCCCAATTTGTCCGTGGGGTCCCCCCCTCACCCCTGAGACCCCAATTTATCTGTTGGGTCCCTCCCCCCAACCCCGCGGACCCCAATTTATCTTTGGGTCTCCCCCTCTCATCCCGTGGACCCCAATTTGTCCGTGGGGCTCCCACCCCCACCCCGCGGACCCCCATTTATCTTTAGGGGGGCTCCCCCACCCGTGGGGGACCCCAACTGACCCCTGGGCCACCCCCCGGGGTCTCCCCAAGCCCCCCCAAAGTGGGGACCCCAGTGTAACACCCCCACCACCCCCCCACCCCCCGTCCCGCCGCCCTCTCGCCGTGCCCGGGACCCCCGCGCTGCCCCCCCCGGGGCACGGACCGGTCCGGGCGGGGGTCCCGGCGGGGGTCGCCCCGTCCCGCAGCAGCTCCAGGTCCCGCAGCCGCTGCGCCAGGAGGAGCCGCTGCCGCCGCTGCCGCCGCCGCCGCCGCCGCCGCCCTTGGCCGGGGGGCTGGGCACAGTGGATGAAGGGGACTCGCTGGACGGGCCGGAGTATGAGGAGGAGGAGGTGGCCATCCCGCTCAACGCGCCCCCCACCAACCAGTGAGTACCGCTCGCCCCGTTCCCCGCCGGGCCCCCGTCGCTGCCGGGGCAAAGCGTGTGTCAAAGTCGACTGGAGGTCCCGCTGAAGTTCTGCGACGCACCCCGCCGCGTTCCATCCCTCCCTGCCTCGCTGCCCTCCCCGGTTCCGCTCCAGCAGGAAGGCTCCTGCGCCGGGACACTGCCCGGGCACCGCCGCCCCGCACGGGGAGCGGCCGCAGCACAGGTCGGGCTCCTGCCCCCTCATCGGGCGCTGGTGTTCCAGTCGGGACTGCGATCAGCTCCTGGGAGAAAGGGCGCTCGAGTTAGTTTTTTGCGAGTTCGCATTGCGGTACTGCAAACTGCCAGGAAGCTGTTCCGGTTGTGGTTTAAACTACCTGTTGGGGAAACTTTTCCACTCTCTGTGGTAGCGTCTTCTCAGTAGAGCCATAAACTTAATTTTTTTCAAATAAAAGCTAAACATGGCATAGAATACTTCATATATCATGTCATCATTTTGTATTGCATTGTTTTTACTTAAATAAAAAAGGGTAACACTTATCTTTTCCATTTCATATACAAATACAGCCAAAGTAATGTGCACATTTGGTCTTTTTAAAAATTCAGGCAGTCTGGAATCATGGATTTAGAATGGATTAAAATCAATTCTATATTTTAAAGTACTGAGAGAAGGGTATTTTAATCAATGATGTCTAACTGACTTGCTACTCAACCAATTTAAAGTTGTTTTCAATTAGGTGATATTTGGAGAGAGGAGACAATATAAACTGTAAACTTACAGCTAGGTTTTATTATATTTATCTGTACATTATGTTAATCACGATGCCTGCAGTTCTAGAAACAGAGGGAACCTTGCACTAGACGCAGACTACTTCTGTGTTTATAGTGTGTGATTTACAAGATCAGATAATCTTATATAGAGTCCATGTAATTAGTAAGTACTCTGAACTTAGAGCCTTTGGATTTCACTACAGAAAATCTGCAGGTTTACACAAACCACTTGCAAGGCTTGTATCAGAACAGAAAATAACCTTTTTTCCCATATTCTTATCACATGCTCCCCAAAATGAAATTGCTTCAAAGTCTTACATTCTTTTATCAGTATCTGTAAATATGTTGTTTCTGAAGCTATGACAAGTATAGTGGATAATTTAGGGGGTTAAGATATAGTTAACTCTTGATATATATATATATATGTCAGAAAGTTAATTAAAAAACCCATCTGAGTTTTGGGTTCTCTATCACATTCTATCATAACTCCACTGTCAGAGTTATCTTATGCATTATGTCACATACTTTCAGGATTTTTCAGGAGCCATTGTTTTTGTAAGTAGGACAAAAAATGTAGCATTGTAGGATTTCTTTTAAATTAGTCTCTAACCTTGACAGGCTGCCTAGTAATCGTTTATTCTTTTAATTCCCGGGCTTCCTGTGGAAGTTTGTAAATATTAAGGCCTTGCTTTATGAAGACAGTGTTTGCATAGTCTTAAACTTGAATTCCTTAGTGAGCTAGAAATAGGATTAGGCGGATTTGACAGAGATGTGGGAAATAGAAGCATGTAAAAAGCAAAGTTACTTTCTCAGCATTGTGTGCCAAGCTGGTGAGGTACAGGATTCTGCTTTTCTCTCTGAAAGTTCAGACTGCTGTTGTCGGACCTGGCTAAGTTCCTCAGAGAACTGAGAAAAAAGCCAAAAAGCAAGGTGGTTTGGATTATTTTTGGAAAGCAGGGTAATTATTTATGAGTTTGATACTTGTTTGCTACTAAATAATAGTTACCACATCGACAATTCTGAATGGATTTTGCAGTCAGAATATTGTCTTGTAAGTTGTGCAAGCATGATAGTTAACTTTCACGAAAGAGGATGTTAGGTTTCAGACAAGGAGCATAGGGTAGGAGAAGACTGCAGCCCTGGTTTTGTTTTGGCTGAGAAGGCTACTTACCTTGTTCAAAGGGGCACTGATGTTTATGCAGGACCAGGGCATAGCACTGTAGCTGAATGTTCTTCTCTTGAAGATTCTTAAATACAGAAACAGAGAAGAAGTAAAATACATTTAAAAAATTGATTCCAAAGTTTGTGCCTCCAAATGCTTAGCCTTTTCCTTTGCAATTTTTATCCTTGTTGTGTTGACTTTTCCATAAAAAATTACATTAGCTGATTATTTAGAAACTTCTGTCTCTTATTTATTCTATGCATTGTCAGTTTTTACCATTCTCAGTTAAGTCATACAATTGGCGTATGTCAATAGTAAATTCTATCCTTTCAGTCCTTTTTTTTTTTTTTTGAAGTGCCCTTTCTTTGTAGTTTCTTTGTAGTCATACCATCTGTTTCTGTGGAGTTGAGCTCTTGATTTATTACCAAAACCAAAGATCAGTGTTGTCCATTATCATATACAAGAAAGGCTCCAGTATAAGTCTTTAAGAATAGTAATTAATCTTGCAATTTAAACTTGTAATAAATTTCTTCAGTTGGATGTGATTGCAAACTGCTGTTCCATTTGTTTAAATATGACTGCCAGCTCCACCCTTTCCCACTTCCTCCTAATTCATTCAGTTTTTATAGAAGGAATGCAGGGTAGCTTGATGGATAATTCCACAATTCTTTCACACGATTTTGTCTTAGTTGCTTACAATATGTTATGCGTACTTCAGAAAAATGAGAGTGCTCTTCACTGCCTGCTTTGCTCAGCGTAATACAAAATTACTGTAACAGTAAGGACTCACTAGGCTTCTTTTCCTTACCATGAACATGTATCACATTTCAGGATTTGCTGAATGTTTAGTGGCTGTGGACAGAAATACCTGGTAAATGTTGCTGCTGGTTTTTCCAGGCTCATACTACAAGCTTAGATTAGATTTTTATGTAAAAAATAGAAAACAATTAAAGTATTCTGCATAAATTTATACACAATCACTTCTTTATCTTCTAGCTTGTTGTACAATTTCAAAAAAACAAACCCAAAGCAAAGAAAAAGGCCAAACACAAAACAAATAAAAGATGAGTTTCCAGTCTCCGAGTTTTAGGCCATAAAGGTCTTGTAGACAAACACTTTTTTAAACATGAATAAGCTTTTAAATAGTATAAAGTTGACATTCTGTGTTTCACAGTAACTAACATGAAGAGATGGGAAGTGAAGCAGATGCAAGTTTTGCACTTCCCATCAGGATGCTGTAAATGTAGTTTGTTCTGGGAGGTCAGGATATGTCCATCTTTGCTAGCAAGCACCTAAGATGCTTAATTTCCTCTTGTCTTTTCCATATACCTATGGAATACCTTAAATGTGTTCTGTTAGTGTTTTCTTTAATTTTTGAGCAGTGGGAGGAGACTGTTAGCGCATAGCACATTCTCTTTAGTCCTGGACTCCAAGTCTCTTAGTGAGGTTGATTGTTTTGTTTTCTGGTGAAACTGACTTAAGGCTTGTCTATTCAGTGTGTGTGTGTGTGTGTTTTCATTTTTATGGAGCATAGCAGTGGCATGTTTATGCTGCAGCTTAATTTTAGGTGGGAGGTACAGTATGCTAGGAAATAAAGTGAGCAACTCTGTATTTGTTTAGGTAATTTTTTCCTGTGCTTTCTACCCCATTTGTAAAACTTAGTGACAGAGGCTGAAATACTGTAAGGAAATGCCTTTGGATTTAGCAAATGAAAGCTAATTCAATTATTTATGTATTTGATTTGAAATTTTAGTTGACAGAACTGTTTCAGATCCTAGTGTTGCATTAAGGTGGCAGGAGCAGTTCCAATATTCCAGCAAAACTGGCATTTTCATACGGTATTTTTTAAACAGTGGTTATCAGTTTGAAATGGAAATCAGTTTAAATCTGAAAGTGATCAACCACACAAAATAAAAAAGGCTGTCAAAATACCGTCTGGTTAGCACAAAGCTGATGTATTCTTACTGTCACTCCTGATGCCTGTTGAGTCAACATAATGAGAAAAAGAGCTGAAGATAGAAATGGGTAGATGCATATTAAGTAAGCATGGATTGCATGAAAGTAGAACATTTTTTTACCTGAGCGTAGTTCTAGTATCTTCACATGATTGTCAAAGCTGTCAGCTCCAGAGTTCTGCAGCATTTTTTGGTTTCAGAAGACCACAAAAAGGAATTTTGTTCTGAATGATGTTGGAAGGCCGTTTTCTAGACTGATGAATGAGTCTGTTGCCCTGGAAACTGAGGAGAAATAATGTTGGTGTGTTCAGTTAGGTACTGTATAAAAAAAAAAAGAAATGTGATGTAAATTGATTTTAGTGTTTGAGGTTTCTTCTCTGTTTAGCAGTTAATGTAGTTAACAGTGAACACTTTCCTTTATAGGTAATGATTTTCTTTTTTCATTCCTGTTCTGTGCGTAAGGGAAACACCTCACTTTTCTAAGGCTAATGGATAGTGTATTGTTTGGGCCACTTACAGAACAGACCTGAATGTAAATCTGGCTTTAGTTCTGGCTGAGTGTGTGTTGTCTGTCTTCAATGAGTGGTTAAACACAGTGGACTGACATTGTACCTAAGCCGATAGAGGGAGTGAAGTAGTAAGTAAATTTCAGTGTAAGTTACATAGGTAAATGAAAGTTTCAGATAAAGAAAACCAGAAGAGGAACAGCATTTGAAGCCAGAAGGAGTTTGAGGAGGATTTTTCAGTAGTGTAGTTGATATTTCTGGTTAACATCAGATGATACAATTTTGTCTATACAGTGGCTAGATTCTCTTGACCTGCTCTTTCTTTAGTTTTTATTTTGTTTCATAGATTGACTCCCAGAGTATCAGTGCGGAACTTGCACAGTTTGTGAACTGGCATGCTCTGTTGAGAAGCATAATACTGTGCTGTATTTCTTGACCTTTTTTTGTCTAAATATTTTGTGATTGTAGAGGGAGGAGGAACACAAATTTTACAGTGGGGGTGCAGGTCTCTTCAGTACAGTAGTCTGTCTGTTGGTTCAGCCATAAATTCTCGAGATTCTCTTAGTTCTTTTCAGTTTCTTACATATCCATCTTTCTCTCTTAACAAAACCCCCTCAAAAAATCTTGATATTTGTCTTTCTGGTAGACATAGGAGGAAGGAAAAGAGATCTTGTTTTAACATGGTTTTTGTGCTGCACCAAAGTATTGCACTATGGATTCCTCAATATCCTCTGGGAGTACGGTCAGTAGCAGTCAAATGTTACTAGTGCTTGACAAAGTCTGTATACTAGACCTGTTTTATATACTGTTATATACTGTATAAAGACTGAAAGTGGTCTGTAGTATTTTTTATTTTTATGTAAAATACCTGCTCTATCACGCTGGATAGTGACAGAGCAGAAAAAAGCTTCTGTTATTATGTGAATCTATCTTTAAATTATGGTTTGTGCTGAAGGTAGTAAGGAACAGTCAGCAGGGATATACAAGGAGAAAATTGTGCTTAACCAACCTAAGACCATTCTGTGATGATGTCATTGGCTTTGGAGAAAGGGAGAGAGTTTAGCTTAACTTTAATAAGGTTTGTGACAGCTTCTGCCATAGCCTCACAGACAAGCTGACAATGTATGGGTTAGGCAAAGGGACAGTGAGGTGCATTGAAAACTGGTTGAATGACTGGGAAAAAAGGGTGGTGATCAGCACAAAGTCCAGGTGAAGGCAAGTCTCTGGTGGTACTCCCCAGGGTGCATCCAGGGCCAATACTGTTTAACATTTTGATTAATGAGCTGGATGCTGGGACAGAGTGCATGCACCCTTAACAAGTTCACAGACAGTGCAAAACAGAGAGGAGTAGCTGAAGCATCAGGTTGGTGTACTAACATCCAGAATTATGTGGATGTGCTGGAGAATTGGGGTGCAAGGGATCTTGTTAAAGGAAATGCAGAGCTCTGGTACTGAGGAGTGTTAACTGGGGCTGAGCATCTGGAAAGCAGCTCTCCAGAGAAGGATGTGGACGTTAGGACATGAACAGAGCCAGCAGTGCACTCGTGTGGCAGAGAAGGCCACATTGGTAGGAGCTTTGTCAGCAGCTTGTGAGATAATCCTTTCCCTCTGCTCAGCACTGGTGAGATGCATCTGGGGTGCTGTGTCCAGTGCTGGGCTCACCAGTACAAGAGAGACATGGACTTACTTGGGAGAGGTCAATACAGGACCATCAAGGTGTCAGATTAAGAGAGGCTGAGAGGGTTGTGACTATTCTGGAGGATCCTTGAGTCGGTCTTAGATATCTTATGGGAGTGGATGAGAGAGCCAGACTAACCTCAGTGGTGTTCTGTGACAGGGCAAGAGGCAACGGAGACGAATTAAGAAACTTGCATTTCTGTCTAAATACAAAAGAATGTTTTTTTTAAATTTTTTTTTTAATTTTTTATTTTTTTTGTGGTGGAGGTGGTCAAACAGTGACAGAGTTTGCCCAGAGCGGTCATGGAGTCTCTGTCACTGGAAATGTTCATGACCCAGTGGAGTACAGCTCTCAGCAACCAGATGTAGCTGGTCCTACCTGACAGGGTGGAGAGGCAAGGTTGAACTAGATGTTCCCCAGTAGTCACCTGTGGTGATTCTATCTATATGTGTAGTGATACTGTTTATAGTTGAAGATCCATGTCACAGACCTGTTTGCTGCAAATTGTCAGGAATAAAGTCAAGACAGTAGCTAAGAGGGAAGCTTTGTAATGAAAATACAAGGAATTTTTAGATTGGCAAAAAGAATGTTTCATTACTTTCTATGTAGACACGTAATTTCTGCAGTAAAAGTTCAAAAATTTCCTTTCAAAAAAGGGTCTAAGGTATGTAACAGTGCTACTTCAATATTAGATAATCTACTTCAAATACCTGCCTTTTCCTTCTAAGGTATGTTTTTATTACAATTATTAATATGTACAAATTAGTATATACAAACCAATGTCGCTAGATTAATTTCAGAGCTCCAGTTATATTTCAGGAATGGAATATTGAGATCTCCAGAACGCTTGGTGTATCCAGTGAATGTTATGGTAAGTTAGCAGTCTGATTCTTACGATGATCAGATCCTAAAAAAGTAATTTTCATGTTCAAATTTCAGTATTTTCATCTGCTTCTCAGGCCAACTTCACACTAAATCAAATTTTTTTGTTAGTGTTCTGTTGTTTTGCTAAACTGAAATAGCAGTAGTTGTTCATTCTCAAGTGCTAATTGGGTTTTTTTGTGAGTATAAGGTTTCATCAGGGTTGGAATAAATAGAATCATATAACCATAAAATAGCCCAGTTTGAGAGAGACTTGGAAGATTGTATGACCAAACCTTTTGTGGGAAAGGGGGTATAGCTGAGATTGTCTGTGCAACATGTCCAGTTGCATCTTGAAAACCTCCAATGAAATTTCTCTTCTCCTGAGGGAGTTTGTTGAAGTGAATGACTTTAATTATTGGAACAATGTGATGAGATGCCCCTGAGCCTTCTCTTGTTCAGAGAGAAGTCAAGCTCATTCTTTCCTCACAGGACAGTTCTCCAGCCCTTTGTTCATCTTTGTATCTCTCCTTTGGGCCCTCTCCAGTCTGGTCATATCTTTCTTGAGTTTATGTGAACCAGAACTGGACACAGTCCTGCAGCTTCAGTCTCACAGCTGGATGGAGTGGGCTGATCACTATCTAGGTTTCACCAACCTTTGATAATCAGTTTAGGAATCATATGGTAATTATGTGTAGATTTGTGTAAGATGTTTCTCTGAAATTTGATCTCCTTCTTTATTGTTGCTATTTTGAGCCCATGTCTTGCTTTCTGTAGAATTATGCATATGTATGTAAATGTTTGACTATATGGACATACACCAAAGGTTATTCTGTCTATGGCTCATTAGGTTTTGTGTGGTTATTTTAGAGATAAATAACATCATATTTTCTATATATGAAATTTAAGAGTAACCATAAATCAATCAATTTCTTCTCGATATTGCCATCTGTTAGTAGAGTTAGCACCAGAGATATTACAGGATTCAAGCTTGGATACTTGGATAGTACAGACGTTCAAGAAATTGCTTGCATTATCTTATTCAAACCACATATTTTCCTCAATTTTTTTTTCTTGCATAGATTTTTGTGTTTGTTTTGTTGTCCTTTCCGTTCCTTGATAACAAAAGGGATATTAGAGAAATGTCTTTATTCCCCTAAAAGCAAAATGCTACCAAGCCTCTGTAGTAATCGTCTCAATCTATACTCAGGTCTAGAAATGGGCCTTTTCTCTTCTAAGTTGTACACACAATTTTTTTATGTCATGCCATTAGGTTTGTTGTGTATGGGTTGTACTCTCTAAGTTATATTCCTCCACTGTTGTTCCTAGCGTGTGAGGGAAGTTTCGAACATCTTTCATTTCAGGTCTTGCACCCATCTTTGATTTTTAGTGTGTAGCTGTCAGGGTTTTCTCATTGTAGAAGCATGCTGTTTTCTTTTTCTGTCTGTGGATGTGAAACATCTCTCTAGAAAGGTAATGCGTCTTGCAGGAGGAGATGAGAGTGGGGCACAAAATCAAAACCTATGCTTCTTAGTGAGGTGGAAAGAGGAGCAGGAAGGTGAAGGAGCCTCTGGTATATTTAACAAGTGTGGTGGCTGACAAGTTGAGTAACATCTTAGAAATTCCTTAATTACTGTCAAAAATATTTGCTTATTTGTGTAGCAGTATTAACATTATTTCTGTAGTATTTACTCTTAGGTCAAACAGAAAAAGATGCATTTTTGACCTTAGGGCACAGATAGGTAGCATGAGAAAGTGGAAAGTTTCTAGCTAAAACCCTTATGAATTCCAGAATTCATTTCCTAATTTAATCCTTCAGTAGGAAAAATGCAAGCTGTTTCAGGAGCTGTTTTTCACCAAATTGAGCTGTATTTTTCTTGCTTACTGGTAGCTCTTGCAAAAATGAGGTAGGCAGTCACTGTTCTGTTCAGTGTTAGATATTATGCTGTTGTCACACCTCTGTCTCTTTTAAAGTTATAGCATTGTTTAATACAGCAACTGAAACTTTTAAAACCTTTCTGCCCCTTGTGAAGTTACTTAAATGTATTCTACTGTATGCTTATCTTGCTCCTTCATCTTTGCATAGTCTCTTTGTTAAGACATACTGAGGTTTTTGGTTGATCTGTTTTGTTCTAGCTCAGAGCTGATGTAAATGCTGCTGAAAGCATTTTCGTAGCTTTTTTTGGGGTTTTTTGGGGTGTGTGCAAGTCCCATAGATAACAGGTTGTCATAGCCGGCATTTCAGGGAGTGCCTGTGGTGGTGACTTGCCACATTAGTTGGCTGATTCCTAGTCTTGAAGTGCAGCACAGATCAGTTTTCCCATACTATTTTCAAGGCATTTGGGAGCAGTCAAATGAGAAAAACAGAATTATTCTTTTTAGGCATACATGGTTATATATGTGTAAACACACTGTACCAGCTCTTAGAAAAATGCGTAGGAAAACAAAAGGGATTAAAGTCCCCCCTAATGTTCCTGAACAGTATGTAATGCTCAATGTCATGCACACTGGACAAAGAACACTTACTTAGGGTGTAGTCAATTTCAGTTTCTAGTTCTTTATCTTAGAGATGCATCCATTTTAGAGTGTTTGCAGGTCTTTTTTGGGTAGCAAGCTTTTTGTGATGTGGAGGGCTGCAAAGACTTGGTCAAAAATTGGTAACTGCTGAATAGTGACTAAGAAGACAGGAGGAGATAAATTTAGTGAAGTCTGACTGAAAATTAGTTTAATCTCTACAAATCATGTGCATAAAGGCAGTAATGCAGCCTTGCAAATCTGATGGAGATAGAGGATAAAGTGCTGAAAGGCAGAGTCTGGATAAAATGGTAAAACTAAGAATACATTTTAGGCTGAGAAGCTGTAAGACTGAAGTGAAACTCAAACAGTGAATAGGAGCATTGCATCTTCAGATGGAAGGCTTGAGGGGAGGATGGTTCATGTTTACTGAATAAGAAGACATAAATAATAATTCTGGGTATTTTGTTGTGTAGTTTTTCTCCTTTGTCTTCATTAAACTGTACTTGAGATTTTTGTGTGTCTTCTGAAACGGAGGATTTTTCCCAGTTCGAAGTAATCTTTTACTCTCTTTTGCTTCCAATTGGAACAGGGATCATAGTCTCAGGAAGTGGTAACAAGAGTCTCTGACATGTGGAAGGCACTAAAGCAATGTCTAAATTGAGAGAAGTGGAGCTCTGACCATGACTCCTACAAGTTCTCCGTTGTTCTTACGGGTTTTTTTGATGCAGGAAGGTATGGCTGAGAAGAGCTGTGAGTGAAGTGGGTATGACATTTGGTGACTGTTTTTCCTTTGCACCATGGCTTTTTCTAGACGGAAATAAAGAGGTCTGCAGCTGTTATCAGCATGTATATTGGTACTGAGTTGCTGAAATCCACTTTTACTCAGCAATTTCTCTTTCAGTGTCTCCTCCCTTGTGTTCCCAAGTAAAAATCGTAGTGTCCTGTAGCAGCACAATTCTTTAACAGAACAGCAGAGTTTCA
>JAWWEU010000091.1:165825-185904 GCA_035583155.1 Acropternis orthonyx
GTCCATTTGCCATGGCCGAGCGAGCTTGGACAGTGACAGTGAAATCCTCGGGACTGTCTTACAGCACCCAGTACTAACCGGGGCTGACCCTGCTGAGCATCCGAGATCTGATGGGATCAGATGGCAGGGAGAAACTACAATGTAGCCTGGGAGTTAATATATAAGAAGTATGGATGTCAGAGTTTGGCAAGACCATAGCAACACTGTAATAATAAATAATAAGAAGTAACAAAGTGATGGAGGAGCAGACCTGATGGTGGTGTGAGCCAAGGGCTGGAAAGGAAATAGTGAATTCTGAAGACTACCTATTTTTATTTTCAGACTGCTGCCTGGATTTGCAGGATGGGACTTTTTTACCTACTTACTTGGCTGTTACAAGGAAAGCCATGTCAATATTCATGTGGCATTTTTGAATTTATATGTATACATTCTTTAGAGAATACTGTATTTTCTACTTCAGTTTACAGGACTCTGTTAAGTCACTGAAGAGAGACTCTCTCAATCTATTGATGGCAAAGTTCTTGTTTAATATTTGTTTTCTGAAATAAGGTGACATGTGCCAAAACTAAAATGGGTTTTTTATTCAATAATAACACTGTTTTGGTGGAGATAACGTACTTGAACAATGCTTTTTTTCCTTAAGTGTTTATGCGTTGCCAATTAAGCCGATTACAGAAAGGACATACAACAGATGAGTGGTTTCAACTCAGTTCCCATGTACCATTAAAGGGTATTGAGCCAGGATCTTTGCGTGTTCGAGCACGATATTCCATGGAGAAGATCATGCCAGAAGAGGAGTACAGTGAATTTAAAGAGGTAAGAATTTGTTTAACTGTCCTTAGTTTATCTGTCAAAATTCATTTTGTTGATTGGTGGTGATGGATCTCAGGAGCTCTGGTTGACATAATTAAATAATATTTACAGTGACATCTATATATATGTGGTATCATTTTTTTCCAAAGCTGTTAGGAGAAGCTTCTGAATATTTTAAAATTGTTTTTCTTTCAGCTTATACTGCAGAAAGAACTTCATGTAGTCTATGCCTTGTCACATGTTTGTGGACAGGATAGAACACTGTTGGCTGGCATTCTAGTGAAGATTTTTCTTAATGAAAAGCTTGAGTCCTTGTTGTTACGAACACTAAATGACAGGGAAATAAGCATGGAAGGTACTGCACTAAATAACACTAAAGTTTACTGGAATTCTGGGCAGGTGGGGAGGGAAGGGCTCCAGTGTCTTCCTTTTTTCTCCTCCTTTAGTTAAAACATATGTTGAAGAGTTAACATATTTTTCCTCCCTTTCTGTTACCTCAATGTTTTCCTTTCATGTCTCTTTTTCCAGATGAAGCTACTACCTTGTTCCGTGCCACCACTTTAGCAAGCACACTTATGGAACAGTATATGAAAGCCACAGCAACGAGTTTTGTTCATCACGCACTGAAAGACTCCATATTAAAGATAATGGAGAGCAAGCAGTCCTGTGAGGTGATACCTTGAACTGTTTTTTTAAATATTTTGGTTTGTCAACACAATTATCTACTGGTTGCTACGTGTTAGTTTTAAAGACTATTATTAATCTTTCAGAACTAAAGTTTGTTTACATCAGAAATACAGAAACTGAATTCATTAAGATATTTTTGATTCCCCCCCACCTCCACCTCTGGATTTTCACTTCAAACAGCATTCATAGTGGAACTTCTTAAGTTGCTAAATTAAAATTTTCTTCAATTATTTAGCAGTTGTAGGCTGTTCTGCAGCTGTTGCTGAATGTGTTAATCTAAGAAACTTTTACTAAACTAAAGATACTGCAGAATTCAAGGTCTGAACTTTTATTCTAATTTAAAAATTCCTGATATTAAATAATTATTATTTATCCTGAAACACTTTTTAAATTGGCCCTCCTAACTTCTGTGTTTCATTTCAGTTTCATTGTGAAAAAGATGAGAATTGTCAGGAATTTGGATTGAGGGAGAAAAAAAAGTCACACAGATGGATAGGGGTGAATATCCAAGCTGTTAAAAGCCAGATACGTGTATTAGAATGTAAAACTCTCGTTTCTTCACGTTTCCTGACCAGCTTGTGAGTTCTGTAAGAGATGTGTATAGCAGCAAATATTTAATTTACTTTGAAGTAATATCCAGTGAATAATACTGTGAAACTAATAATGCTGTTCTAGTTAGGAGGAGAAACCTAATCTTCTCCTCCTTCTGTTTTAGTTAAATCCCTCAAAGTTAGAAAAAAATGAAGATGTAAACACTAATTTGGCACATCTACTCAGTATACTTTCAGAACTGGTGGAGAAAATATTCATGGCTGCAGAGATACTGCCCCCGTAAGTTCGCACTTTTCAGATTTATATTTGAAAATTTGTATTTCTGTGAATTACTCTTCACCTTAATATGAAGTTCTTAATAATTTATCTTAGGGTTGCTGTATAGACACAGAGGAATATAAATGGGTATAAAAAAATAACACTTTCAATAATTAATAGTCCTTTTTATAAAAGCCTCTGACTTTGCTTTTAAGGAAAAGCTACTAGACCCAAGAGGTCAGGGAAAAAAAGAATAAGAATCAGTCTCATACTTCCACAAAAAGGTAGAAGATAGTGGTAGCCAGCAGACAATTTACATATATGTAAGTCAATCACAAATTCTTTCCAGTACTACTCTGAGAAAGAGATGGAATTTTTAACTGCATATTAAAATGCAGTTAGGTAGTAGTAGAGTGATAGAGTTTCCTTTTGTCTGCTATAGAAAATGCAGACATTATTTTTTCCCCACACTTTTTTTAATTGCTAAAGTAATCTGTTTTCATAGCTCAGATTTGAATCACCTAATCAAAAAAACTTTTAAAGTATAAAAAAATCCTCAATTTTGAGACGTCGGAGAAGCATAGAGGTTGCTTTTGTGTTAGTGGTGGCAAGGTTATATGATGCAGCACTCCACATTTTCTGAAAAACATCACAAATTTTCATATTTTTTTAATGGGAGAGGACTCTTGCTGTGGTTGGTTAACTTCTAAACATTATCCCTCATTTATGGAAAGTATGGTTATTTAGTTAAGAGAAAAAAGTTAAACCATCCAAATCGTCTTAAGCTAAATATTACTTAAGAAACAGGAAACAGATTATTGTAGAACTTCGAGTGCACATCTGAATGATCACTGACTTGCATATAGAATGGGTTTTCTGTGTCATTTATAAATTTACTTTTTAATATAAACTTTAGAAAGAGAAATCTTACAAATTTGCTGACATATAAATTAACTCTTAGGTAAAGTTAAAGTTAAGTTATGTCTAAGTTATTAATGTAAAGTTGATCATACTTCTGCATCAAGTAGGAGGTTGATCTAGGTCCTTTCTGACCAGCTTTTTTGATTCCATAAGTTTAATGGAAGGACTAATTACCTGCTATTTCAGGACATTGAGGTATATTTATGGGTGCCTACAAAAGTCTGTTCAAAACAAGTGGCCAGCTAATACCACCATGAGAACCAGAGTTGTTAGGTAAGTTACTTGTCAACTTTATTCTGAAAATAATCCTTTCAGGCCTTATTAGAGACATACTGCAGTGTGCTTACCTATGTTTCTTTCAGTGACAGAACTGTGTGTACTTGCAAAGGTTGCAGTAGTATTTGAGATAGTTATGATACTGAGGCACGATATCCCAGTTAAGGATTATGAGCTTGCTAGATTCTTGATCATGTCCTTAGAGCCTTGCAAGAATAAAATTATGTTGTTTAGAAGTCAGTATAGCTTTATGTAATGGTTTTAACCTCAAATTTACTCCCATCCAATCATGTTGAAACATTCAGAGCTCCTCTAAAAATGTTGCAGGAAGTTACTGAACCTGGCTCTTCTGAACTCACACCAGCATCAAAACTAATCTACCTTATTAAACCAATACAACGCACATTCTTCTCTCTTCATTGCCAGGGCACAGGTTAAATAAAAATCTCTGACAGAACTGTGATTTTGACAGTGTTTTTCTAAACATGGTAGGGGTTTTAGGGGTGTCAGGGCCACAGCTTTCCTTTTTGTGGTATCAGGCAGTTGAATGATTGGCAGAGGTTAATCTCCCATGGAGGGATCTTTTGAGAGGATTTGTCTTTGGCTTGTATTTATCATTTTGACACCAGAAGCCTTCTGTGTTCCATACTGCTAAGGGGCATTGCCTTCAAATGGAGACTGCTCTTACTGTGAGACCCCCTTGTACTTTGTACTGCTGGAAAGTTGTAAAGCTCAGAAGTGAATTCCGTATCTCTTTCTGTTCCTCTCCAGCAACAAAGACAACCATGTGGCTTTCTTTAATGGATACACAGCTCACATTAAGGGTATTTCCAGAGGTCTCCACTGAATGCTAAAAATGCTGTATCACTTGCTGTGGTGCTCTGGGTTTTTTAGTGGATGCTAGTGGTTTCTCTCTAGAGTACAGGGTTTCACAGCCTTTGGTGATTTTATTACCTTCTGTTGCACTACTTTTGGTTTAAGAGTGATTGAATATTCAGAGGAAAATGGACAGTTTTTTGATGTCTGGGTATCTTCCCTACTGTATTAGTCAGAAAGTGCTGACATTTCTCTCTCTGGTTGTAAAATCCCCATGTAGACATTTGCTCATTTTTAATTTAGGCGTTTTGACCAAGGTAAGAAGCACCAGACATTCCTTATCAGCAGAGTCCCTGTTAGACTGGTACCTCACTGGCCTTCAGCTTTGGGCACTTTAAAAGAGGAATTGCTGTATATGCCATGATTTCAAAATTAATTACTTCCTCCTAGCTTTAGATTCACACTATAGCAAATATTTTAGCTTTAACAAACTATGGCCAAGAACGGTTTTCTTATCAGTCCACAAGTTGTGTCTCTTAGAGATACAAGAAACATCTGTAACAGAATATGCTAGGTGTCTTGAACATACAAAAGGTGCATTAACCTCACTACTGTGTTTGTAATATTCAATTAATGCAGACATTTCTGTCACTGTGTACTTATGAACAGGGAAGGGTAGTGTAAGGTCCCATTCCTCCTTTCATAAGCGGTCAGGCTCTGGTATTTCTGCAGTGAAAACCAGCCTGCTGTGCTGGTGGTCCAAGGACAAAATCACCAATGTTATAGATTGATTTAGTTGGTCTCTATGTCACTTCATTGTGCAGAAGTTAGCTGCAGTTGTAACCTGGGTGGATGATTTTTACTTTTGCTATTAGCCAGAAATTCGATTTTTCTCATGCTACTGAAGGCTATTCTGGCTTCCTATTGAACAAACTCCTAGTTCTGCAGTTAGAGCACTTTTCCCCCAGCTTTCTAGATGGCAGCAATTATTTCTTGCGGGAAAGTAGCAAATCCCTTATTATTTTTCTACTGAGTACACTGTCATCAAGATATGGACCAGCTTAAGCTGACTTAAGGCTCTGTTCTGCCAAAAGAGATGTTCCCTTTGCCTGCCTAGTCCACATCCTTATTATGATTTCGATGAGTGGGTGCCTGGGGGATGGATGATTTGCAGTAGCAGACAGTGTAGAACTTTTGGGAGGTCAGAGCCCAGGGGCTCCTCCTTTTTGAAGCCAGCATGGTCTGAGATTGGGTTCATTATCACTTCATAGTTAAGTTCTTCCCACATGATTTCAACAGTTCATGTTTACTGGGAAATCAGTGGGCCTGTTTTTTCAGCTTTCATCATAGTTCATAGAATCATAGTATGATAATTTTAATTTGCTTGTATTTTCACAGAGCACAGGCTGGTTGCTTGATATTTGTCTCAACAAGATTCCATGCTAACTTGAATCCTTAAGGCTCCACAGTTTTATATTAATTCTCTAATGCTACTGAACAAAATACAATTTTCTTTCCATTTCAGTGGCTTTGTTTTTCTTCGACTGATTTGTCCTGCTATCCTGAACCCACGGATGTTTAATATCATCTCAGGTGACTACATGCTTCAGATTGAATCAATACAGCAGGAGGCATGAAATCACTGTAATGTCTAATGTAACAAAAGATGAAGGTTTTTGAATACTGTATTCAAAGTCAAGTTATCCATGTCACTTGGCTTACTTTTGCTTAAGGCAACCAGCATATGCTTTTCACCCTTAAAGATTTGATTGTGGTTATCCCCAGTGTAATTTTAAAGTCCAGAAAAACATGCACTGTGATATTTAATAATAAAATTTTCAGTTAAAGTCTAGCATTGTTTATTGTATTTTAGCAGCGTGAAAAATGTAGTTATGGGATCTTCAGACGTCACTTTCAATACAGTGCAGTGCCAAAGTTAATGGCTGAATTCAACGGTATCTCTGAAATGAGTAAGATTTATTAAGTTGATACGTGCTCTCAGAACTTGGAATACCTTTGTGCACCTAAAAATTATTCTTGAACAACTTGTTTGAACGTCCTGCTTGCATGGCTTCCAGCCACTGGAGAGGTCTTTTGACTCATTAAATACAGTCAATCTCAAATATAGAATCTTAATTATGAGAGAGGAGCATTCAGAAAGGATTAAAACAGAAAGAAATATAGAAGAAAATAAAAAAAATCTCATTCAGAAAAGCTTTTTTCCTTTATTCATAGACAGTTTTTAAGACAATGTAGCATGTTTTCTATTATCAGTCTTTAAGCTGTACTAAATCAGAAGGACTGTTGAACAGAAAGTTCCTTTCTCTCACACAGTAATCATTTCTGTACATTCTTTGGAGAAAGCATTTGAGAAACACAGCCTGGAACAAGTGATCCTTTCTTCAGCATTTTATTATCTTCGAGTAGTAATCTGGGTTGCACTGTGACTGAGGTGTAAAAAGTTCAGATTAACATGTTTTTTTGATACTACTAAAGCAACATGTTTTATTTCATTGAGTATCATCTTTCATATGACGATATGATATTAAAATTAGGTTTTATTTCTATAATATTAGAAATACTTCCTTTAAAATACAAAAGGGAGAAGTTTATTTTCATATGACTGCTGTTAATTTTAAATGGAATGGCTGGTAACTCTCTACTTTGCATTCCTGTCAGATTCTCCTTCCCCCACTGCTGCAAGAACGCTGACGCTGGTCGCCAAGTCTGTGCAGAATTTAGCAAATCTGGTTGAATTTGGAGCTAAGGTGAATATAATTTAAACACAGAGGACAACCTAGAACTATGATTCCAGTATATTTTTTACCTGTAGCTGTGTAATGCATGCAAAAATCTGCTGCTATTTTCTCATGCAGAACCTCTGACTCTCTTCTGCCCCGCCTCCCCCCGCCTTCTATCACTTCTTAGACTGATGTTTTCTGTGGAAGAGCACTTCAAAACTGTTTGTACTCACTATCACATTGCTAGAGATAATTAATGCTTTAAATCCAGTGTACATACTGCACTAAAAAGTGCAAACTTCAGTAAAGTGTCTATTACAACAGTAAGAGAATTCCAGCAGTAACTGGTCTATCTCAGTTCCCAGGCTGAAAGATTGCTAAAAATACTGACGTAAGCATAATGAGCATGACTTCAGGCTGGCATTATAAAGGTATTTCTCTGACACACAGAACTTGGAATGTAAGAGTTAATGAAAAAAACAGGGAAGAGGACACCTATTTCTTATCATACCTCTGAAAGTAGAACATCTGTTCATTGCAGCCAGATACTGAGACACTCATCTTAATGCAAATTCATATTGGTACGTATGTGTAAGAAAAGTTCTGAATCAGAGAGTCTCAATCTTCCAAATACAAGAAAATACTGAATTCTGTAGTCTTTTGACTGGCTGCACACCAGGCATTAGAAATTCACTTGAAAAAAGGTACCATTGTTCCAGTTTACAGCCTTGTTTAGCAGTGTCATTTGCCTGACTGCACTATGTTCACGTCACGTGTGACAATTATCTTGGCATTGATTTGTTAATGAATGCTCTTTGAAATTACCAGGAACCATATATGGAAGGGGTAAATCCATTCATCAAGAGCAACAAACATCGCATGATCATGTTCTTGGATGAACTTGGGGTAAGTGGTTAAAAAAATACTTACTGAAGTTACATAGCAGCATTATAAATTAAAATTCTTTCTCCTTCTTATTAACTAGTTTGAAAATGCATCAACTCCCACACAATTTTGAATGCTTATGACTGAATGCATTTTTTATGCACGTTTAGAAATTACACATTGGTGGTCTGTCATACGGAATTAAAACCATTGAATATCTTCTTAGATGTTATTTATTTTGTGCCTCTGTAAATGCAAGAAGCTCAAAATAGATTTTATAGCTATGAGATTAGAAATTTTGGCCAATAATACAAACTTCCAAAAACATGTTTTAAACCAAAAATTTTTACGTATATGTTGTCACATGGTTTTGACCAGAGATGTAAATTAATTTTTGGTTTAAAAAATACTAGGTTGAATTTTGGTTAGCATTGCCAAAAGTGTCACTGCATGTATTCTATATGTTGTGGTTTGAAAGTGAACTGCAGTCACTGTATTCTTTTAACTGTGACTGTTTTGTGTTTGTGATACATAACAGGAGTTAGGGCCTCATGTTCAATGTATTTTAAAGCAAATAATTAATTTTAAAAACCAAGATGAAAAAAATTGTTCCAAGCATCCTGAATTAATCCCTTAAAAGTGACCTAGAAGACATCCCATATTTTGATCAGATGTAAAAATGAGTGTGGCATTTGGGTAGGTTCCATTTGTCATCTTTTTCTGGTTAAATTGCAACCTCTGCATATTATGATACATTAGTTTTCCTTAAATGACAGATTTTGCATGAGGCTGCTGTTGGTTTGAAAATAGCTGTTGGATTAATCTACTGTATTAATTGCAGCACTGTTGTTGGTTTGTGACCAGTTTAGTGAGTTACTTGATAGATACAGATTTTCATGAATTTTGTTGTTGCTGTTCTCTCATTTAGATTAAAAAAAAAAAAGCTCTTAATGGATGCATTCGCCCCTCATTTAGAGGAAGGGTTTGAGTCTCCATATGCTGCAGCTTTCTGGTCAGCTCAGTGGTAGTACAGCAATACCAGATCTTGTAGCAAGAACTCTACTAGCAGTAGAAACTGCAGTATGCTCAAAAAACACATGCCTGTGGAGGGGAGGAAATAGGTAACACACAATAGAAAGATGGACTGGAGATTTAGCTGGAAAGATCAAAATTGGTCTTGGAATCCTAAATCTGCTGTCTTCTGTTTTGAAGAATGTTCCTGAGCTCCCAGACACTACAGAGCACTCTCGGACTGACCTCTCCCGTGACCTGGCAGCCCTGCATGAGATCTGCGTGGCACACTCAGACGAGCTCCGGACGCTCAGCAACGAGCGAGGCGTGATGCAGGTAGCACAAGGGTTAATGAGCACTTCACAGCTACAGATGGCATGCCCCGAGTTACTGCTCAGTACTGGGATTCTTCTGTAGTATTTCTGCAGCAGTGTGACTGATAAACATTTTAAAATAGTTGCATTTCACCAGCTGTGAAAGTAAATACTTAGTCCATAGTTTTGTTTCTTCATGCAACAGAACCACATAGGGGCACTTTTTGAATTCAGAGGTTTTAGTTTCTAGATGAAGCCTTAAACCGACAAAATTACTTTCTCCTGAGAGGCTTTCTGGGTCATTAGTTTTCAGATCTTGGGGTTTTTTCAGTTGAAAACTAAATTAGCTTTCTTTAGCTTTCTATTAATACCTCATTTATCATTGCTAGTTTGCCAGTACACCTGTAAACTTGGCACACTCTGCTTAGCAAACCCCAGCAGTGTTTTAGCTGTATGTTTTCTCTGTGCCTGTTAAACCATGAAGTAGCAAGATCCATGGGAGGAGAGGCAAAGTTCATCATGCAGTTTTAGACTTCTGTTGTTGAGTAGGGAATCAGATGCTGCTTGTATTTATTTTTTTTTTTTAATTTTTTAAAAAAATATATTTAAACTACTTAGTAACAGGTCTGCTGGGCTGATACTGAAAATGCTGCTCAAGGAGGACTATTCTGTTTGCAGTAGCTAATGTGTGGTTTTACTGTCTCTCTCTACAGCATGTTCTTAAGAAGCTTTTGGCCATTACTGAACTGCTACAACAAAAACAAAATCAGTATTCAGTGTCTAACAACATCAGGTAGCAGCCCTCTACCTGAATTCTGCATGGATCCCGCATGCCCAACATGGCAACTCAAACCAGTATCACTTTCTTCTTGCTCTTGCCAAAAATAGCACACCCTTGTCACGTTCCCAGTGATGTGTGAACTATGCAAAAAGAAAACAAAGATCCTGTTGGTGAATGATTGTACCAGCAGCTTTTTTAAGCTATCTGTGCAGGACATTTGCACTTTTTTTCCACTTGGAAACAGTTTTCACAACCTCTGAGCCTTGGTGTACAGTTCACCTTCTGCAGTGAAAATGCTGTGACTGTGTCTTGGGACTTCAAAAATTATTTTCAGCACCTCTGATTGCCAAAGTTTTTGCTGTCTGGTTGGAAAACAATTATCAACTGACATGAGAAGAAATGTGTTGTTCTGACAACCACCTGTAACTGGATAACATTTCTTACTGTAATTTCTTACTAGTTACAATAATTATGACTTTTGACTGTTTCAACCACTTTTAACTTGTATTTACAGTTTCCAGAATTTGATGTTATGGTAGGAACAATCTTTACTGTACACTTTTTATACCATGCTGTTTCTCTTGCTGGAATTATGTTGAAAGAGAATATGCAGAATGGGTCTTGTCAGCTTTATTTTTTTGATGCGCCACTGATTCAGTCTGAATAGTTCTTCCATCAAGAACTGTATATCCAGATAAATCACAATGCTTTTGTAAAATGTTTACAACAGTAAATAATTTGAATTCAGTAAATTTATTGATCATTGTATCAGACATGCATGCGTTCATTAAACCATTTTATAAAATAGGTATTGTTTGGTCTTTTGTGTATTGTAAGTCTAGCATAAATACTATTTTTATAAGTGAAAAATAAGTTTTTAAAATAAATCAAGCTGCATATCAACTCTATGAAAACTTGCTAACTTTGACTGCTGTGGAAATTTTTTAGTGTCTGCACATGCGCTGTACTTAAAATGTTCATGCTGTATCACTTTCCCAGTGTGAATCCTCATAACAGCATTACCTTGTCCATATACTTTACTTTTTACATCACAGGGTGAGAAAGTAGATTTGAAAACATCTTGGGTAGGTTGAGATTTAATAAAGATAAGAAATTCTTCCCTGTGAGGGTGGTGATGAGTGGTACACTGCCAGAGAAAGTGGGATGCCCTATCCATGGAAGCCTTCAAGGCCAGGTTGGATAGGGCTTGGAGCAACCTGACCTAGTGGAAGGTGTCCCTGCCCCCGGCATTGCCACAAACTTTTTAAAAGAATGAAAAGTAAAATGTGCTGTTGATTCAGACAGTAGTTGCAGCATGTCTTACTTTTCTAGGCAGTGATCTAATAGGGAATAAAAGGATGCTGTGATTCACTAAGAAGACTAGATAATCACTTAACTAATTTTATCATATGAACACCTGTTACACCATTAGAACACCCAGACTGTTCTCCTGTCTATGAACTGCTTTTTCAATTCACTGTCACATAAAATCACCGATTTTACTTTTGGGTCTTTGCTGTAGTATTATAGTGGCTCTTGCTGTGCTGCCCTGGGCTGCAGCTGGAACAGCTCTGTGGAAGGGAGAGCCCAGTGCTGGAGCTGAGAACTTCAAGTGTCACAAGTACAGCACTCAGCAGGCACAGGTTGAAGCTCACCATAGTAACAACACACCTGCTGCTTGCCAGACCTTTGTACTACAGAAGTCTTTTTTTAGATTGTCCCAAAACCCTGTATTAAACTGCATCTCAGATGAGTAATTAATTCTTTCATTCTGCACTACTTAGGTCTTTAACAGAGTGTGTAAAATGGATTATATTGTGGATTGAGGTGGGTGGGTGTAGGCAGTACATGGTAGCAATACAAACTCTGGAGAAGAGAGATGCCTGGCTAATCTATCTGTTACATACAAAATGCAGCAAAGAGAATGAAACTGGGCAATGCCCCTGCATTTAGGTGTGTGTATTGTAGTTATGTTTGAATTGGGTTTAGGAAAAGGAAATAAGTGGTTGCCATGCTCTAACCCTGCACTTCACCTACAGCAAACTGTTCCCAAACGAGAAAGTGCAGATTTCTAAAAGCAAGCACTTCTTGCTCATGATGTTTGACCTTTCATGAATGAGGGTTTAATGGAACAACTAATTCTTTTAGCCAAATAAAGGTTTTATTGCAAAGATAAGAACACCACAAAAGCCATACACAGAGTAAGGATGCTGTGGCAGGACACCGAACTAATTCCTACAGTGGCAGAAGTCCATCTTCCTTCAAGATAGCCGAGTCCACAAGATCATCATCAGTCCACTCTTCCTAATGGAAGGGAAAAACACAACATCTTGAGTGATGTGTGCATGTAGTGTGCTGTGCTCTTTATGGTCAGGATTTAAGAATGTACAAAAAGATTACATGAAGAAGACTATAAAAATATTTTAACTTGTGGCAGGTCAGCCCTTTAACCTTAAAGCTAGTTATCTATACCTACTCTTACAGTCATGGAGAGAGCCCCTTTTAGCACCAGTCTGAGGTTTATTCTGGACAATTATGTAGAGATTTCCACAACAGCCCATACTGCAACCTTTCACTAATATCTTGTGCTTTTTATGGCTTCATCACCTTGGAAGCTGAGTCACCTGTACCTCAAGCATTACCTTACATGTTTCTTCTATCATTTCAAACTAACGAGCTCTCCCTAAGAGTTCTGGCCTTGCTACTGATAATGACCTTCAGCTGCAAACAATTAAGTCATTTGAAACAGCTTACAAATAGATTAGAACTGACTGTACACTTGTATATATACTACACGTATCAGCTAACCTACAGGATTAATGAAGCCTTGAGGTTTGAGCAGTTTGCACACACTATATGCTTTCAAAATGTTAAGTAAACTTTCTCTTTTTATGTCCTGGCCCACTCAGATCTGCTCTTGCATGTGACAATTACTCAGAACTGAAACTACAAAAGTAGAAACCCTTGGCAGTTCAGATACATCAGTATGAAAAGTTCTGAGTTTAGGACCTCTTGTAACTGTGCAAGAGCCTATCACGAAATGGTGTAGGCTATGTGAATTTATCCAATCAGCTTATTCCTGAATAAAGAATTATGAATATGAATTAAGAAGATGCTCCAAAAATCAAAACTGCCTCAAATCATAGCAGCACTAGTTCATATTAAACTAGGGCTGGGAACAAGTGAAATCTCCAGAGCTCATTTGGAGCTATTCTCTAAGTCACCTGCTCAGAAAGTGGAAAGTTGTCAAAGTGCCTGTTTTATCAAGTTGCCAGTTTCAATATGCTTTTTAAGGTTGGCATTTGGAGTAAACACTAATCAAAGTTTTTATAGCATTAAACAGTTATAAAATACATTTGAGGTTTCACATACTGTTAGAACATACTTTCAGCGCTGGTTTTATTATAATCTTGTTTACATATTTTTTTAGATTCTAGTTTGACATTACAGCGTCAACCTACTATGATAATCTATAATAGCAAGATGCCCTGAACTAGAGAAAGACACAAGTCTTGTGTTTTATCCTGAGATTTTGACAGACAACCACATTTTTCTAAATGCCATACTTAGAGTGACTATCAGGATGTAGGTGCCCCTAGTAACAAGAGTCCTGTTAAACAGAGTTCTTCACCCCTGCTAGAATGGACTCTGCAACTTCCAGTCCATGTTACAAACATCTCTGGAAGGACTACCTTAATTCTGTTTTCATTTAAGTCACCCTCTTCAGTTTATCTCCACTTATTTAAACTTAATCTTAAAAGCTGAAGTACCAGCTACCCATCTGTAATTCATGCAAGCCTTGCTTGCAAACTGCCTGATGTGGAAATTTAGTCCAGCGCCTGATTTCTGCTTTGAGCAAGAAGTAAAATAAAAACTTTCAGAGAACAAAAAACAGCAGGAAGGATGGCCTGCATGCTCTTCCCCCTCCCCACAAAGACAGGTGTTTAAGAAGCACAGGCTAGTAGGAAATCTGGTTAATTTAAAAAAAAAAAAAAGGTTGAAATCGATTCAGTCTGAGCAACAAGTAAGAGAATACTATAGATGCCTAAGTTTATCTCAACAGCTGTGTCACTTTTGTCATGGCAGTTGGAGTGGAAAAACAAGTCGAGTAAGTTTACTGACCTCATCCATTTTAGGTTTCTTTGAAACATATTCATCATCATAACCTTTCCTCTTCTTCCTATACCAGACAAGAAGTGAAATATTCAGGTATTGTAGTAAGTTACACTCTCTTTGACTACAAGATTAGATTATGGACATACTTGTCACATAAAAAACTACCAAAGCCTCAAAAATCAGCTTGCTGGAAGTTTGCAGCGTGTACTGAAGTGAAAAGGGTAGAAAAGAAAATTCAGCAAATTATTTGCCCTCCACATTATTCTTAAGATCAACCCTTTACACAATTCCCATTTCAATCGTGTGGTTTTAAAGGCCTTAGTTCTCACTGCACACAACATCAAGTGGCCACTTAGAAGCCACCCAGCATTCCAGTTTTGTGTTACAAAACAATCAGCCTGCAGTGCAAATGGGCACAAAAGATTTATTAGTGAAATCACTATGTTGAGTCTTGGTTCTCAGCTTCCAGTAGATACTTATAGCAAGCATGTGAACATTGTGTGCATATTTAGGGGTGTTCAATCACTCACATAGGTAAGAAAAAATTAATGTTCCTATATCAATAAAAAAGGCAGAATTTTAACACATCATAGATATCTACTAATAACATAACACACAAGATATCTACTTACGTATTTGTGTTAAATGCCAGCTCCAAGCTGTGACACTTCTCTAATTTCTGTTTTAGAGCAGCAACCTCTTCAGGTCTGGGCAGTTCGTATCTCTTTATGAGATTTTTCATGCCTACAATGGCAACAACACAGCTCTAAGCACATAAATAATTTCTGCTCTGCCTTGTTGTGTTGGGTCTGCATGGCAAGAGGTAGGCAGTGGAGGGGCTACAGGGGTGGCTTCTTTGAGAAGCTGCTGGAAGTTTCCCCCACATCCAACAGAGCCAGTGCCAGCTGGCTCCAAGAGGTACCTACAACTGGCCAAGGCTGAGCCCATCAGCAACAGGATAACAGATTGAACGAGGGGCAAAAAACCCCACCTGTGCAACAGCAAGTGCTCCTGGAAAGAGGAATGAGAGTATGTGAGAACAGCCCTGCAGACACCAGGGTCAGTGAGGAAGGGGGGGAGAGGAGGTGCTGTAGGCACCAAAACAGAGATTTCCCTGCAACTTCTGATGAAGACCACAGTGAAGCAGCTATGCCCCTGCAGCTTGTGGAAGTCAACAGAGTGTGGAGATCCACCTGCAGCCTGTGCAGAAGTGTCAGAAACAACATGAGACAAGCTGACTACAGTCCTCCTGTGCTGGAGGGAGAGAATTCATACATGAAGCCAAGCCCAGGAAGAAGGGAGTGGTGGGGGAAAGGTCTTTGAAGTTTTGGTTTTCATTTCTCATCACCCTGCTCTAATTTTATTGGCAATTAATTAAACTAATTTCTCAGAGCTGTGTCTGTTTTGCCCATAACAATGACTGGTGGAACCTCTTCCTGCCCTTACTTCAGCCCACAATCTTTTTATCGTATTTTCTCTCCCCTGCCCAGCTATGAACCTCAGTGATGGAGTGGCTTTGGTGGGCACCTGGTGTCCAGCCCAGATCAGCCCATGACACCTGTGAATTACACAAGCTTATCAATCAGGACCATGGATTCCATTATTGCTTATCTGTCACTATCAGGCTTGAGCCAACAGTTTATCCTTCCTTCTTTTATTATAACTCCACTGAGACAAGTCATTAGCATCACTTCACTCTGGATTTCCTGAAGGTAAACTGTAATAATGTAGAGTCCATGTTACTCTGCTAACAAGCTTGAAAACACAGTTTTTTTCTACATTTAGCACTGTACCTCTGTCTTAAAAAAGGACTGGTTTCAGTCTTGTTAATAATGCAAGTTAAATTTACTGCTACCTTTCAAGAAACAGGATTTTTTTCTCTACCAACACTCTGTAAAAGTCATTTACAAATGCTTCAAAAACTTCCTTCCAACCAACATGTTTATGGAAGACCTGCCTTTGGGCTAAAGGTACCTTCCAGAAAAATGGAAGAGAAGAGTGAATGTTCCCTTTCATCTCAGCAATGGAAACCTGAGGACTGGATTTGTTAGAAGAGAAAGGGAAGGGCATTTTAAGTTTTATAAATTCAATTTGTAGACCTGGTGACTTGTGTGGCACATTCACTACTCAAAGACTCCAGTTTTAATGCTACCACTCTCATTTTAAATGCATGCAATAGCTTAAATTATCAGATAACTGATTACTTACTGGGAATTTCATATCCCAGCCTTTTCACTTAATTAAAACAAGGTAATAATCAACATTCCCTATTAGCATAGCTAAACCACAACGGTATTCTTAATATTTGCTATATATATACAAAATATATAAATATATATATATAAATATATATATATATACACACACATGTATATATTCTCACACTAGTAAGAATTTTGAAAGGATCTTTTAAAACATCTTCATAGCTGCAAAACAGAAGTGCAGTAGAAATCCTGGGATTGAACTTCACATTAATAATTTTGCTTACAAAAAACACCCTCTGGTGGTAGTAGGTATGTGCAGGCTTTGCCTGAAGCTGCAATTTTTAAGACACAGTGACTGGGAAAGTCGTTTAATCCTGTCTTGAGTCAGCTGCCACGATTTATTTGACTCTAGCACTTATGTTCTGAAAAAATCAGGTAGGCCCCTTCCCTTTTTCATTTGTTTAATTTGTTCATTGTGTCTCAGTGTTTTCTCCCATCCACATGGTTAGTAGTTTATTCCACTGCCCATGTTTTACTTATCCTATGCGTGCTCTGAGCTGAAGAAAACCATTTAAAGCACACCCTTCTGCCTAAAGCTTTTGTCATTAGGAAAAAGATGTTTTTCCTTCTTTAGAGATATTCTTTATTATATGTTTAAATGTTTACTTACATTTCATGTCATCTAGCACCCTGGATAAGGTTAATCTGTTTTCTTTCAGCGTAAGACTTTCTGATAAATAGCTGCAAAGAGACATGGAAGAATAAATTCCTAAAGTGTCATAATTATTTGTGGCAGTTACTATCTATTAACAAAAAGGGGTATTATTTATTATTTACATCTGCTAAATCTTTATGATTAGACAAAGTAAGAACACCTTGATTATATAAGTGCTGTAAAGTGATAAAAAAGCAAATGTGTCATTGCAAGAGCTTGAAAACAGTATTCTCCTCAGCCATATAAAAAACTGAAGTTCCAACACTGCAGAATTCAACATTCCTGAGTAAGTCTCCCAGAGCTAAGGCAAATTAGGTTTAAGATTCTATGACAACATCACACTGCTGCACAGGACAACCATGGGACAAGTGAAAACTAGAAAAGAGTGGTTTTAAGACTGACCAACAAAAAACTGAGCTTGCAAGACAGGTCCACTTCTTTTGGCACCTGAAAGCCACTCCTAAATGCTGTATTGTAGGAGCCAGTGGGTCCCTTCTTCCCACTGAGATTTGAACTTCCTATTAGTAAGAACGCTAATACATGCACACTGCCTGGGTAAAACCCCAACACACATGAGCAACGCTCCTTACCAAGACCCACAACAAGTAGTTTTACCCCTTCCATCACAGGAGTGTGAGGTTTTCAGACCCCTCCGTGTTCTGTCCCACCTCCGCAAGTTCACCTGCTCACAGGTCTACAGACTCGGCATTTGCTTCTCTCACGTTCAGCAGCAAAAACTCAAGTAAAACAATAAATAACAAGGTTGTAACCACTGCATGGTGCAGACAGCTGAGAAAGACTGGAGTTCTTCCTGCACACGCAAACAAACTTCAGATACCTCATTTCCCAAGCTATCTAAAAATTACTTTAGTACCCTTTGCAAGCATGCTTTTCTGAATTTTGGCACAAGCAGTACAGAATACAGATCTAGGAACAAGATCAAGTTTCAGGTTAAAATAAGCACCTGAATGTTTTACACAATTCTGAAAGGACAGTGAACCCTGTAGAGAATACTCTTCGAACAAGAGAGATCTGACATTCATTTACAGCAGGTGGAAGGAATTTGTTTTAATGGAACTGTTTCTTTTTGCATCAGCCCTTGTGCCTGTGGGTGGTACACTCCAGATGCAAAATGCTCACAGGCAGTGACATGTCATTAAAACACGCCAGGTATAGCTCCTTACAGGAGCCACCTCAGCTGTTTCTCTGAAGAAAAGCATGTATTTTGTCTTTAAGAGAACCAAACAAACTACGCCTTTCACCAAAGGTACCACAGTGTTTGATGATGCCTATGCAAACAACAGTGTCTAGAGCACAGAAAGGTAAGAAAGGACCGATCTAAAACAGCACCTTAGCATTAGTTCATTTCCATGAAAACTGAACAACTGTACCAGCCAAATACAGCACTTAGTTTCAGCAGGCCTAGTAGCTGTCAGTTCATTTGACTATGGAAACTGAAAAATCTTATTTTTTTCTTTAAGTGATTCTGAGGTATTTCGTACTCTCTTTCTACCATATTTCCACTGTCTTCACTGTAATCTTCCAAGATGAGTCCGAAAATCCTATGATGTTCTAACTGAGGCAAAGTCATCGCACTTCTTTTTTCCTTCTTCAAATGGAATGTAAAAAATAGGCACCAACTAACTGCATTTATCACTTACTCTTTGAAAATGAAACAAACAAACAGTACCACTACAATTCTGAAACATACCTAAAGAACATACCAGTGTTAACAATCAGTAAGTACACAATTTTACTAGTTAAGAATGTCTAGAGCAAAATAATTTTATACAAGAAGCAAATAAACTGCTTAAACCATACCTATAAAAAAGAAAATACTACCTTTCCATGTTAATTCCTGCTCTTGAACCACTAGATAATATAGCAGTGAGAGCTATCTGTGAGGGAGTAAAAAGCAGATATGCATCTGTCAGAGCCACTCGATTGAGAAAGTCATCAGCTGTTTTCCTCAAAACTTCAGGATTTTCCAGCACTGGGTAGCGAGTCTAAAAAGTAAATATTTAGCAAAGTAAGTAATTAGATCTTTTAAGACCACAAGCACAAAAGTAGCTTTCCAATGAAATGCATGGCAGACTTGTATCACTTTACAAGACAGAGCATGCAGAACATCAAAGAGTATTACCTTCAAATCAATTAGAAATCCCTCAAATGGCCTGTACGGATTGTGGATGACGAGATGGAAGTTCAGTTGCTGAATAAGTAGCAGTTCATATTCCAGTATTTGTTCAAGGGCTTTTTCCTGTCCAAGAGGACTTTCTCGAAGGTTACTAACAAACTGTGCACTGGATACATTAAATTCATCTACTTTACAGGCCAAAAATGCACATGTTAGCCTTGAGGAGTGGAAAAAAATAAAAAAGCAAACAATTGACATATGCAGCATACCTTCTTCTATCCAGGGTTCTGTTCAGAAAATTTGTATCTTCAAAACACCATGTTCTGAACATAAACTTTTCCAAACAGAAAGTGAAACTGAACATATTTTGTCTTTACTCCTATTTAAGCTCTCAGATTTCCATTCTTGGGGTTTTTTTTTCCCCAGGTCTTTACAAATATAAAGATTATACCTCCAATGTTCTACTTGACAGAATAACTGAAGAAGCCTTGGCAACTCACATTATTATCCGCGGATGATACTCCATCACTGAGTTATTAAGATAAAAGCGTTTGAAATACATGCAAGCTGTTCCCTAAATTGAAAAAACAAATGGGAAGAAATAAAAATGGATTAAAAAAAAAGAAAAATAAATGCATTTTAAAAAACTGCACATTAGACAAGTTTCAATATATACTACAGGCATACAGGATGCACTAAGGCACCACAACACACACAAAGCCATGCCATTAAATATATCAAAGTCTACATTTATGCTTGCAAGAGCCTTACAATATGACAGCCTTGCAAAATCTTTTCCTCTCTTTTTAGACATATTTTGGAAAACAATGCTCAAAAAGCCTACATGAGAAA
>JAWWEU010000091.1:187472-203658 GCA_035583155.1 Acropternis orthonyx
TGGTATTTAAACAAAATTTAAAAACCAAAGACTGAAAAACAAATATCCTGAAAGTTGTGAGCAATCCCAACCATTTGACTTCTAGATCAGTAAATTATGCAACATGTTTATTGGTATGCAAGCAGGTGTTTTCAAAAACCACTGCTTGACAAGGCACTCTGAGGGGGGGCCACTTCTCAAACCTAAGTCTGGCTTTACAAGTCATGGCAGCTACTGTCACCTTTTCAGAGACATCCTCAAGTGGGGCACTCTTGAGGCACACCTGCCAGAAGGGAAGACTGGCAGAGCACAATACAAGCCATTCATCTTAACGGCTCAGTGAAAGAGAAGCAGAAATTTCACTTTCTGCTTCAGCTGTAGGTCCCCACTCTCTCCCTTCTCAAACACTCGTCTGTATTCAAGTTAAGTCAGTTCAAGGTAATTTCTTTTTCCTTTGTAGTTTCGTTTACTGCCCGTACAAGCGTCTGGTGCAGCTTATTCTGCGGTCAGACAAGCATTAGTACTTGAGAAGCAGGTGAAGGACAGCCCACATGCGGGTGTGCCTCCCCCCGCCAGGCTGGTTTATTTTATCATCGTCGTTTTATGGTAACATCAACCGTAACCACCAACCATCTAGCACTGCTCTCTGCTAAAGGGTACAAAACAAAACAGTCAAACAGAACAGTTACCCATGCAAGTGTAAGAGCCACAAGCAGACGGTCACGTTGAGAAACAACTCGCTTTGAAACAGCCGCACAGCTCGGGCATCAAACCAACCAACAAACAAACAAGCAAGCAAGCAAACATAACAAGCGGCCACAGCCTGCTGTGCTGGAAGAGAGCAGCAGGCTTTCAGGATATCCGCGCTCTCGGGAACGAGCCGAGCGAGCAGCAGGGGCCGGGGCAGGGGGTCGGGAGAGGGGGCTGAGGCGGGCGGCCCGAGCGCCGCTCACTCACCACCACGGACCGCGGCATCGCGGGCTTGAACACGGCGCAGAAGTCCAGCAGCCGCTTCTCGTAGTACTTGCATATGGCCAGCTCCTCGGGCGGCTCCAGCAGCACTGATTCGCCCTGCGGCACCTTGGGGGACAGGAGAGGGGCACAGCGGGTCTCACCGGCACTGCCCCGGCCGGCCCGGCCCGGCCCGGCCCCACCGCCCCCGCTCACCTTCCCGGTGGCCGCGGCCCGGCCCCGGGCCCTGCGGTTCGCCTCGGCGCGGCGCCGCGCCAGCTCCTCCTCGCCGCGGAAGGTCCAGTGCCTGCGCTGGGTGCTGCTATGGAACATGGCTGCGGGACGCGGCTGCGGGACGCGGCTGAGGGACACCCGGGCGTGTGGGACACGCCTCTGGGCCGCGCCTGTGGAACATGGCCGGCCGCGCGGGGCCTGCCGGGAGCCGCCGCGGGAGGCGGGCCAGGGAGCGGTCCCGGCGGAGTGACGGGAGCCCGCGAAACAAAACCGGCACAAACCCCGGCACAGGGCAGTCACCGGGCGCCCGCCGAGCCCCCGCGGGGCGGCAGCGCTCTCCGCCTGCCGGCCGGAGCCGCGCAAGGCTGCGCGCCGCTCTCCCGCCCGCCCGGGAGCCTTCGCTTGGGGATCCCGCGGTGCTCTCGGGGTAGGACCGCGCCTGGCTCTGTCAGTCCTGTGCCTTAAAGGACAGCCGTTCAACACGCCCAGCCTGAAATCAAACCAAACCTCAGTGTCAAGAACCATGGAGGCAAAAATGCTGAGCGGGGTTTGTTGTGCATCTAATCGTAACAGGTCCATTACAAATTAGTGAATCATAAAAACCACTATTAGAGTAATCAGTCAATTTACGGAGTGACAGTGTGTCATTTCACATCCTCGCTCTTAGGGTAAAACGTGTAAGAAAAGGAATGATGATTCCTGAAAAGGACAACAGACTACAGAGGATAAAGCAGATTTTTTTCGAGTCTCCACTGATTTTATACTTTTCACTTTTCAGAATCTGTATTTCAAAGGCACATGTGTTTAAGGATACCAATCAACTATTGACTTCACTGATTTTAATCCTATGTTAACTTTGACTAGTATCATGCATTATTAGTAATTCTAAAATTCAGTCTGAAAGTGGAGAAATGCAGATTTAGGTAACACATTTGGAAATGTAATCAGAAAACATTCAGGCAAGCCTTTGACAAGTCTGTGGCCAAACTATGTGCAGAACAAAGAATTTACTGTTTCTAGTGCTTCTGATGTTGGTGTTAGTTTTTTTTTCACTATAGCTTTTTTCATCTCTTTACCCACAACACAATTTCAATATATTGTCTCATCACCGAAGCGGTTAATAAAGAAATGCTGCAGCGTGATTTTTTTTTTTTTTTTTTCCCTAATAACAAGGTCTACAAAGAATGGTATAGAATTGTCATGGGTTCTAAAAAACTCTTCCTTGAATTTTCCACATTACCACCGTGGAAGAGGGAAGGGAAGGGTTGTTGTAGCCGTGTCCCTGAGAGGATAGTCTGCGACCAAGCCAAACAAAGGACCTGGTAGCCCTTAATCACCAACCTAATGGCTTGGGAAAGCATTTGGAGAGGGAGGTCTGCATTTTGCTGGCGGAAGGTTTTATTTTTTTCTGATCCCTTTCCCCTGGCTCGGGGAGCAGTGTGTGAGAGAGGGCACAATGTTCATTTCCACTCACCTCCGGTCCCATCGGCTTTGGTGTCCAGCTGCTGCTTTGCTTGGGGCTCATGGTAGTTCTAGGGGGGCGTGCCAGCTCACCCCCAACCCCACACATCCTGTATTGTGCCTCTGTGAATCTCCAGAGCCAACATTCTGGGGAGAGAGCCTCCACTCACCCCACTGTTAGATCCTTGCTTTTGTGCCTGAGCCTTTGCTTTTCCCCTGCTGTTTGTGGCTGCACCGAAAGACAAAGTGGGACTTGAGCGTTTGAGCATTTGAACTTTTGGGTTACGGTGTTGTTGCCCATTCTATTTTTTTTTTGTTCCCAATATTTGTAGTACAGGACTGTTATCCTCTTTTCTACATTTTCTTCCTAAATCGTCTCACTTTCAAAGGTTGTGGTGGCTCAAGGAGAGCGAGGCCCTCTTCCTAGTCCAGGAGAATTCCTCACTTTCCTTGAGAGACATCTTGGGTGTTTTGTTTTTTTTTTTTTAACTGAGGCAAGAATACACTAATAAGGTGCAGAATAAGTATAGAACATTTCTTGAAAGATATTCTTGAAAGACTGTGGTTTTTTCCTTCAAAGTGGCACAAAAAAATATATGCATATATAGCTATAATCCACTTGTATTGAATATGCAGTACAGGGACATAAATTTTAAGATTCTCAGCATCTTCTTTATAGTTTGCCAGAGTGGGCAAAGTCTTTCAGTGATTTTGACAGTTAAGACAATTACAATTTTTGAGTGTCTTACAAAAAGATTATGATCATGAAAAGCCAAAATAGCATGTAAATAAATCTGAGATGCAATTTGAGATCTGGACCTGAATTGTGCCAGAATATAGTGCTCAGAGCTGGGGCTTTGGTTCACTTTAACATAAAGGAAAAAGGTTCTTTCAAATATAAGGTTTGGTGCAAACTCCCCTAAATTTCAGGGTTATTTGTGTCTGGAGTTCTTTCTGAGACTTTCCTACAAATTGCTATGTCATTGCACAGTGATTGGAAAGTTCAAAGGTGAGTTGCTTTTAGGAAAGATCTGTCAGTCGCATTGACTGTATCTACAGCCTGCAGAGACCCATGAGCTCTCTCTCCTGTCCTAAAGCATGAAAATCCTGAAAATTAAAGTTACTTTATGTGATTATTTTATGTGCTTTTGGCCAGGGTATTCTAAGAAGCCTTTACATATGAGCATCTCATATATGGAAGTGCTGTATCAATCCCATCCTTTCTCTCGTGAGTTTTTGCCCTCTGCTCTAAATGCTGCAGATAATGGAGTTTGATGCTATGCATCTGGTTCTGAATCCTTAGTACCTGATGGAATTGCAGCAAGCCATGGCAACTGAAAACATCTGCAAATTGAAAAATGGGTCTTAAACCATAATAAGAAAAGTTCTCTTTTTCTTATGAAGAAGTTACTGCTTTCACTGTCTTGTGGGACAATGTGGATTTAGAGACAGGGATAGGAATGCATTCTCTCTTCCACTAGCATTATTACAGAAGAAAGTGATTCTTTACATCTTTAAATAAATGAGATAAAATTATATTCAGATGAGAAACTTCTCGGTGCTGGCAGTGGACCTAGGAGAATCAAAACTCCTTTTTAAAATGTATACAGTTTGGCAGTTTGTTTGTTGTAGCTTGTAAAACCTACTCTTTTTATATAGTTCCTTATGACCTAGGTCATCTGCATGGTGTGTGGGAATTGCATAATTTCTGTTCTGCTCTATAGCAATGTGGAAGTTGTTCTTTGTTGGATTTATGGAAGTAGCTCTTCAAGGAGTTCAGTGTTCTGTAAATGTATTTAGTTACAGGTTTTTTTCTTATACTTAAACTCCTTTATTGCATTAAATTTTACAAGAAAACATTTTCCTCTTTCTTGTCTGTAGGATACGGTGAAATGAAGGAACTGGATCTCTGTTAAACTAAAGTGTCTGAAATAACTATAACATGAAGGAATCTGATGAAGGCTGGCAAATACTTTTGTAGCTTCATTGTAAAGATGTGGAGAAAATGAATGAAGAATTTGAAAAATAGATGCACCAAAATTGTCAGGCAAATTAGATGATATGAAACCTCTTATACTAAAGATGGTTCTGATCCATTACTCAAAATATACTATTAAGTTATGCCCATCAGGGAGTAATTTTCTGACAGCTAAATAACTACTAGCTATACATATAAGATTTCCTGACCTAACCACTGACCTGAGAACATAGGAGGCTGCAAGAAATGGAATAGATCTTCTCTCTTGTTACTCAAAAATATCTTTCATGCTGGAAGGATGGCTTGGATTGCAGAGGTGGGGTGACAGCCTTATGAAAATGCATTTGCAAATCCTAAAATTGAACGGTGCTGCCTCATGTTCATTGTCATGTTTTGTAAAGCAAAGCTCTTCTTTGGTGACAAGGAGGAGGAGAAGTTTAGAGGGGCAAGCAGAGCAAAGGTCTTCAGCATCTTGGACCGTGACATTCCTAGAGAACCCTTGGTTTGCAATGAATATTGTGGAATAGATTCTCCACAATCTAGAGTTTTTGTAGGAAAGAAATCCTTATCAGTCCCAACAGACTTATGGAGTAGAAATGTTATCAGAAATATAAATAGTTCCCAAAAGGATTTGCAGTTTTCTTTTGGCTGTGGGGAAAGAGATAAGTTGTCTGTGACTCTGCATGTCTGAAGGGCCCTGAATTGCTAGCAGGGCATTCTGATGACCATTACATTAATCTTTTAAGTATTTTCTTTCTCCTCAACATCAAATAATTAACAGTTTCAGAATTATTTCTACAAAAACATCAAACATATGCCGTAAGTTCAGAAAAGACAGTGTCAAATTAGTTGTGCCATTTCTTCTGGAAAATATGCCTAATGTGTGACATAGGAGTACTTTGTGATGTGTGGAAAGCTGGCTTACCACTTGGTGTTGCCTGTGTTTACTTTTGTTGTATTATTAAACCAGGAACAATTAAATTATTTTAATTATTGCAATAATGATTACATAGTGACAAAATCATAGATGAGTGTGTAAATCAATGTTTCATGCTTTAGGAGCATGGTTCCTTCTCACTCTTCCAATATATTTGAGAACTCCTTATTTTCTTATTCCTCATAGAGTCATTGATCACCTTACTGATTTCCACTTGGGCACTGAGGTGATGCTTTCGGAGTGGCCATCCAACCACTTCCTCATCCATCCATCCAACTCATCTCATTCCAATTTAGCTGGAAGAATAGTGTGGGGGACTGTGTCAATAGCCTTACAGAAGTCCAGGTACATGATGTCTGTAGCTTTTCCCTTTCTGCTGATGCTGTCGCTCCTCTGTCATTGAAGGCCATTAAATTAGTCAGGTGTGATTAGCCGATGCTGAAGCTGTTTTGACTGTCTTTAGCCACTTCCCTGTCGTTCATGTGTTTCAGTATAACCTCCAGGGGGATCAGGGGAAATGGAAGGGGTGAGAAAATGTACTGAAAGATTCATGAGTTGAGACAAAGACAGGGAGAGATCACAAATGGGTTACTGTGATGGACAAAACAGACTCCATTTGGAGAAATTAATTGTATTTATTACCAGTCAGAATCAGAGAAGGATAATGAGAAGTAAAACAAATCTGAAAAATACCTTCTCCCATCCCTCCCTCCTTAGAAAAACTCACCATCACAGGTTGTGAAATCCAGCCGTTCCTCACAGTGTTGTCTGAAATTTTTCCTGGTTTCCTGTACCCCCATATGCTGAATTTCTGATATTCAGTGATGGACCAACCTACAACGTTCCTATTTTTCCACAGCCATGAATCCATTAATTCAGATCTAGTTTCATGGTGCCTTTCTCTCTGCAGGGTCAGCATGGACTCCTGCAGACGACAGCCTCCACTGGCAGTGTTTTTCCAAGATCTGCAGGGTGAGATCCCTGGGTGGTGAAGGTATCAACCAATCCTAATAATCCTAGTAATAAACATAGTCCTGGCAATGGATTGTAATGTTGCTGGGAGATGGATTGTGACCTCATATCCCTCACTCTATAAATGTTGGGTGCTATCAGAGCCCATGGCAACCTGTGGGAACAAGCAGACATGGCCTCAGGGAAGGAATGGAGCTGCCCCATCTTCTGTGACGCTCCAGATAATGTTGCTCACGCGATGCCCTGTGGCCACCAGTTCTGCCTGGGCTGCATCCTGCATTGGGCAGAAAATAATCCTGCCTGCCCACTCTGCAGAAGACCTATCTTGACTGTCAAGTTTTCTGACCACAGTGGAGACGACTGCATTCACTGTGTCATCACACCTCCCAGAGAGCCACTGGCAAACAACCTCCAGGCAGGAGAAGCTCCTGGAGGCCTGGCTGAAAACAACTCCCATGGCTCTCCACTGTCTCCTGCCTCTTCTCTGCAGTACCCAGCGAGCGGGAGGTTGTAGGGCCAGAGCCCCTGGGTGGCATCCTGCCTGAGCTATGAGCAGAACTTCTCCGAAGGCGACAGAACCTCCTGGCCCCCTGCAGCCCTGGCTGTGCCAGGGGCTGGAGATGATCTTTGGGGATGAGTGGTGGCAGGTACAGAGTGCAGAGAGTGGCATCCTGCTTGCCCTCTGTGTCTACGGTCCAGACAGAGAGGTCTTCATCCAAAGACTGGAGCCTCGCCTCCAGCAATACACTGCACTGCTGGTCCATGGCATCCTCAGTATCACTGAGACCCAGTGCAGTGAGGAGGTCCGGAGGCTGTGACAGTCCCATGCTACCAGGGAGGACGATGACACCTCTTCAGCCAGTTCCAGCTCCACTCCCTCTTGGGGAGATACTCCCACCCTCAGCCAGGCCCCGTCCAGTGGCGTTACAGACTCCAGTACGGAAGAGGAAGCTGGCACATCAGAGGCCACCCTCCAGGGGCATCCCAGCCGCCCCTCATCTGTGTCTGTTCCTGCAGAGCAGGGAGAGACAACAGCACCCACAAGTTCCTCTGCTCAGGCACCAGCCAGAGCTCATCCGGACCTGACCAGGGCAGAGAACACTCACCTGTGACATCCTGGCATCTGCGAAAGAGAAGGACCCTTAGGTCCCCAGATGGCACCCATTCCAGCAAGAGGACATACCATGAGCATCAGTAGCAGGGCTGCAGCAAGTCTTTAGCCAAGGAAAAGAAAATAAATGGCTATTTCCATGACACAATCTCTGAGTGCTGGTTACTCCCTTTTCTCCTGGGGTGTTTCCCTTTCTCCGTATGCCAAAGTGTCAGCCAAGGGCCTCTGGAGCCCCAGGGCCAATGCTGGTAGTGCTGCCTCCAACATTTTCATGTTGGAAATGCTGCTGCAGCCATCATGATGGAAAAGCTTCTGAGAAAGCACACCGGGGTGATGCTTAGGGAGGAGCCATGAGTGAAAGGCTGACCAGGCATTCCTCAAGCACGAAAAGGAAAGCCTGGCAATGCCTTACACCATTTCTACCCAATGCCTTAGGGAAAAATGTACAGTTTGCTGAGGTAACTGGGGAGAATCACATCCCTCATCTGGTTGAGCACTCTTCTTTTTATACAGAGCAGGGTACAAGAAGGCTGCATGATATTCAGAGGCAAGAGTATAATTTGCATTCTTGTTTTTGCAGCTCTGCATCTTGTCTGCTGATAAATGAGGGGTTTTGTGTGTTCTTTTATGATGTTTAACTCTGGGGTTGATGAGTTAGACTGGTCTTAGCATAATTCAAAACCAAAAGCTGCATGACAACCCTTCTCAGTCCACCACTGACAGCTTTGCAAAATGGAGCATGGTTTGGGTTGTTTGACTGCATTCCAGGCAGAGCATCTTGCTACAACTGCTATCACACCACTACTCACTCTTACATCATGGCAGCTGCATGTTGTGCTATTGTAAGTATAAATTAGACCCACTGTTTTTACTCATGTGGAAGAATGGAAGTTATTTGGTTGTTATCTTAGTTACAAAAGCAGAAGTAAAACAGAAAAAAAGTGTAGACAGCAGGGACTGAAGTAAAGTAATTGGGTTCTTTTTCCTACTTTTGATCAAGTTATATAATCTAGCAAAACCTATAGATTTTTTTTTCCTTTCCAGTGGGAAGATATCTGTGAATTGGGGTACAAATTGCTGGTTATTAGCATATGAGTGAGTTTGACATTCACTGGAAATTCATAAATTGTGAACTGCTTTTATTGTTTTGGAAAATCTGGATTTTCCAACTTAAATGATTCTGTGATTCTATGATTCAATGATTCTGTGGTCTTAGGAATGGTTCATCTTCTATCCTTGCTTCAAACCTTCTAGTGCATCTACAGAGCAGTGAGATAAGATTTTCTCAGAGAGCAAATTGACTTTCCAAAATGGTCTTGTGCTAGAAATCTGAGCAGTTAGAGACCTGAGGTGATTCCAGCTGCTGTGTGTTTTAAAAATTAGCAGAAGCAGGCTAGAGAACAGTTACATTAGAAAATGTGTTGAAGCATCTTTACAGATATTCAGAAAATTTCTCTTCAGGTTTTCTGATTTTATTAACATTCTACTGTTTTCCACACTTTTTATTACATTTCCAGAATAAAAACATGTGGAAAAGCTAGTCAATGTCTTACATGTCCTATGTGGCTTTCACATGGAAGATTTTAAAAAGCTGTGTTTCACAGTGGTTTTATTGTGGAATTTGCTTTTTACTGGTCCTGTGAAGAAAGCACAACATTAAGTTCTGTATAACAAAATTACATGTCTGATACAAACCTTATTCAAATCAAAGAAAGGGTGTGATTTCTACTGTCATGCGATCATTCCGTGTTTTTGTGTGATTGATATAACTGCTGATGTAAGTGTGGTAATTAAGTATGTTCTAGATAGAACTAACTCAGTTTAACCATGCCTGAAACTTTTTCCAGGAGCATTTTTATGACACTGTGGATTGCAGTAACTATTCTGATTCCTCAGTTTACAGGATTTCCTTACAGATTTGCTATACATCACTGGATTTTATCCCTACACCTCCTTGAAGAGATCTCAGAAGCACCACTGTCCAGTCCTGAGACAATAAGGATGAAACTGGCTTCCCTAGCACCTGCCACAAATTTCCACCTGCTGGGCTGGGATAATGTACAGCATATTAAATAGCACTGAGCAACCTGGTCTAGTGGGAGAGAGATTAGAAATAAGATTATCTTTAAGGTCCCTTCCAATCCAAACAATTCTATGATTTTTTGAATTTAACATAGAAATCATAAAGTAATTTCTGCATCTACCATGGGTTTATTCTGGTATTTTAAGAAGTAAATTTTATTTGTTTTGTTTGTTTTTTTTTTTTTTCCTTGGCTGGCATCAGTGTTACGACATCCAAGGATATTTTTCTAAACATGATTTGAAATAGTGTTTTGTATAAAAATATCAGCATATTTCAAATAGGACATTTCTGTACAAAAACTTGAAAGTGATTTCTTCATAGTGTTTCAGTAGGCAGAAGTGGTTACTATGTTGATGTTGTTTACATAACAACAGAAGATTCATGTACCTATTGTTTGCTCAGAATATCAAGTCCCTGAAGACTTTTATCCTTTCACTGAACAATTTCTCATTCCACAAAATCCTGGAAGTCTGATTGAAAATACAGGCTTCTTTTCATGATAAGCAGAAGTTCCTTCAGTTTATTTGATGAACTATTGTCAAGTGATCTTGAAGTTCCTAGTCTTAATCCCGTTAAAAAGAAAACCAAGTATTTTTAGAATAAAAACTTGCAATGCTGCCTTTGATCTATAAGTGGCAGCATTTATTTGTTGGAAGCAGTAGAATCTGTAGTAGGAATGTCTGATATTTGTGAAGTCCTGTGTGTCACATTGCTTCATTTTCAATTATGCTGTATGTAAATCAGCTGCAGCTTCATGCCCATGGAAGCACAATTTGCACAATATTTCCTGGCATTTTGCAATAATTCTGTTTTTATGTTACCACTTCGTATACATCTGAGAGACAGGTTTCCATAAGCAAAATTCCCACAAATCATGTCCCATCACCCTGATAATTTTTGGTATTTTTGTTTTTCTTAGTTTTTAGAAACACCTTTCCATTGTTTTATTAATCTTTCACTCAATGGCTGTGCAGCAAGTGGAATGCCTTGTAATTCCATTGCACATGTGGTTTCACCTACCTACCTCCTCCAGTTTTGACAGCTACAGTATGTGGATCTATCTGTCTAATGGTAGGACTTGAAATATGAGCCCCAGTCTGTCCTTCAGCTGCTGTCTCACAAGTGTTTACTGACCACAACTTAACTTGCAATCCAAAATTTATTTGGATTATGTCTGTATAGAAGATCTTGGAAGTGGCAATCCATTTTGCTTTTGGTGACTGGATCACCAACAGTCTTAACTGACAGGTGCCAAGTGATGTTCCATTGTGTAGCATTTGTATTTTTTCAGCATGTTGCTTTGCCACCCTGTCTGGGCACCTGAATGAGCACCTTTGGAGAGTCCACAGTCTCTGCACCAACAGAATATCTTTGAGTGGTCCAAATAAACCCTCCAATACTGGTATTTCTACAAACTTTTTGAAAATGAGGATATGAAACTGTGCATGGAATACTTGCCCAGATTAGATTACATTACTGCCTAATGGGTATGGGTGTAATTTGTTGTGGAGTTGATGAGCCCCATACAGGCCCAGAGTCTGCCTTGTACAAAAAACCATCCTGTGGGATGTCTACCTCCGAAGGGCATTCACTGGAACTGTACTCACCATAAACTGAAAGAGGACCATGGCATAGTAGGTGTTAAAGTATTTCTGTATTAAATGTCATTAATTTAAATGTCCCTGCTTTGTAGTCAAGTATGGCACTTTTCCCAAGATATAAATTGGATACAAAAGAGATCTTTCTGAAAAAAACAGAACTTCTCTTTCTAATTTGATAGGTCATAGTACTTTTCAGTGATGACATTCAGCACTAAGAAGGGTGTTATGTTTGAAGACTGACAGCTACCCTCTTGGCCCATGACTAGTATGATAATGCTGCTGCTTGAGAGATTATTTTCAGTAACATAGAACAAACATTATCATTAGCTAAAATGCCTGAGTAAGAAAAACAAATACTGAAAAATTCTGGGACATCATATCAATTTTAAACCTCTTAAGGATCAGACTGATAATTTTTCTCAAAAAAACTTTGCACACTCTAGTCAAAACAAAACTTTTACTGTGTTTCTTTTCCTTAGTTCAGCCTCAGCAGGGGATTAAATCTTTATGTTTCTTCCTAAAAAGTCATAATGTAGTTTGATCTCTATATTTAGTAGTGTCTGGCTCAGTCCTTTCACAGTCACAATATTTTCAGAAGGATATATATGTCAATCTTTCTGATGTTACACATTTATCTGATATAGATAGTTTTGATATATGTGTGTTTGTGTACCTCTATGTCTGTATGTACAGAAAATATCAGGCAAGCCTTGTACAGGTTTAGTCAAAGTCACCAACCATTCCATTCCCTGGCATCAGAGATGTTGAGTTCTGTATCACTGAAATATTGTAGGATGCTTGAATCAAGTAGTTGGTGTCTGGGATTTACAGACTTGTTTGGTACAGCATATTTCTCAAAAATACAAGGTCTTTTCAGAGAGGTCTGAATGTAGAAGATTCTTCTCTGAAAGAGTCTTTTGAGTGGATCCTGCTTATCATTGAGTTAATAGTAAAAACTAATTCCAGTGCTCTCTTCTCAGACTTCATGGCATTGAGTGTTTCTGTCTACAGCCTTGAGGCATAAAAATTGACATAGCAATACATGTCCTCACCTTCTTGCCCTGAGGGATTTTTTATGTTGCTTGTGCAGATACAACTAAAAAACCCTTACTTAGATGCTTCTTTATGGGCATACTCTGTACAACACTTGTAGGAAGATGGTGATGGAGAGGTTCATCATCTACAAGTACATGCAGGAAAATTAAAGGGTAACTGTTTTGGAGGGAGATGTTTAGTATCAGAAGTCAGTTATTCACTGAGTTTTGTTTGGCTATGTAGGATTATGGTTCCAATGGTCTCCCACAGTATTTTTTATACCCTATAACAAGCTCAACAATGGAGTTTCTGAGATATTTTCACATTATAATCCTGATACTAATTTTCAAAAACCAGCACTCTGATAGAGAGGAAAAACGTCTTTCAAAACCCTGTTTTTCTACCAGTCACCTCGAGCTCAAGTTTACTCTGTTTCTGCCTCTGGTTTGTGTGGAATACCTCATTACTCAAAATACCCATGTTTTTGAAGGCACACGGATTATTTAAGGTGCAAGTTGCAGATCTGCAGTATTCCAAAAGGTGTTGGTTATAATGCCCTAAGGGGAAATTGCAATACAGATGCGGAAAACAATTTCCTGCTGGCACTAAAAGTGTAATTATGTATCTGTAGTCACTCAGTAAATCATACTCAGAGTTTAGGTCAAGCAGCAGTGTTATTTAAGAAATGAAAAGGAGAATGATTTACATAATGTAACATTAATATGTTATGTGTTGTATTCATTAATATTGATTAACTTGTATAATACAGATCATATAAGTAAGATATTTTGAAATAATGTAATGTGAAATTTAAACACAGTAGATGAAAGTTACTAGATTTTGTACGCAAATGTTTGAATATAAGACCAACAATGTATTTGTGCGATGTACGCTACTTAACTGCAGAGGGCTACAGAGTAGACTTTGAAGTAGAAAGCCCTTTTACATATATACTCCTCCTTCTCCTCTTGCCACTCATAATGCCTGAATGAATTTAAATCTTTAATCCTTGCCTGCATTTGTGTTATGAGTGTGATCTTCTCTAAAATTCTTCCTTTCAGAAGATGGTATATGTCCCTTGATAATAGCTAGTGAAAATAAATGGAAAGAGCAATCTTGATCTAGAAGTGTGATGGGTTTATTGGAAAGAGTAAGTTTTCTATTTTTGTAAGTTTTCAGGTGACTGTTCCAGCACATATCCCTCAGTAGTTTCAGTGTTTAACTTCCATAAAAGTAGGACTACATATTCTTCACAGTGCCTTTCTGAATGACTGAAAGACTTGCTTACTTTGTTTTGTATTTGTATATTTGCTCCAATACAACTGTTGAAAACTATTGTCTGTCCTAGAAGACAGAAGTATATTTGTTTTCCTTACAGCATATGGCATGTGACTGCAGTAATTTTAACTAGGAGTTCTAGAAGGGGTACATATATACATATACATATACATATCATATACATATACATATACATATATATTTATGTCTTTGCATATAAATCCTTGCCAAGGTACATTTTGAGCAGAGTATTTTTAACATCACTGTTCTACCTTATTCCGCTTTAGTATACACTTCTGTCTTTTGGTAATTTACATAAACATACATAGATATGAATAATGCATAAGACATTTTCAATGCAAGTCTTCCAGCTCCCACAGTGCAGTAGTGTATACAACAATTTGATTGGCTCTGCTCTGTTCTCATTACTGGCAATTTCTGGGAACACAATAGAGGTTGAAAAGGCTGACAGGAATGGACAATATTTATTTTGTGAGAAATATTGGTAGCTTTTGCAAGGCAATTTTATTGTAAAGTTGTGCATGCAATTGTTATGCCATGGTTTTATTTTTTTCCCTGGGAGAGACGCATTGAAAGGTCTGTGATTGGTCTTTTGTGGAGTGAGTCGGATCTGTGGTTTGGAATTTTTTTTTTAAAGGATATTGCTGCCTTTTTCACCTTGTTTGCATAACCACAAGCACAAGCTGCAAATAAGTAAAGACTTGTCAGATTTCTTAAGGTTTCTCAGTTAAAGTAACAAGGAAATGTTAATGAACACTTGAAAAAGTGTTTCAAAAGAAATATCTTGAGTTAAAGAAGTTAAAATGTAGATATTCTAGTTTATAGTATTTTAGGTGTTTGGGGTTGGTGTTTTTTTGTTTGTTTGTTTGTTTTTTTCCCCAGGAGAATGAAATTACTTTTAAAATGTACACTTATCTTTTTTGTCCAAGTCAGCTCATGCTGTTGCAGAGTGTAGGTTATCCTTACCTTAAACATGTGTTTTTAATAGAGGACAAAGACACACTATTAATTAACCAAGATACACAAAGGTTTTCCTTTTATTTTAACAATGTCTTAGTCATGTCTTTATGCTTGTGCACAAAAGAAAATACTTTTTTTCTCCTCCTCTCCTCTCAAAGAACTGTCATCTATTAAAAGGTTGGGGGATGCTGCTGCTGTTTATGATTTGAACACTAATTTTCCAAGTTTTCCAGGCGTGTTCATAAAAGTAGAGAATATTTTTTTCTGAAGTAGAATGAAGGCCAGTGTGCCAGCCTGACTCTGCACACATAATCATAATTCACTTTCAGACAGATGCACAAAAAAAGGTTTGTTTTAGAAGTTTATATACGTGTAAATTACTTGAAATTTTTTTCTGATTTTTTTCAGTATTATAGCAGAATGTCTAAGGTTACTATAACAAGCAGTTTCACAACATGTGTAATTACAGCTGTAGATGATTAAGTCCTGTACAAGTTCTCACATATAAGTTTGATTAATATTGTTAATAGCCGATGATACTGTCATTTAACCATCTGCTGCTTATATTAGTAATTCTGTAATGTCTTAGCTACTGATAGCACATCACAGCCAAAACACCGTGCTGAAATGTCTTTTTTTTTTCTTTTAAGTATCAACAGATGAACTTTGTCAAGCATTTAGTCTTTCAAGTCCATGACAGCTCGTTTCTGATAGATTACCTGAGCAAAACCTTTTTTTTCTTACTCCTGTCCTGACCAAGATGAATAAATGAATGAATGAATAAATAAATAAATAAATAAATAAACACGGCTTCTGAGCTCCCCAGTCTGCAAGGGAAGTGCTGGCTTAAACAAGTATATTTTCTGTATATGCCCTGCACTCTGCTACTTTGAAAACCAATTCCAAAATATTCCTAATACACAAATGGAAATATTTAAAAGTAAGTTCCTTTCTATTTCTCTGCAAAATCCTGTGCAGGGTCTTGTTTTCATTCTGTGATACCATCAGTTCTGTCATAAACATACAAAATATCTGTAAAAACTATTTACACAGCTGCTAAATGTAAAGCACCTTTCATGCTGCTAATCACCACGGAGGGGAATGTTTTTTTCCGGAAACGTACAAATGTTTGGACAGAAATCCCAAGTCAATGAAGCTGCCAGACCACACAGTTCACTACAATTCAAATATCCAGATAATTTTCTCTTTTTCTCTTACATTCACAAACTCAGCTTTTGATGAGGTTTTTTGATTTGGTTGGGTTTTTTTGTTTTGGTTTTTTGTGTGTGTGTGTGTGTGTGTTTAAACTTGGTGGAAAGACAGAAAGTTAGAGTTGTGGGATTTGGAGGGGAATGTGGTTGTTTGTTTTTTGGGTTTTTTGGTGGTGGTGGTGGTGGTAGTGTTTTTAATTTCTTTTTTCCTGGCTGAGTAGCAAAGGAAGGCAATTTGAATAATTCTAAATTAAAAAAAAATAAAAAAAAGAAAACAAAAAACTAAACAAGAAAACCTGTTGTTATGGGTTTAAAATCTTGGAATTTTTCTTTCATCTACCAACCCTGCACCTCAGAGGAATCACCCTCTGTCT
>JAWWEU010000091.1:204936-228097 GCA_035583155.1 Acropternis orthonyx
AACTATAATTCTGACTTGTAATCTGTTTGTGAGTTAGACTCATTCCTCCTGCTGGTTTACCTTTAAACCAGCACACCTGTTTTGGTTCATTTGCCTCTGATCTTCCCACAACTACTGTAAAGTTAATACAGAGGAATCCTAATGAAGATCCCCTGACAGATGGCCCTTTGTCTCCATTAGGAAGAATACTTGATTAACTGAAGATATTACTTGAAGAATAATTTCTTTGAGAACTTATACCACCCATCAAACCACTGAGAGGCTCCCAAGTCAGTTCCTCAGTGTGTGCAAGTCAGAAGGGCTCTGCTGGAGCCAGTAGAAACATCCAAGCCTGTGGTTGTGCTTCCCACAGTTTAAACCAGCATATCTGAGCAAACACAACTCCAGTCCTCAAAGGTGTTTGGGCACCTGGATCCTACTGGTGCAGTGAGCTGCAAGTCGTTGATCAAATAATTTGCCATGTCAAGGTTCTAAGGGTGACTAAATCAGGTTATCCAGGGTGGCTGTGAGATACCTGCCATGTTAACATTTTACTTGTAGCTGAACTAAAATAGACCACTGAGATGCAGGGATGAATGTTGGACTGATTGTGCACCAAAGACTAGTCAGTGAATGAAAACATTCATCAAGAAATCATAAAAAGAAGTCAGTGAAGTAAGGGGCACCAAAAACTCACAGATACCACCGTGTCATTAGGTCATGTCCCTGATATGGAGAGCAGTTGTCTTAATTTCACAACGACTGCTGAGAATAAGAATTTAATTTAAACTTATTCATTTGTCATTAAAAATAGGTATGATACAGTTGAGATAAACAACCTTAGTAAGACAACTTTCCTTTAAAAACAGTAGTAGAAGTGCTCAGAATCACACAAAGGAGTTCACTCTCATCAGAAGTGGGTCATAGTATTATCTTCATCACCTTTTACATACTTGATACTGACCAATCTTCAGCTCTATCCTGTCAAGACACAAACAATCATGAAACAAAAAAAACTGAGTATGTCTGATTTTTATGTTGAGTACCTGAAACTGTTTTTCCTGTTTTTACTTAATTGCAAGGATTTTGATTCTTGTAGTCCTTTTGTTTCTGATTAGACTGTTCAGTGGGTGTCATTTCAGCAGCTGTGCAATTATTTTCATTGTTGGCGTAGTATGCTAGTGCTAAAGTGCTTCCTCACCGTTAACACTACTGCCAGGGCTGGGGGCTGTTGGATCTGGAACAGACCTGAATGCTGAACAGCTCTTTGATGTCTTGTGTTGGGATGCAGGAAAGTGGAACAGGGCAGAAGAATTTTCCATACAGAAGAACAAGATACATCCAAGCTTCCAGAGACTGAGCAAACTCATGCTGTTGCTGTTGCAAAACCTCCCACTTAGAAAGGTCTTTTCAGGAGGACACTCAATAAAACCCTAACATTACTGACATTGAAGGAAAGTTAAATCACAAAAATCAAATGCTAATCCTCAATATACCAGGGATGTAATAAATTTTGTGAAGTCCTCAATGAATTTTGCTGATGGTTCAGTGCTGGCATGCATCCATTTCCTTCATGGCAATTCCTCATGAGGGACACATGGTGCTCTTAATTTCTGAGTTTTTCTCATGGTTTTCTTGTAGATAGTTCGACATCCTATAATTACTAAAATTTCAGTATCAGTAGAAGTGATGGCAACTGTTCTGTAGCACGTGCACACATGCACTCCTTTCCCACACTTAAATCAAATTAGATGGTGGTCTGGATTAGATTCAGGAAAGCCAATACCCTAGAAAGTCTGATCTGACATCATACTTTGGACATTGTTGAACATTATCATTTTTAATTGGGAGCTGAGCTACTCAAATACTACATTACACTGTGGGAGATACCATCTAAAGTTCAGTTTATATTGATGTCAGTATGAACAGGTGTTTTAAACTGTGGTAGCATTTTATGCCTAGCTTGTTGCATGAAGGAAAATGGACAAATTCAAGGTACTGCTTAACTATAAACAGTGACACAGTGTTTACATGAAAGACATTCCACCTCAAAGCAGTCAAAGAAGATGCATCCACTGGTCATCCTGTTCACACAAGAAGGACTGCATTACTTGCTGTGAGCACAAGAAAGGTTACCTGACCCCACCAGAGAGCACCGGCTCCTTTTTTCTCCTGTGAAAACATTGCTTTTCCACTTCGGTCAGTATCATGAGGTAAACCTTAATGAAAGACTCTGAGATGTCTGAACAAGTCATGGCATTTGGCCACCCTGATGCTTTTTAATCTATCTGCCTGTCTTTTTTTCCTTTTACTTAATGTTTATGCAAGTAGTAGGGGAGAAACACAGTTTAGTTACAGAGCAGTAGCTACTACAACCACCTTAGTTTTTTCCTCTCTTTCAGCTTGAAAAGAACTGGATTATTTTATTATCATCTTTGTCTTGATTATTATTATTATCCTTATATTGATTATTATATTTTTCAGACTCCTATCCTTATTGGAAGTGAAGCAAAATTTTAATATTTTGAAAATTATTCCTATCAATCCCAATCTTAGTCTTCTGGGGCTGAGTTCTTAAGCCCTGATGCAATCCTTAGTCAGTCAACATTTTCACTGCAGGCTGATTAAGGAGATTTTCCTGGTCTGCAGGAATGGCATGACAGTAATTTCCAATACTGAGGTGTTGAGGAATAAATACATTTAGTGCAGGTAGCTCAGTGTGCAGAGGGAGTTGTGGTGTGACACTCAGAGAGGAAGCAGGTAACTGTGAGGTTATAAAATGCCAGGGGTTCCTCAGATGGGGATCCATCATTGGAGGCACCAGCTCAAGCTGTTCCCTTGTTACTATGCTGTGAATAAATTTCTTAAAGGATACAGACATCTGAGGCTTTTCTCTGCGCCGGTGTGGCCTTACCTGGAACACTGTGTGCAGTTTTGGTCGCCGCAATGTAAGAAAGATTAAGCTATTAGAGAGTGTCCAAAGGAGTGCAACGAAGATGGTGAAGGGCCGTGAGGGAAAGCCATATGAGGAGTGGCTGAGGTCATTTGGTCTGTTTGACCTGGAGAAGAAGAGACTGAGGGGAGGCCTCACGGCAGTCTTCAGCATCCTCATGAGGGGAAGAGGAGGGGCAGGTACTGATCTCTTGTCTCTGGTGACCAGTGATAGGACTCAAGGGAATGGCCTGAAGTTGTGTCAGGGAAGGTTTAGGCTGGATATTAGAAGAAGGTTCTTCACTCAGTGAGTGGCTGGACTCTGGAACTGGCTCCCCAGGAAAGTGATCACAGCACCAAGGCTGACAGAGTTCAAGAAGCATTTGGATGATACACTTGGGCACATGGTGTGACTCTTGGGGATAGTCCTTAGCAGGGCCAGCAGCTGGACTCAATGATCCTTGTGGGTCCCTTCCAACTCAGCACATTCTGTGATTCTGTGACTTTGCTATGGGAAACCTGAGGCTGAACTGGTAAGGAAGCCTTGTCTGACTGTGTGTGAGTGGGCTGTGTGGGGAGCCAAGGAGGGCTACCACTGGCTCACCGGAGTTGCCCACTGTGGAGGAGCTTCACTTCCAGCAGTGACTTGTGTTGTAGGAGTGTGAAGAGAGAATTATGCAATGCAGCAAAACAAAGCTGAAAATGTAACCAGTGCTGGTTCAGGTATGCTACTTTAAGTTTAAAAATGAAGGCAAGCATGGTAAAATCCTAGACACATAGAATGGTTTGGGCCAGTTATATCCAGGAGAATATTGGTTCACAATTTCTGAGATCTTTTGTTCCAGCTACACAGGTTGCAGCTCACCCTGACCCATTTTCATGACTGCCTTAATCTGAATGGGCCAGACTAAGTTAGCTCTCTATCTGCTGGCTGTCTTTTGCTCCATAAATATTTTCTTGATCTGAATATTATTTCCCATAAAGAGGTGATGATAAGGGAATTCGTTTTGATTTTGAAATCTCTTCATCTACAGAAGACCATTTCCTCATAAATATGCATATTTTCCCTATTTGCCCAGGAGCTATGGCTGAGAAACTTTGAATAATCTGCACCATTCCCATGCTAGCTGTTGTTTTGACATATCTGATGCAATTATTCACATTCAGTCTGCATAGCTTGTAACACACTGACACAAAGCTGTGTGTGAATGTGTGATCTTTATGTCCTCCTGTGAAGGCCCTGCCTACTGTGACCAGCAGTGCTTCTATTCATATGATAAACAGAAAGCTGCAGCCACTTCACATTATTATTTAGCCTGTTGGTTTTCATGTGGTGCCCTTGTTGTCTGGGACTGCTGGGAATAAGAAGCCTCCTTACACAGAAGCAATTGAAGGTTTTACATTAAAAAAAAAAAACAAAAACAAAACCAAACCAAAACAACAAAACAAAACAAAAAACCCACAAAACCCAAGAAACAAAGCAGCTAAAGTGCATAAGAGATAAAGAGAATTTGAAATTAAGTTTTTGCAGTTGCTCTGGGCCATTGAAAATACCAGCAGATAAATCTGATAGCTCAGAGTCTTCAGTCGGAGATTAGCAGAGGGCATGAAGTAGGATTAAGATGTTAGAGGTTTGTCACCTGCTGTTTTCCTGCAGTTCATGTCATCTAATAGCAGAACTTTTGGTTGCAAACAGAGTCCTATCCTGTTTAAAAATACAAAACAGAAGCTCTTCATGATCATCACTGTGATACTACCTTCTCAGTCAGATACACAGTACAACTTGGGAAGAACCTTGCATCATCTGCTTAGGGGCTCATGAGTTTGTTTGCTGTTTGCACATCTTTAAGAAGCTGTTGATGTGCTCAGGCTCCTTCTTTTCCTCAACAGAAGTGAAAATTTTTGATTATGAAGGCCATTATATCATCCAAGCAGGAAACTGTTACATCAAGTCTGTGTTGGCCTGTACTGTGGTTTCCAATCTTTGTACCCTATTTCTCCACCCTTTGTGAAAGAATGGGAGGAGAAATGTATTTTCTTCATATTTCATCTTTCTGTTGCAGATGCCTTAGACAACCAGGATGTTCTTGGTGTTTACTGTATATGACCAAGGATCTGTCACTTCTCTGAAACCTCTCCTTTTAAAGTCAAATACTTAAAACATTCCTTTATTCACAGTCATTGCTTCCCCTTAAATCTCAGTGGCCTACCTCTAAATTTAGCCTCTGTATTTGAAGGTAAAGTTGTTTCCCTGCTTGCCTTTGCTATTAATGCCGGATTTTAGTGCTTATTTTTCTACATACTTTCTTTTAGTCCAATTCCATGTAAATGAAGTGGAAGAGGAGTTGGGCTGAAAAAAGCACATTTTCCCCCTGACATACAATTTCTAAACAGATTACCAGGACTCAGTGCTGGCAGTTCCTTGGCCTTTGCTTAAAAATTGAGTCTGTGAATGCAGCTGTGAAGAGTTTTTGCATCACATGTATAATGCCGTAAAAAATGAACGGTACTTTCCCAGCACATTCTCAGGTGATGATTTGCTCTGTGTGTGTTGCTGGGAGCTCCACCTGCTTCGCCAGTATTTGTACCATATTGACTCCAGTCCTCCGATTCTAAAAAAAATATTTCTGTCTTGTTACTGGCTCTTGTCTTAAACAAAAATGCAGGTTTTTTTCTTCAGTGGGTGTGCAATAGGCAAGATTTCAGGAAGGTGGTTGCCATGGTGAGAGTGGGAGCTTCATCAAAGTTTATAAGAGAACAGTTCAATGGGTGTTAAAAGGCTATTAGAGATTTTCTAGGTTTCAGAGTTTCAGATTAACATTATGGAAATAAAACCACCAGCCCAGGAGGTAGGCTAATGTACATGTAAAATTATATTTTGATCCTTGTTATTGTACTTTTGTTAACTTTTCTTATTTATCTACTTCAGGTCCTGTTGCAGTTACCCTATCATTGTGTGTTCCCATGCTGTTAACAGTCCAGAGGAGTTAATGTTGGTAAATGTTCCAAAATACATTACAGTTTACTATTAGGAGACTTACAGTTCAATAAATTACCTGTTGGAAGGCAGAAAAGGATAAGCCTTTCAAAGCAATCTTTTAAGAAAATTTACATACGTATTGTGTTTCTTTTGTGCATCAAGGTCACCTTTGGAATTCTGTCTTTCCCTTAGCTAAGGCCATACATTGCCTCTGAAAGGTGGGCTAGGATCACCATGCCGCAAAGCAAACATCAATTCAATGGTGTAAAATCGGATGGCAGGTCTGAAAAACTATTTTTTCCCTCCAAAAATTGCTCTGGGATTAAATAAATCTGCATGTCAAACTATAAGACAATTGGGAGTGCTTGAATGAAGATGACGGAGAACCCAGACCCAAATCTGCAAAGGTACAGGTTTGTAGAACCATGTTGATGTTTTAGTTTTTCTTCACAGTAGGGACAGGGTGACTGTGTGCACCCAACTGATTTCTGTGACTCATTTGACAGATGTTCACGTATTCCGTCACCAAAACTCATATTTATCCTTATTTTGAGTGTTAATTTTGTGCATAAACTCAGTTGTACATGTACTACCAACCTGATTCTTGGGAGAATGATACATACCTGATCACACTATCAGCTTATTGGTTTTCACTCTATAATTGTTAAACATTGTGACTGGTTTTGACAGCCAGCCAGAGAGTTCAGAGATGTCAATTCCTTGTGAATGCTGTAAAGAATTGATAGCTAATCAAGGCAGGGACCTGTACTCATCCATGACAAAAGTGAAGTGGGGATGTGAAGAACTTGGCCATCCTTTTCTTGCTGGCAGCAAAGTGGGGGGAAGAATGGAAAATCCAAGCCCAAATTAGTGCTCCCTAGTGAGGCAAAGGCAGTTATAATTCAGATCCTTATGCTTTCTAAGAGGCAGCTGGTCAAACAGCATGCACATGTTGGCTGAGCCACAAGCACATACATAATCATGGCATATGTTGCCAAGTGTAGCAAATAGGGGGTAGGAGAGGCAGATAGATAAGCAGCACGAAAAAATTAGAGGTCATAGGAAACAAGTCCTTTGGAAAGCAATCCTACTTAGTTCCTTTACTACACAGCGAGCAGTAGTAGAAAGCTTTTTCCTCTACCTTGACCCCACGTCTAGCATGGAGAGACTGGCCAGCACCATGAGAAGGGATATTTGAAGGAAGCCCTTTTGCATTGGTCATTGCATCTCCTTTCAGTAACTACTTACCTGTAACATGATCAGTGATATAGAACAGTCAAAAATCATCAGTGAAAAGCATGAGTTTTGGTAGGGTTTGGGGTTGTCAGACCAAAAGAAATGTAACTAAAGCCAATTACCACTCTGGAAAATGCCATGAGTTTCTTAGAACGTGGCTAAATTTCCACTTTAAAATTAATTATTAACTTTAATTAGACTTACCCAGGTTTATAAGTCTAATGAGTTGGTGACATTTAAAAAAAGGTCAGGCTTGTTTGACAGGCAGTCTTCTGTTGGGGATTGCTGGAATATGGACAGCTTTGCCTTTAAGAGGATGCTGCTGCAGGCCTGAGAAAGCAGTGGAAAACATCACCTCTGTCCTTGGGCCAGGCCTGGGAAAGCTGAAGAAAGGGAAAAACAACTGTAGAAAACAAGACTATGTTTTGGGACTTGACAGCATGAGCAGAGACGGTAACCACCTATCAGAAGATGCTTTGGAATTGACAGACAAGTATGCTTAGCAAATGACACGTAGCCTCTGTGTGTGTTTGCAGTATTATAAAAGGATTAGTATATAATCAATAAATGGCTTCTCTTGATCATCATATTGGTGTGTTGAGTTGTCCAGAGACTCGCACGGGGAATGAGAAACCCAACAGTTTTCTGCATTTGAAATGTGTAATTATAGTAAAAATCATAAAGACTGCAAATTTTCCTTAAAGTCGGTGGGAAGATTGTACCTCTATTCTTTGTCTTCAGGAGTAATACATGAGGCCAGTAATCCTGTGATTTGATTAATATGCTTTGTTTTAGTAGGTGTATTTTGCAATAAAGTGGTATTTTTAGAATTATTCTTTTTGTGAGATGATTAGCCAGCGTCTTTGGATATCTTGTTTCCCTTCTGTAAGAAGAGAAAACATGAATCTGAAGTTAAACTTCTGATCCCTCTGCATTCACATTTCAGCAAGGTACTTAAGACTGCTGCTTGTTGATCTTTCAAGTGTTGCTTCAAACAGAAACAAACAAGCAAGACAGAATCTGATACTAGTTTTTTTCTTTAAAAACAGAACAAGGAAAGAGGTGCTCCACTGCCTATTTCACTGGAATTATTTCCTCTTCCTCCAAGAAAATGCAGTTATAAGGGGTCCTACTGCCTCTCTACAGAGTAGATGCATCATTAGTAGAATGACAAGCAAATATCCTTTCAAATATAATTTTTTTTTATTCAGAGTAGCTGACTGCTCTGACTCTATGCTGTGGCTGTAGAGGTGGTTCAGATCTAGGATGCAAAGATGGTTCTCCTCTTTCTTAAGATGTACATAGGGTAAGTGTAGTTTGGGTCCAGGGGCTGCCTTTTTTAATATCTTACAATTTATGTGGATGAGAATTCTTACGACATGGTATAGCAGATCTTTGTCTCTGTGCATTATTTTGTCCTTCACCTGGTCTGTTCTCCCTCTGTCCATCATGAGTCTGATTATTGCCTCCTGAGGACAATAGCTTTCACTTGCACATGTTTAAGATCATCATATTCTTTCCTGTCATATGTCTAACTTGTTAAGGTAATTTTGGATTGTAATCCTGTCTTCTATCAACTGGCAATACCTCTCACACAGAGATTGCCTAAAGATATTTTAGACGTTCCTTATATCCTGTCAACCAAGCCCTTTGTGAAAATTAAAAATCAAATGTTATCAGACCCCAGGCAGCAACCTCCAAGATCTCACTGTTTTACTTTTCCTACTTTGACAGGAATACATTAATAGCTATATGCTGAGTACCATTCTTTAGCTATCTGTACCACCTTAGGTGTACTGACCATTTCTACTTGCTTTCAAGGACTTTAATGCAAATAATTATTGTGCCAGTTATGCAGGAAGATGGAAAGAATTTCATAGTCATATTGATAAAGCACAAGGTGGAGAAAAATCTTCATTTGCTCATCTTGTATAAAAATCTTTTCTTTGCACTGCTCTCTGAGAAACAGATTTGTTCATTAAAGGATGTGAATACCATTGAATCTCTTGCACTGCAACTTAACTACCTCATAACTGGAGTGGGCAAAGAAGATACACCTGATTAGTGCGTGGTATCTCATTATGCTCCCACAATTCATTTTTGGGCCTGAGTGTCTATTCTGTCATGAATTTTCAAGATAGCTCCAAGAGCTTCACAAGCAGTAAAGCTGAGGTTTTCTCATATTTGAGCTGGCTTTAGTGTGGAGTTTACCCAAGACCTGCTACAATATTGACTGATGGTTTATGACACAGTTCTCTTAGTAAATGTAATTCCTAGAGTCCATGTCCTAAACTGACCTAATTTTCTAATAATGGAGAGGATTTTTGCTTCAGATTGTTCTGTGAAGTGATATCAAGGATGCCACCAGATAATCTTCATTTTAGTAGAAAATTTGAGTTTTAGTTTCAGCAGCATGTTTCAGTAATATCAGACAGTATTCAACTGGAACAGTGTTATGACTCATTATTTAAACTTATTTGAGAGAAACAGAAGTATGCTCTATCGACAACACAGCAACAATGTTCTCAGATAGTTTTTAGATAGTTTAGGTATTTCCAGTAGCTAATTGCTCCTGAGTAAGAACAAATTATTCTCTGCACACAAATTAACCTGTGATAGCAGAACATAGTGGTTCCGAAGCTAAATATAAAAAAAATTTCAATTAAGAATAAGGCAAAAATATTTATCACCGATTAATCACTGGAAATAATGAAAACATAACTGTTTATCTTTCCAAAAGATATGTTATCACTCTACTAGAAATAATGGGTCGATATAGAAATTATTGGTTGAGTGTCTGTAATCTGTGATACAGAGGAGACCAAATCTGGTGATAACAACAGATCTGTCAAGGCTTAAAATGTACTCACCTATTAACATTGATTTTTAGTTTTAATATAAAATCAAGGTATTTACACATTTTTCTGTTTGAAATAATGGACTTTTAAAGGATGCTGGTGACATGAAATAGATAACATTTTAACAACACCAGGTGCATTTGAAAGCAAGAGTCTTACTGATCTTTCTGTTGAATTAGCTATAAAACATAATGGAAATAAAAGCCTTTTTCCTTATCCCCTAACATAACTGAACTCTCAGTACTTTTAATTCCTAAAACTTAAACAGAATAACTGAATAGAAAATTGTTTCAACTCCATTTCTTTTTTTAGCTTTTCCAATAGAAACATATTCAAGAGAATGTATGTGTGCATGCATTTTAAATGACTTTGATTTACTCAGAATTCTATTTGATTGCATAGATTAACAAGCCTTGGTTATGAAGTCCTGCTTCTAGAAACTTGAATATTTTTGCTTTTGTAATTGGGCAGTAAGTATATTAGAGGACACTTATAAAAAACCTCCATAAATCAATAATCAGACTTGTACAGACTCCATGAATTCAGAATTGTGATGTCTGAAGAACGTGACAGTAATAAATTTTGCAATAGAGAAGAGAACATTTGTAATATATTCACTCATGGGTGTTTGTGAAGGAATCTGGGCAGCCTGGCATGGTAGAAGTATTTGTGTGAGTTCTGCATTGTAAATAGTGGGTTTTGTCTTTCTGCATGCATGGATGCATCAGTATTTTCACCTATGCACATGTGTTTGATCTACAGATCTATAAAATGTAAGTACCAAAAATACCAAAGTGCAGATACAGTTATCTCCTGTACACTTTGATTTTTTTTTTTCAACTTAGTGAAATGTTTTCCATATTAAGTACAACCTCAGTCTTGTAAATTCTACAGTTTGATATTATATAGTATTTCTGTCTTTTGAACTTCTGGGCCATGTATGTTACAGTGAGAGCTAAGCTGTTGTGTACTGAGCTCTTCTGAATATCTGACACTCCTTTAAAGGATGCAACTGGAACTGAATCTTTTCCAAAGTTTGGACTTGAATGTGATGTGATCTCTTTTTAACAATAGAGATGTGTATGTGCATCTTTGAGATGGATGTGTTAGGAAGGATGCCTGCACTAGGCAGTTAAAAGAGATTTAAAGATCACAATTACCTTAAACATTGTCAAGGCCACAGAAGAAACTTGGTGTAAGATAAGCCATCACAGCAGGAATTTGAGATAAGCACAGAAGAGAGGACCTTGCAACAGGAACGTGCTAATTCCAGGTGTAGGGGTGGTGAGGTTTGTTTAACACAATCTTGGTTAATGCATCCAGACAAAAATTCTCACTGTGACAGACTGGGAAAGGAAGGAACTGCTGATACTCATGCCATCTCAGGTTATGGGAACAGCATCCATGCCCTGTGGATACCCATATCTCAGACTGTATAAAGGTGATACCCCAGAAGAATGACTTGGGGACTCCCACCACCAAGAAGACCAGAAGAAGAAGGAGTAACGGGATGCTGTTTGATCCATGGGTGGTGATATCTTTCAACTTAATCAGTCTCTCTTTCATTCTCTTTCTCTCCCCACCATGCCCCGCCTTCTTATTTCTCTTTATCTCTACCTCATATTTACTGTTAAATAAAATCCATACTATTGACGTCAGCTATGGTCTCATTTGTACCTTAATTTGGGCAGAAGCATCTCTCAATACTCAGATTGTAACAGCACTGAATCACATGAATTATTTTACAGAAAACTTCCTTGTGAGGGAATATTATTAATAAAAACTGCACACTGAGATGTAATGAGAGGAGGATAATTTAAGAAGACAGAAAGCCCCAACCACCTTTTCCTTTCCTTTGAGTATCTGTGCTGACATGGCATTTCTCTTTCCTTTATTACTGGGAGATAGGCCAGAAGCATTCCCCCTGCCTCAGGTTAAGTGAAATCTGACCTGAAATGTTCTGGCAGAAAATCTGTGTGTTGAGAAATGCTCCCCTGCTGCAGGTCACATCTACCAAACTGAGGAGAAGTTTTGAAGAATGGGAGTTTTTACTAGCTTTGATCTAGTTGAATTGTTTTATAAATGCCTCCAAGGTTGACTAAGAATAATGCAAATCTTGCCATTGAAAAATACCAGTTCCTGAGAAATATTTGTCTGTATTGCGCTGTAAATATATTCCAGCCTGGGCTGATATAAGTCATAGGCTGACAAAGCAGTGTGAACCACCTTCTTGGAGTCTGAATGTGTTAGCTGTGCCACAACAAATGCAGCATCGCAGTTATTGTGGTTTTATTTTTTGTTCTTTACATATCTTTGATATTACCGCTTTTGATTTCTTGATTGCACTGTGTAATTTAATAGTCTCAGCTTCAGGTGCAATTTGTTCTATGATGAAATGTCAGCCTTATGTTAACAGCAATTAAACCACGCAACTGGTCAGGTGCAACAGCTTAGAAGAAACTTTTAGCTATGAGGATTTCCATGACAGACTGTCATTCACAGAGGGATTTGCACAGCCAGGTATTTCTGTTTAAATTTTTTAAAGATTGCAATACATACAATTGTGAAATATGCTAAAGTTACTTATTGTGAATATATGCTTGTTGACAGCTCCAATGGGTTATGAATGAATGGGTATGAACTGTTTAGCTACATCTGTGGCATTTATTTCTTTTAGCCACATTTTACTATCTTCAGATACTGCATAGCTGTATCTTGGAGAGAATTAATCATTATGTCATTATCAACCAGCTTTATACTGCATCATATTTATAATGCATCATAATATCTATTGAGCACAGGTTATTATGACCATTTCTACCAAAAATATCTTCTTAGTTTAATTTGAAGAATAGAGTGAAAAAATAAGATGCATCTATGATTTCCCATGGATGTTCATAGGCATGGAAGATGTTCAATGTGTTCGGAGGTATGTGCTCTGGGCAGCTTTTTCAAAGAGACTCATCTCAAAATGGCTAGACAAACCCATCACTGAAGGGATTCCATATTTAGACAACAATGAACATCAGGGGGAAAAAAAAAAAAAAGCAGACTTTAAGGAGCTGGGAGGTTTGGGACTGAGGGGTGCTTAACCAAGGCTGAAGGTCTGGGTATCAGTCCACCTGTCTGCATATCACTCTGCAGCTGACGTTGCACCACAGTGAGTGTCTGGGCTCACACTCTGGAAAAGGGTGAGGTTTCACACAGATCTGGTGAAACACAATCTGGTTTCATGGCAGATTCAAAAAGTGACAGGCTCAAAGAGGGAAGGGACCTAACAATTCCTTCCTGGGCAGCCTCCACTTCATGCCGGAAATGGGGATGCATTATCTCATTTTAGCCAGGAGGTATTGCTGAAGTGCAGGAATGCTTGGGAACTTGGAGTGCTGCAACATCCTGTTCATGCTTCATTCTTTGTGGGAAATGCTGAGTAGAAAGCAATCTATAAACAGCACTGGATAAGTGATGTTCTGTGTATCATGGCAGGAAGTTCCCATCTTAAAACCATGTGCTGTAAAACAGTTTTCATGATAATCCGTGTTTTGAATAAGAATTTATTTTAAAATGTTCTCGGCTTTCCAGTGTAATGGTGTATCTGAACCTTGCAGCCCCAGTTGAAACCATATATTCTTTTTAGTAGAGAGTAAGACTCTTTCATTTAGTGTAGAGACATGACTGAGCACTGACAAATAAAAACATTTGTAATCATTATGTCTTCTTCAGTAGTGATTCATATGATTGTTAAAAAGCTAAAGTAGGGTAAACCATTCTCCAACTAAACTATCAAGAGTGTGAAATCAACTTCTGAATTTCAACCAAGAATTCAAATGAGTGGAAAAACAACATTAAATTTCCTACAATGCAGAAGCAATATAGAAGCAAGATGGGAAGACCACTGATAGTCTCTCAAACTAGAACACACTGTTGCAAAGCATTTGGGACTCTGCTCTAAATTCTCTTTATTGTTATATAAATGTGAAGCATCCCTCCAGAATTAGAGTGAGGAAGGGACAGAGAGTCTACTCTCAATAACAATTATTTTTTACCAGTATTTTGAAGTCTGTGTGAGTTACACATTCTTTGTAAATTCTCCCAAGGTTAACCTGGCAAATCTATGACACTTGTTAAAGTCTTGAGTGTGGATTCAGAGTGCACAGCAGAGTGATGAGAGGCAATGATGTGATTTGTGGGAAACTTTTCACAAGAATTCAGTGGTGGACATTTAACTCACTGTACTGTAGATATCAAAACTTGCAAACTAATCTTTAATTACTTACATACTTAAATTAGTACATTTATGTTCTGCAGGGGGATTTTCTGATTGCCAGAAATGGTTGTTTTTGTTGGAAAACCACATTCGGCTTGACATGTGTCCTATGAAATAGTATCTGCTGATTTAGTTTGATGTGCTCTAAACAGTTTTAGTAAAAGTTCCCAAAATATCCCCAGGAGAATTCTGCCAGACTATTGAAGTCTCCAAGTAGCATTTTAAGAAACTTAGTAGTATGTAAAGTTAGGTTTAAATGTTGCATGTTAAAACAGCTGATGAAGAATAGAATAGCAATTTTACAGATTTTTTATGTCAAAAATTTTTGAAAGTAACATGTTTTCCAATCTCTTAAAGTTAGTTTTCTGCCAGCGCCCTGTATATGTAACAACCACATGTATTTGCAGTTGTTACTGGAGAAATCGAGGATACATTTTTAGTGTGGGAGAAGGCCAAATTTTCATTAAAAATTTAAAAAGAAGTAGTACCTGAAGTCCACAAGTTGGGCTTCCACAGCAGGACTTCACTTGTGTGAATTCAGTTTGTGACAGTTCCAGGGAGGGTAAGAACAGCTCCATGAGCAATGCCAGTAGGTCCTCAAAAGCCAGAGATTATGAGTAAAAATAGGTAGAATATTTAGCAAAATATTATATTTTGTTTGGAAAAGACTTGGAGTGCAGTTTTGGAGGCTGATTACTATAGTACTGCAGGCACTTAGCCTGATATCTTCTGTGTGGCTTGTGTTATTTATGTATTTTTGGGGAAATTCCCTTTTTTAAAAGCACACTGTACAGCCATTCTATTGAGAAATTTACAGGTGTCTGTGCAAAATTTTTTCTCCCTCAGTGTTGCTCGGATCAGAATCACCACCTCCATATATCCTTTGCAGATGTGGTGGGCTCTGCATGCACCAGGTCATTTTCTCATGATTTTTGTCACACAAAACACTGTTTTATGTTGTACCTGTATTTCACATCACATGTGAAATCGACAGAGTTGGGTGTGTTGCAGCATGTAGGTGAAACTCAGTGAGTGGCACCTTTTGTTAGACATAAGGATGTGAGTGTGCTGTGCTTTTCTTCCAGTGCAGGACTGTAGATTTTTTTTTTTCTTCTCTTGGAGCAAGTGAAAACCTACATTGCCCTTAGAATAGGATTGCCACAAAAAAACCCAAAACAAACAAACAAACAAACAAACAAAAAAAAACCAAACCAAAAAACACCAAAACAAACCAATAACCAGCCCTCTGCCTTCTTTCCATCCTGTTCACACACTTCAGTAACTGCTATGTTGTTTTTTTTTATAATTTATAAAACATCTTTTTCCTCAGATTTCTTCCCCCTCCCCTTTTTTTTCCCCCTTTAGCAACCAGTACAGTGACTTTTATTGTATGTGGAAACCTTGAGTGTAACAGATGACTTTTGAATCTGAAGTGACTGTGGCTATGGTTATAGCAAGAACTGACTCAAGCTCAGTTACGACAAGTTACACAAAATGTTAATAACATTTTCATTTTTACAATTTCTATAATATACCATAAAATATACAGACTGCACATAAATAAAAGCTGCAAGAACAATATAATGTGCTGAATTTTTTAGTTTATATTTTTCTATATTACACTGTAATATATTTTTAAGTTTCATCTTGGTTATATTACAATTCAGTGAATTCAGCATTTCTTACTTATCCCAGTAATAAAATAGTTAAAAGCTTCTTTACAACTATTTTTTATAATTAAGAAAGTCTAAGCAGGGTAAATTTCTTTATAACTAGATATGACAAAAGCTTCTATAAGAATAGCAATGTCATGTTGGTGCTATGGTAACCACAGTGGAAAAGGTATCAAATGAGAATGTAAAAGCACTCATTGAGCCATGAAGTGCAGAAAGGACCACCTTGCTTTCTAAACTCCCTCTTAGAGAGGAGTCTAGGTGCAGCTGAATCCAATCTCAGCTCCAGACTTTGCCAATGGTTTTAACTAAAGGATTATATAGGTGTAATTGAATGTTTATACAGCTTTGTCCTACAGGATTAAGTATGGCAAATGAAATATATTTATATTTTTTAATAATCTATTTAAATTGAATATAATACTTATTACACTAAAATATTTTAGTCAGAATTATTTACCACACAGTACAAGTTGCTGTATCTATTAGTATAGTGCACTGTTTTTTGAAGCAATATTGAAGCAATTATATTGAGGCTAGTGAAAACAATTGTAAGTAGAAATAGGTGTCGCTCACCCATACCGATGACCATGGGCAAAACTGTTTCACTCAGCCCCAAGGGATAACCTCGATTGGTGTCCCCACTCACGGGAGGAATCTTCACACACACTGCAAGAAGGGGTATGTTGAAACACATTACCATTAAAAAATGGGGCTGGGCTTTGATAGTATAAAGAGGTTGACTGTCAATCATGTATCTCCAGGCTGACTGTCAGCTTTGAACCTTTAGGTAAGTTAGTAGTATGACTTGTCATTTCTTTATGAAGTATTTTGTCTGCCACATCCTCACTGCTGGCAGTTTCTATCAGGAAAGGGAAAAACTGTTCTTCCTCGGGATGTTCAACTTCGAGATTGATGAGTCATGCTGATTTCAACATTCTTCAGCATCAGGAACACCCCCTTCTCCATTCACCACTTACAGCTTTGCAAATGGGGTATTGTTCAAGCTGTTTTACCCCCAACCCAGGCAGAGCATCCTGCTACAACTAAATACTGCACGTGGGCATAATCAGTTATCCACAATGCACACCGTGGGGAATAACTGGAGAAAAGCTTTAGGGTCTGGATGTGTTTCACATGCTAAACATGTGTCAGCAGTGCCATGCCACTGAGAGAATGGTGGTGAGATGTAAAAAGAGAAAGGCAACTTGTAAAGCCCTGAAGTTATTTTTCCACTCATTGTTAAGACCTCAGCTGCAGTAACATTTACTGTCTTAGCCACTACACAGCAAGAAAAATAGGAACTAGTTGAAAAATGTTTCAAGGAAAAAGTGAAAACAAGCTGAAGTCTCCAAAAGCATGGTATGTGTGGAAAGGATTAAACAAAGTGTGATTACCTTCATAGGAATGCTGAAGGAGAGTATAGTAGTTTCCAGGTTTGTGAAAGCTGCAAGAGAATGACAGGGAGTAACCTCTCCATGTCTATGGGAAGAAGAATAGGAAGCAGTAATCTTAAACAGGAAACAGTAATCTTAAATCACAGTGGTGAGTAGTTGTAGTTGGGCATTAAGAAAAAAATTCTGGTAGTAGTGATGTTCTGGGATAGTTTGCATGAGGAGGCTGTGCATTCAGCATTGTGGAGATACAGACAAAATGTTAAGCATCTTTTAGGAATGACCTGCATGGTTGTGATGCTGAACAGAGGTCGATGACATCTTTTGATCATTACTGGCCTATGCTCAAGCTGGCTGGGATTACCTACTTGTGGATTTTCTGGCCTGGGATGGCTGAGAAAAATCAGGACTGACATGGCTTACTGTTGGTAAGGGATCTCCGGGGTGTAACTTTGTTGTTAGAGGTTTGGATTCTGGGTTGGTATCAGACATCTGGTACAAGAACAGAACTACTTCATCAACTCATCCTCCTTATCTTAAGGTGCAGTATCTGATTTTGTTGGGGTTGTCCCTGTTTCTCATCTTCCTCAAGCTATCCAGTACATAATAAGCAATCCTGAATTCCCAGAAAGTCTAATCCTGGTAGAAATAATTATTTATTAATATTTTGCAGGCATTTTATCATTCATGTCCAGTCTCAGACCTCTTTGACTGCTGTTTATCTTTCATATGAGCAACTTGCCTTCTGTTCCTGTTTTTGGCAAAAAACCCAACCAACCAACCAACCAACCAACCAAAAAACCCCAAAAAACCAAAACAAATCCCCCCCCACCCCGAAAAACAACAAAGATCTCAAACTCACATTTCTTCCCATTTATTTAAATAAACATAAATAGATAAATTTATAAAAATAATAAGCATTTAAAAATCTAGACCTGATTTCTGTTCTTTTATCTGTTTGTATTAGCATAACTTTATTTACAGGAAGTCACTTTTGATTTATATAAGAAATGAAAATCACACATTTGTAGCACTAATTAGTCTACATTTGTGTACTGGGAGAAAGGACTATTTTGCCTACAGGATAAATTTAGAGAGGTACTAGATGAGTGTCTCTGTCCATCATTATTAAAGTGTAATTATAGCAATAATTTAATATGCATCTCATTTATTCTTTCCCTGCTTTCTGTGTAATTTCATCTCAGCAAAGAGACAACACATTGTGCTGCTTCTTGCAGCTTTTCATGCTGTTATATTTGTCTTGCATTTGCTTGGCTACATTTAAATGTCACTCATTTGTCCATTTCTCCTTCCTTTAGATTGAAAGTTGCCCAATGTTGCAACAGACATTTGAAGATATCCTTTCATACTCCATCATATTGCTTCAGTGCATATCACCTACTCTATCATAGACATGACCCAAAATACAACCCCAAAATACAGAGGTGAGACCACTTAAAGCATAATTTTTCCTAAGAATTTGGTATATGGCATTGCTCAGGTTGCTTGGAAAAGAACTTCACAATTCTCTGGTTTTAGTCTCTTCGGTGGTGCAGCAAATGACACAGACAGTCTGGTCTGTCCTGTGCCATAGCAAAATGCAGCTCTGTGGTCCCAGCTGCCCAACTGATTTTGCAGGGAATGAGAGTGTTTACATAGGTTTTGGAAATAATTTTTTACAGCACATGCTAGCAAAATGGGCTGAGTGATGCTGGCACAGCTGTGAGATTAATGGTGTCATGCTTCAGTGCTGATGCATGATAAAATCCTGTCAGCTCAGTCCCAGTGTAGGTAAACTGGAAATTAGGTGAACATAGATGAACATAAGTACAGAATCACTAAACACAGTGTTACTGCACCCAAAGGGTCCCCAGCAGTCCCCAAAATGATGGCCTGCAGGTGGGTTGCACAGGGAGATGCTTTGAATTTACACACTGGGATCGCAGTCTCTGGAACTAATGTAATCCCCCCTGGGATGACTGTCTTCTAACACAGAAGAAAATATTAGAGTTGACTTTGAACTGTGAATAATGCTGATTTGTCAGGGCTCAGGGTCAGAGCAGGCCAGTGCTTTTGGCTGTGAGGCTCTGCAGGTTGTTCCCTAGCCCTGGGTTCTGCTGGCATGGAGCTCCAAGCCATGGCACAGCTGACCTTCTCCTTGGGGTAATGGGAACATCTCCTTGGGAACAAGTGAGACCAGACCAGAGGCAGGCTTTCTCTTCCTCTCCCACAATAAGAGATCACTGAGGGAGACATAGCTGGGAACACCCAGGGCATGTGGTGTTACCTCTGGCACAGAGGTGTCAACAGTCATGTTGGCCTGCATGGCTTCTTGTTATGAATATGTGGGAGTTGTAAAATAATATGTACCAGAGTACTGTCAGCTCTTTAGAAGCAGTTGTGTAAAAGTGTTCCATGGGACTGTTTGTAAGGTGGGCTGACTGAGAACAGCATTGTCAATTGTCAAGCATCCACAAAGTGGACCAAGGTGAATTGCAGTTTTGCCTGCAAAGGTTTTTGTCTTCTAATGGGGAACATATAAAAAACAGATGGATTCTGAGAAAGAAAACCAACACTGATGTGATAACTTTCTGAGACTGGTAATAGGTATGTGCTGGAGACAGAGCTTCACCATGGAAAAGATTTCAGGGAAAAATTGCTATGTGCATGTACGCTGATACAGTTTATTTATTGAAATGCTTAGATGAGCTTTACTCTAAAAAAAGTAAATCTTGATGTAACACACTATTGAGGAACTTTATTACCACAAACAGTTAAGTGCAAAAAGCTACTGATGCACATAAGATTATCATAATTATATTGGCAGCACTGGTTTATGTTCTACTTTTCATAAGTCCTTGGGAGATAAGTGTGAATATCCTTATTTATTACCTTTAAAAATAGGTTAAAATAGTTCAAGGTGATTTTATTTGCCCCTCTTTTAACACTTCTACTTTAACACTGTTTTCTTTTGGTTTGCCCCAGAAAAGTTTGGCTCTTTACTGGGCTTTTCAACTGTAGACACTGAAGTACATCAGCTAAAGCAGAGACAGAATAATCAGTACTGCCCTCTGATGTAAGAACTGTCTTGTTAATAAAGGAGTAATTGCCTGCTTGTCAGTAATTATTTTGCTCTTCAATGTGTAAAAAGTGGCAAAATATAGGACTGAAGTGTCAAATACTGCCACTGAGATGTTTAAACTGGGAGCTGGACTGCCAAATCTGTTTAGGTATCTTCAGGCTGTAGATGTGGTGTCTCTGGGCTTTCCAGAAGCATTGGAACAAGCTGTCTGTTAAACCAGCACAGAGGCCAATAGTTGTCACAGCTAAGCTGCACACATGAAGTTAGATGGTTGTGGTATCTGTTGTCTGATCTTAAAGAGCAATAAAGATTATATGTGAGCCTGTCAGTCCCAAACATCCTTTGGATCTTATCCTAATATTGCTGAGCCAAACAGCAATAGTAATTATGGGAGTGTCTGTCTCCTTTCTTTGTTTAACTGACAGGCAGAAGGTGAACCTGCCTAGTCTGTTTTGGAAATCCAAAAGGATTTCCTTACAGCCTTGGTCTCTGCTAGCATCTCCTACTTGGGAAATCCCACATGCCTCCAAATGACTCTGTTAACCTTATTTTCTTAAAAGGATGAACCAGTTATGGAACCATTTGCTTTATTTTTCATAACAAAATGAGAATCACTTACAACCTGGGGTCCCTTTCCTCCCACCCATTTAATTTCTGAAACAGGGGACATAAATCCTGCTGGAAGCTTCTTTCAAGGACTGGCATGGGAGAAAATGCAAAATAATTTTTTTGATTGTACTCAAGGAAAAGGCTTCATGAATTGAGAGTGAGATCCAACTTCCCAAGTCTGTGCAGGACATTGAAAGTGGAAAGCAAAACTAATGTTTGAAAAGGGGACCTAAAGCAGGGAGCTGTAGAAAAGAATGACATTGTCAGAAGAGTAAAGTTTGCAGCACTGTTTTAATGCCTCATAAAACTGAGGATGCTGAGCAATGTGACCCATGTGAAATGGGAGCAGGAAACTAGTTCTGCTGTGAAAGGCTTGAAAGCCTTCCAAAAAGTCAAGGTGTTTGAAACAGGTTATTGAGTTTCTGTGCTCACCCCAGCCACAACACAGAAGTAATATAAAAATATAGATGTGACATGTTTTGTGGTCTGAATCCAAACCAACACATAAGAGAATATTTTCAGGGTTAAGTTGCTGATCACTGGCCAACTAATAGAAATGAACAAAGAGCAGGAAACTGTTTTACAATTATTTGTTTGACTTTGAAAATCAGCTGTTCAGTACTGTGTTCTTGCATCTCATAACAGTTGAACATTCAAGTTGCACTAGTAAGGATAGGCAGAAATAGCAGGGTTCAAGCTTAGATATTTAAGTGTCCAATTAAATTTTGCTTTTGACTATTCTAAATTCACAGCTTGTATCTGCATTATAATTGTTCCGGTTTTTTGTTCATGAAATAAAATTGAGCTAGTTGCTGAAACTACGAGAAAGCAGCCAAATCAGTGCTGGTGCTGTCTAGCTTTATAATGTGGACAAGGACTGGAAAAACCCACGATCTAAACTAGGTAAAAAGACCTTGACTGATATATTGTTTAGCTACTACAATAGTATTTGAAGTGCTTAGCAGGCCTCTTAGCAATCTTACTCCTCATGCTTCATGTTATGTAAGAAGGTAAGAAGATCCTGTAGACCAAAGAATTGCATGATATGAATAATTTTGAAGAGATTATGAAAAACACAAGTAGTGTTAGGAGTATGCAAATGCAGACTTTGTGAAGGGTGACATGTGAAGATAACAGGGCAAAAAAAATCATCTTCAGGTAAAACTAAGGAGCTAGTGCTAGGTCAGAAGTTGTAGCAGAGGGTGAAATTATTAAAATATGTGGGAAGATGAAAGATGAGGAGAGGCAGGCTTGTCAGCTGACATGTTTCCCCTTCGGGCTAAGAGGTGACATGAATGGGACAACCAATCAGCAGGAAATCAGCAAAGTGAAAATAAAATCCAGAGGTTTTGTTTCCAGCACTGGCAATTCATCTCAGCCGCCCCTTTCTGGCTACTGCTTCTGTTCTCTCCATGTAAGGAAGAGTTGATGGGTCCAAGATTCAAACTCTAATCTTATGAGATGACTACAGAGGTGTCTACAGAAAACGTGATCATGCATAGGTAAGTGTCTTTCTCTCTTTAGGTGGTATCCTGGACTTGAACTGATCTACAGTACATCCTTTTGTGGCAGATATTTTAAGTTTTTGGGTTTTTTTTTAATATTCATTGCTTTGCACAAAGCCTAAGTTGTACACTGTGACCATCTCTGTTACCACAGTGCAGTTAATAATAGGACCAGTATAAAATAAATAGTAATTTGTGGCTCAGTGTCTGGATGACAATGTCCTCAGCTGGGTGGCCTTGGTTTTGCTGAGCTATCTACTGTTGAACTTTGCCAGGAAGATTGCCTCAGACACACAGCATGTCCTGGTTCCCCTGAAGTTCTCCATGCTATGGCTCCATTTCAGTAGTTCAAGGTAATTAATTTATTTCAGTTTATTCCCATGCCATTCATGCTGGAGTTCTCATCTGCCCATGCTTCCACATTCCACTCTGATCTTAGGGCTTGTGAGGACTGTGGAGATCTATATCTTTATCACCTTAAGTGCAGAGCCAACTTAGTAAAGAGTTAAGTGTGAATATATACTTTTATACATATATATATGTATATATATATATAGCCAATATACTGTCGGTTCATGGAACATTACAAATATTGCACCACTTTTAAAAAAATCTTACTTTCTTGTGGGATGAACAGTAGCAAAGAT
>JAWWEU010000091.1:228197-239172 GCA_035583155.1 Acropternis orthonyx
AAAACAGGATACGCCTCGTACATCAGCTCTTAGACTGACATCTGTTTCATTCACACTGAGCTAAGTAAGTAAAACCAATCTTCCCCTCCTCTTCAAAATAAAAAGAGGAAGCCAAATACATCAAAATGGGAAACTCAATACCCTATGCTAGAATAGAAATGGCAAACAACTGTACTTAGCAAGGGATAAAAATTATTTACTTTTGTTTAAACCACTATGCAAGAATCACAGAGAACTGGTGGCTGTCTCTGTAGTATGACTGATTCCTCTCTCAGACTACTTCATGGAGTACTACAAACAATGTTAAAGTTAAGAATCTTGCGTGTTTTTTAATTTTGATTTTTTTTTAACTGTTCTAATCAATTATTACAACTGCCACAGACTTCAGGATGCCCTTAATTGTTAGAAGGCTGGGTTTGAACAAACTGTATGATGGAAGAAATGAAAATATGTCATGAAATTTTCTTCCAGAAAGCTATGAAGAAACCTACTGCTTCTTAAAATAATATTTTATTTTATGCTATTTTTATTATTTGCCAGTCATGTCACGCATTTATAAAACCCACTACAAAAATACCCTAATGGCATTGTCTCAGTCTTGAATCTGCCTGCTTTTGAGGAGATCTCTGCAATAGAACTGTGTGCTAATTAACTGTCAGTGATTTATTTCTCTTTCAAGCATAGTGCATTTCAGACCAGAGTAGGAAAAGGGGAAACATGAATAAACACATATTTAATCTAACAAAAATCTTTATTCAGATAACAGAGAATCTTGGGCTAGGCTCTGAAGAATTTATTTGTTTTAAATATTTTGCTTGGGATTTAATTTCCTTTTCCCTGTCAATTGTCTTCAGGTGTTTCTTGTCACAGGGAGAAGATGCCTGAATCAGGGACATTGCCTAAAGGAATAAAAATAGAGTAATTATGAAAATAATCTGTTTTCAAACAGTATCAATATTCTATGTAATAGATGATTCCTAAATGCAGTAAAGTGTAAAAATTTTGCTTCTAATTTGATCTTGACTGAAAAATTGAATCATCAACCAGATCATAATAATCTATATAATAATGTTATTATTCATCACTATGAAAGAAATGTATTTTTTCTGTTCATTATTAATCAACTTATTTGAGGGAATTGCAGTGTTCTGTATGAAAAGCCTCTTTTAGTAACCAAATGTAAATTTCTGGAATAGCTGAAATTGTTATAGAATTTTAGAAGACAACAGTCAGAGTTATATATTATTTAGATAGCCATAAAATAAAATCAGAGGAGTAAAAATAAGGTGTTTATATTATTAATATAGGAAATAAAATAGATTTTATTGATGAAAGTTTGGTATATTTCACTAGTGCTAAGAAACCTTCTGATGAAAATCATGGAGGAAAAAGGTAAAATGTCACAGAATAATGGAATATTATACTTTTGAAAAGGATCTAAAGAAATAATTTAATTATATTATTTAAATATTTATATATAATATAAATATTTAAAATAGTGTTTTATATCCATATTAATATTTTATCAATTTACACTATCCTTGTCCTAATAGCTGATTTGCTGTTATTTAATATTTTCCATTTGTTTGCCTTTTCTATGTCAAATTTGCCAGGATTATCTTGTATTTTCACACTGTAACTTGCATTAATCTAAAACATTAATCAATACTTATTAAAATCCTCCTCAATAAAGCTAACTGTGCAATCTTGTGTCTAAAAATTGCACTGGTTAATTGAAAACAAAGTATCAAGTTTTACATCTGTTTTGTTGTTTGTTTGTGTTATTTTAGGCAATTTTTAATGACAAATTTGATAATGGTAAAATGCATATAAAACGCAGAGATGAGATTTGGAACAGTGAGCTTCAAATCATAATGTGAAAATTACAGATGAGCTTCAGAGTAAAGCATCATGAAGAGATTTTATGAGAACAACTTGCCAGTTACAGGCTTTGAATTTTTATATGCTGCTGAGAATGAATATTTGACTGGCTGAAATTTATGGCTAACTGTATTTTCATTTGATTTGACTTCCAAGCCCAAATGTTGCATGCTATTTTAACACTACTGATTACCCATTTCTGCTGTCAGGAAGAACATCTAAAAAACCTTCTTATATTTGTTAAAGAATGTGGTAATTCAACAATCAACAACTGCTTTGCAAAGCCTGTCTTCCTTAAAGATAATCTGATGGTTCAGGCTATTACAAGATTTTTCTTGTCTTGTGTTACCCCCTCTCTAGGTGTAGAACTCTAGTAATTCTTCTAACTCTGTTTCAGACAACAACATATAGGCACAGGAATATGATTGCAAATTACTCAATGATGAAGTACACTTTGTATTTCAATCTATCTAATACCAGATATTGGCAAGAATTATAAATTTTAACATCAGAGGAATGTTTAATTATCTATTCATATTTGCTCTTATGTTGCATTTCAACACTGTCTTTCAAAACAACAACTCTAAAATAGTCTAATAGCTCTAAGGAAGAGGATGCACTTCAAAGTTTCCAAGCTGAATAATTTGTTGGTTATTTTAAACAATGTTCTGTGTCTTTCAGGTAACAGTAATCTGATGGAAGCAGTACTTTGATGTTAAGAATTCACTTTAACATTTCAATAATGTTTATGTTTTAGTGCTCTCAGACTACCTGGAATTGAGTGAGCTGCTATCTATTTACACAAACCCATGAACTATCATGCCCTGTTACTTTACAATAACATCAATTAGCAGAATTTATCAATTAGTTTGTGATGCTGTTCCAGTCATTACACAAGGAGTGAAAATCTCATGACTTGAGGTACTAAAGTTGCTTAAATGTGTATTTGAAGTTGTTATAAAATGCAGGCTGTTGAAAACAGGAAGTTTGTTTATGGACCTTGAATATATTCACTAAATTGCTTGAATGGCACTCATAGAATTAATAAAAAATTTTAAAGCCAGCTTCCTTTAATTTATTACACATTTTCTAGTTAGTAAGACTTGCTTTATACGATAATTCCCATTCTTAGGACTATCTACAGAAGGACATAAATGCAGACCTGCATGCATATATACACAAATACATACACATGTTTTATTGATCAAAGTTTAATTAAACATCTTTCACCAAAGGTGATCCAGTGAAGCAATGAGCTTTTAGGGGAATTCTCACCATGGTTTTTATGAGTTAAGAGGTTTTTTAAGGTTTTTGTATGCTTGATGGAGGAAAATAAGTATCTTCAGAGAGCATTCAGAGCAGGGACCTTATGATGTGCTCTTGGACCAAATATATTGTGGTGTTGGTTACTCAAGTGCTGGTGGCTGAGCTTCTCTCATTCCCTTTCCTTTCCCCTTCCACTTTCCAGGAAGAACATTCACTGTCCTGAGGCACACCTCCAGAAGTCTGACAGCCTCCCATCAGTGTTTTGGATGCCTTCCACAGAGGAGACATTTGCCCAGTAGTTGCTATCTCAGGAGTCAAAAGGTGTTTTTCTTTGAAATCACTTTATGTGTTCAATCTAACAAGCAACATGAATTCGTACCTTACCCTTCTGTAGCTCTGGGTCAATTGTCAAGTTTATTAGACGTTTTTCCAGGCACCATAGTTCTCTCAGGACAAGGTATTACCAATGCATATGTTCCTACACAACACACTAGAATTCAATCAGTATAACCCAAAGCACAAGAAAAAAAAATATATATTCAATAAGTATAACCCAAAGCACAAAAAAAAAAAATCACCTTATTGCATCCAGGTTCAGATGGCAGGCTTTTTTAGTGCTCTTTAGAGAACTAAATACTACACTTAAGCTAACGTGAAATATGTGAAATGTTATCAATCTCAACTTTAACTTGCATGCACTGAAAGAGAAAAGCTTTTATCAGGAATATATGCCTTTCCAGGTACAACAGCTCTTGCTTAGACTTTCAATCAGTGCAACCTGAATAGTCCATAGCCTGCTGCACTAGGAGGCATAACATCACTTGCAGCCCCTGTGTTTAAATTCCAAACTATACCATAATATTAGTATAAAATGTGCATCTAATTTTCCCTATTAAAGCAATGATACGAGGTTGATTACACTTCTATAAACACACATTCAAAAGTGCATGTTCAATTTTCATCTCCTGCTTTGCATTAATGTTTTTCACATTTCTTATTTTTCATTCCCCCTCTAAATTTTTCTGAGTCCCCTTTCCATGGTAATGATGAAGCATTTATTAGCTACTCTTGTTTGCCAAATAGATTGTTATTCCAGTCAAGAAACTCAGTTTTCATACGTTAAAATTACATAGGCTTGTTACTAATGTATGGCAATGTCAGGAAAGCTTACATTTGTTCAATATCTTGGGAGAAGTCACTTAAAATGATTAAGTTATAACATCTTCCCTTAGTACAAATTCCATAAAACTGTTGCTGGATGAGTATTTAAACACAAGAGAATGAAAAAAAAATCTCAAAACCTGTTCTATATGGCTTTTAAATACTGCACATATATGTGCTTAACAAGCTTGTATGTATGACTGCCTACATCTCTGTTTCTATGCTTATACCATCACCATTGTACCTGTAAGTTACAGTGCAACCTTCAACATCTCCAATGTCAACATAATAATCCATGAAAAATCAGTTAGTGAATAGTTTTCAAATGAATTCTTAGCCCTTACTGAATGCCTGTAAAATTGCAGGTGTGATACTCTGTCATGGTTTCACTCTAGCTGGCAACCAAAGAACACATAGCCACCAGTAGGATCAGGGAGAGAATTGGAAGGGTAAAAACTACAAAACTCATGGGTTGAGGCAAAGATGGTTCAGTAGGGAAAGCAAAACTACACACACAAGCTAAACAAGGAATTAATTAACTGCTTCCCATGGGCAGGCAGATGTTCAGCCCTCTCCAGGACAACAGGGCCCCATCCCATGTAATGGTGACTTGGGAAGACAAAATCTATCACTTGGATAGCGATAGCTCTCCTTCTTCCTCCTTCTTCTCCCCACTCTATAGACTGAGCATGATGTCACAGGGTGTGGAACACTCCTTTGGTCACCTTGGGTCACCTGTTCTGCTGTGTCTCTTCCCAACCTCTCATGCATCCCCAACCAGTGTGGCAAAAAAAAATCTCTATGCTATCACCTGTGTTCATCACAAATGCAAAACACAACCCCATAACAGCCACTGTGAAGAAAACTACCCCAGCCAAAACAAACACACTCTGTCAGACAGAGCTAATATACAAAATAGAGATAAAAACTCAGAGGCACCACAGTGATTTTAACATATGAAATTACAGAAATAATAGTTGGGGAAGGGGTGTGGTTTGGTTTGAAATAGCACTAAACTCACAAAGAACTAGATTTGCAGGGTTATGGTTTTCCCAAGTGATGGTGTCTTTTATTCCAGTTGAAATATAGGAGTCAGGGACTTCCAACTTCTTGCAGGCCTTTACTGTCAGCTCACCCCTTATTTTTCTGAGGTTGTGAAGTGTTTGTATAAGCACTTAATTTCTTAGCTAATTAGCATAGGGCTTTTTCCTTTGCTCATTTCTTCTCTTTCACATCTATTCTTTCCTATTGCTCCTGCTAATATTGTCTTTACAATTTTCTTAGCACCAGTGTTAAAAGTGGTTCCAGCTGGCGGCAGCTTTACCACAGCAATGCATCGTTGTTGAAAACAATTGTCTCAATGTGCTAGTTCATCCATGTCATTTCATACCAGATCCTTTCTGGCTTCTTATAGGGAAACTCCCTTCTCAGTAAGGCCAATACTAAGAAATCCTTGATGACACATTCACGTTGTCTGAGTTTACAATTCAGAATAAGAAAGAAAAGACAGGTGAAAACAATTAATGAAAACCATGCCATGTGAATTTATCTGTCTGGCATATGCAATACATGATGCAGAGAAAAGAAAGAAAGAGAAGGAAAATGGAAGCAGCTGTAAAATGCCACAATTTATGACTTTTAAGGGAGAATCGAGGGTATGAGGAGACCTTCTGTCTTTGCATTCTATCCTAAGTAGCTTCTGTGGGCACTCCGTGGATACAGGGCACTACTCAGAGTCCTGACAACATGATGACAATAATGGACAGCCTCCTAATTATTGGCTTTTAAAACAGGGACTTTCAGGCATGAACATATGCCAACATCTGGATAAGAAGTTTCCTTTCAAAAAGTTCTCAAGTATATTGACATACCTGACTAGCAGAAATAATGCAAAGTTGTATCACTATGAATTCAAAATATAATTCAAAAGCTTGGAGAAACTTTTTGATGAAAAATGTAATTTTTGGGGTGGGTGAACAGTAGACAGGAAATTGGTTTAAATAAAATCAAAAACCCAGCAATTCCAAACTCTCAGTTTTAAAAAAACTATTTTGTTTTATTTTTCCTGTCCTTCTTACTTATTTTTAGTGATGTTCATATGTTCAGTCTCTCTGGTTTTCCATTTGCAGCAAACCTTCCAAGTGTGTTAAGTTACATGGCTAGTATCAGTCATCTGTGATTCATTTTCTTCTTCTTAACTTTGTCCCATGTTTATGAATTGGGAGGAGAGAATGAGGAATAATTAGAAAACCCCACTATTGTTGCAATATATACAATGTGGTTAGAATCTAAAAGTGCTGCAGTAAGTTCATGCAAAAAGTGCTACAGACTCATAATTCAAAAGTAATTTCTGGATTTAAAAATACATTGGAGGATAGCGGACTTTTTTTTCTTTTCCTTAAAAATACCTGTATCTTTCAATACTTTTAAGAATTCTTTTCTTCCCTTTGAAAATTCCTGTGTTTGATTTGATATTCAACAATGTGAACATTCAAATTTTTGCTTGAATATATCATAGTAAGTGAATACATGGAAAAGAACGTGGAGCAGATTAAAACAACTTATTTACATAAGTGATGAGTGAGCAGGTCAATCAATGAATGCAAACAACTGAAGCACATACACCATCTGGTTAAAAAAGACTAAAATCTCATAGCTTATACTTGACACAGCAGGCTTCCACAGGAGATAGCAATGGAGATGGAAACATTTTGTATTATAAATATAGCTGTCAAAATCATGCTGTTAGTGACCTGCAACAGGGACTGCACTGTCGCACCCAGGCACAAAATTACGCAACCTGTATGTCTCATGGAACTGCTGAATAAAATAGACCTGTTCAACCAACAGCTGTCAAAAATTAAAGTATGGGATGTGGAGAGGTTGGGGCTGGACCAGGTCTGAGCATGCTTAGAGTGCAAGACAGATGAGTAAAAATGCAACAGAAATAATGCCCAGTACAGTTTTCTGTTGATCTGTATTGGACCATGTTTTTGTTGCAGCATGGATGGCAGGCAAGTTCCGAACAATGTAACTTATTTCTACGGCAGCACAGGTGCTCACTGAAATCAACACTTGTGACTACAGGGAAGTAAACATAAATGCTTATGAAGCCTGAAATCAGTAAAATCAGTTTCTGTGTGCTTGCTGTGCAGTGGCATCAATAACTCACATTCAACACTGATGTGTGGGGTTTCAGCTAAAGAATAGTACTGTTAGAAAACTGAAAAATAGATGGAGGATTATTTATCCATTGGCATCAGGGCACAGAACCTGTCTTAAAAACAATAAAGCCTTTTCTGTCACAAGCTCTTTTAACTAAAATAGCCTTTCTTTGTAATAAAACTGTCCCTGTGCCTTCCTAATGAAACCTGATCTGCCAGAGTACTTCAGTGGAAATGTCTAGACTGAGGGTTGTGTTCTCCTAAAATAGAGATTGGACTTCATGAACGGGTTTTGCCTGTTGACTTTTTTGAGGGCGGGTAAAGTGTTTGTGGGGAAAAAAATGGCTTTGGAAGCACAAAGATGATTGTTAAATCACAAAATCAGAGAATGTGTGAAGTTGGGAGAAAATTGAATATTTGATTTCCCCCTATCCCAAATACTTATTATTTTGATCTCTCTTGTTAAAATATTACTTTCAAAAACTGAAAAAAATATTTTAGAGGTTTAAAGCAGAGATTTTAGATAGCCTGTTGCCACTGTGTGTCTTCCCATAGTTTAGAAAACTCTGAAATGTCACTTTGGGTCAGCCAAACAGAGAATCTAAAGTTGATTAAAAAAAAAAAAATTAAAATAAATATTGCTTTGGCTTGCAAGCTAGTTGTTTTAACAATTCTACTTTAAAGACGAATGAGAACTAGCTCAATTCCATTATTACAATTGTCTGAGTGTATGGGCTGTGTTTTCCTGCCCTTGTTAGAGTTTTACTCCAACTGTGCAAGGACAAATAGGGCCAGCAAGGAGTAATGTAGCAGTATAATATGGCTAGTCCTTGTATGAAAATGAGGTCAAAAGGATCCTATCAGTGCACTCTACCCTCAGGAAAATCAGAGTCACTGCCACGCAAATTATAAGTGTTGCACTTCAAAACAAAAATGAGCAGCAATTAAAAAAGAAAAAAATAAGAAAAAGAAAAAAACACTTTGTTTTCCTGTATTTCCGTGCTTATATAAAACAGTGATGAAGTCATCATGGAGAACAATTGTTTCAATTATATGAATGCATTTTGGTCAGGAGTAGACAGATTGTGCTGTGAATATTTCACCCAGTTTCAGAGGTGTTATTATTGAGCCTGACTCATAAGATTTGAACTGGTAACCAGAAAGCTGCAGAAGGAAGAACAGATGACATTTTAGAAGATACAGTCTCTTCTCCTGATGAATCTACATCTATAGATCAGACAGAGACACTTCCTTGAAGCTGAGCTTACAGATGTATGTTGTCTGCTGAGTATTTAATTGTTGGCTAATTTCTCAAGTAATTTCTGCTGCATGAAGAGTCAGGTGAAAAGCAAATAGGTGTCTCTCATGGAGGGAAAAGTTAACTATTCTGTTGCTCCTCTTTTATATTTTCTCTCTCTCTTTTTTTTTTCTTTAATTTTTATTAATAGTGTTTGATGCCTCTATGATGCACCATACTTTCACATGATTCTCTTTCACAACCACTCCTCCACTTTCAGCTCCCACTCTTTCTTCCGTTCTGACACTTAATTAAACACACAAAACTTTGTGAAAGCCACAGTTAAACCCATCCTGCTAACAAAGACAATTTTGCAGCAGGTCTAATGTTGAATATGTTTCAGATGCCTGATGAAATCTCTTCATGAAGCAATACATTTAGCCACAAGGCTGCCACTTGAGGTTGCTGATTACACAAAAGTATAAAGCAAGGATTGGGCTCTGCATCTGCATGCAGAGAAGTTTTAGTGAATACCCCAGCTATGGGTCTAAAAAGGTGGTGCTTGTGTGCAGGCATTGGTAAAAGCAAGAATTTTTGGAGTAGATACTTACATCATTATGCTTATTGTGTCTAAATAAACTCATTCTGCCATTAGCAGCAAGCTCTAATGAAATTGGGAGCTCATTCTGTAGCTCTTGTCATTAATTGGGATGTAGATGTCAAAATAGTAATGCCTTAATACCTTGGAGAGATGGATGCGGGGAGAGAAAGGTTTTCTCTGCAGTCAAAACCACTTCTGCCCTTTGTCCTCTTCAAATAGCAAGTTTGTGAGCCCTACATGCCTGATTTACTAAATATACCCTATATTTGCTCTTTAAACTCATCTATTTTTACAATTATAATCATTATATGAAATATTTACTGTCTGCAATAAGTACAATTAATTAGTCCAGGTACACATAGTTTTCATTTTATTTTATTTGATGACTGTAAATAAATTCTGGTTAGTTAAATGGTACTGTAGAAAGCCTGGTAAACTAAATGCTTTTTCTTTTTACATTGATAAATAATTGAATAATAAGAAGTGATGGGTAAATGGTGTGGAAGTAATATCTACCATCACTCTTATCAAAATGAAAGATCTTGAAAGCCAAACCTCATTCAGCAGAAAACAAAAAGCCTAATCAAAAAAGGGTATTCCCTTATCTCTTTAGACGAAAAAGACATTTTAAACAACTATATGCCAGAAATTACATTTTACGTCAGTTATGACAGCAACTTCCTGCAGAAGCATTTGTAGCACACACAGGAGTTTCATTTTTGTAGTCACAAGGCATTTGTTTAATTTCCTTCACGCATTCTATAATCAAAGAGAGTTTGAGTGATGAAGTAAGGAGGAAGCATTCTTAGAAATTACTTTCCTAAACTTCCTATGCCTTCAGTGCCATGACATTTTCCCAAACAAGCCATGGACAGGCACACACATATTGTCTATAGAATATATATATATATATATAATGCATATATTTATTTAGTAAATGTAAAAATGTAAAAATATGCCAAAACTCTTGCCAAAATCATTAGTTTTATTGAGAAAATATTTTGTGGCTGGGAGCTAAACTGAAGGAAGCAAAATACTGTCTAGGGAACTTCCACATGCTTTAGAAGATTAGGGTTCACAAAACGTCAAGAGAAGACCTTGGTAATGTGATAAAAGTAGAGAATTTAATGAAGAAAAAACAAACAAACAAACAAAAAACCTCTGCAGAGGCATTCCTGGTACTAAAATAGCCTGATTAAGCCATGACCATTGAAACAGGCTTCTTTAATCACATCTTCAGACAGAAAGTAAGTTTTATTAGCTGTGCCTATTTTTGCACCAAGAAGTAGGTAATGAAGACAAAACTGAAACTAATGACCAATTTCTGTTTTTTACATTCTTCACTTGTGCCAGAGAAGGTCCTCAGTTCTGTCAGTGTGAGACAGGAAGTGTTAAGGGTGGACCTGCTGGTCTTTAAAAGCTATAGAATAAAACTTAAGACCATGTGATGTATGGTGGTGAGCAATCCCTTTCGAAATACAGATAAATAATTTTAAAATATTTCAAATTTGGTTCTTTTTGAAAGAGTTGTTTGTGCTGGTCTTAGCATTACAAATGTAGGTGGAAGTGGGCAAAACAACCATGAGGTCATGTTAAAAATTACATTGGTGCCTGCTGTGTGTGGTTTCTGGGTGCTGACAGGAGAGAGTGCTCACTGCTGACATC
>JAWWEU010000091.1:296655-307157 GCA_035583155.1 Acropternis orthonyx
CCCCACCCCGCCCCCATCCTGTTCCTAAATCAAGCACAGTTCCCACTTTGCCTATTTGTGAAAGGCCATTAATATTAGTCTAATTTAGGACCTAGTATAAATAAAATGACAATGATAATTCCAATAGTGTTTATATAATGTTATAGCTACATGTATTTTACAAAGATATTTGCAGCACAATTATGTATCATTCTACATAAATGAGTTAAAAATCAGTTTTCATTCTGTTTCCAAGACCAGAAAGTGTTGCAACTGCTGTCAAGTTTTAAATAAAGATTAAGCAGCTGAACTAGATCTCTTCCGAAGCATTTTTGATCAATATTCAGAATAATACAGAAGAGTAATGTAAAACTGGACATGTATAAGCTACAAATAGAAGTTCCTGTAAACCAAGTACCTACGATAGTTTTCAAGGCAACAGCTTTTCTTAAGAACCTTTTCAAATCACACCAGAAGACCATAATTCAACAATACTGTCAGGACACAGGGGTGTATTATGGCCAACAGTGAAGGCTGTAGAAGTTGTAACAGGAACCAGAAACTGTTTGAACAACCCTAAAATTCAGACCCCTCAGGAATCACTGTGGTCCAAAGCCAAGGCATACTGAAGAGCAGATTTATGGCCTGGACACAGCAAGAACCCAACAGTGGGGATTAAAATATGTGCTGGGTGGGCCAGAACTAGACTATTTTTTTTGGCTTGACTGGAATTGTGAGGTGTAGTCAGTCTGTGAACAGGTAACTCTACATATAATTCAGAAATTTCCATTCATAAATGGAAAGAGTTTTGAAAAAGACTAGTTCTGAGCCTTTTTATTTTTTGTATGACTCAATATAAAATTTTATGGGTTAAAATCAATCATCATTAAATAAATACAAGAAATAAAAGGGGAAAAAAGCATGATAATGCAGATTTTTCTCTCCTCAGCTTACTAGACTCATTCTTTATCACAGGTCTAAATGCATCAGCAAAGCTTGTTTTGCTTTGAGGGTTGAGGCTAATTAAAATTATTTTGAAAAATGAGCCAAATTAAAAGCAAGGAAATATTTAAAACATCTCTTCAGCCATAATAGTAGTTTGATGAACTTTAAATGAATTATTGCAAAATATATTGCAGCTAAAACATGTTTCATCAATAATTCATCAATCTTGTGGCTGTAGTGGTACTAACAGAGCTATAAATATTTGTCAGAGAAAAGATCTGTATGACTCCCAGCCTTTCTTTCATTCATGAAGATCTCAAACTTACCTAAAGTCTGTGTTACCACAGGTAAATTGCAGATTTTTAGAAATATTAGACCAGAACACAAGTCCAGAGTTCTAAACAATTTCATGTGTTATATAAACATAGAAGTTACAAAAGCCCAGCTCACAAATGGAGGCTCTTTCCATCAGATTGTCTTCTTGGTCAAGAAAGTCATATTTGCCCCAACAAACTGTTCCAAAAACCCATTTAATTTATCCATCCAGTTTTAGGCATTACCCAAATGCCCAGCTTAATTTCCTGACATCAGGAAGGGGTAACTGGTTTTTTCTCTCATCTGACTGTTCTTAGATTTACAATACTAATGAGCTATTTTCTGCTCATCTTCCTATACTAATCAAAATCTGCATTTTTTCTGTTTCTAAAACTGTCTTGGCACTAGCGGCTCCATGACCAAGCTGTCTTTCCATCTCGTTACACTCATATATAAATCTGCTGGAGGTGACCAGAAGATTGGAGCTGGTTTCTTTCATTAACTTCCCAGAGTACCCTCTGGAAGTATAACGTACTTTCTCATACATTGCAACCCACGTCTACAAATCCAAGATAAAAATTAGTCTAACTCGTGTAAGAAAGTATCTATCAAACTGTACTGAAAAATCCCCCCAAACTAACTGCTCAAGGAAGCACATTTGCTTGAAAGAAAGCGAGTAAAGATTGAGAGATGTGAGGCACAGCACAGAATGATTAGCTGAAATCTGAGTCCTGGTCTTACAGGGTTAAGCAGAAAGTGTTCGTATGGGTTTTGTTTGTGGACAAAGAAACCAAAGTGGCTTTATGGCACAGTGACACACTGTGAAACACACTGAGGGTAGCATTAGATAATGTAGAGCTCTTTAAGGACTGATTTACAAGAAAAACCTATTCAAAGCTGGCTGGGGTGTGTCTGCTCCATGTGATAGACATCCAGCGTATGGAAACATGGAGATTAACACCACCTTAGTGGTTTTAGGTTACTGTTTTTAAATAGAGAAGCTTAAGGAGTTGCACTCCTAAACTCCACTGAATAATAGTAACAGTTCAGTATTAATTTTAGATTAATTATGTTTGTATTAATAACAGACAGTGGTATTAGCTGTGTCTGTCCAGAAACACCACCTGTGTAAACCCCAAAGAGAAAAAGCACACCAGAAGGTGGCAGATTGATAGGCCTACTCAGTCCAGCCCTTGAAAGTAAACAGTCTTCTCTGCATTTACAGTGAGAGTATCTGTCACACAACACCTCTCAGGTGTTCCTGCACTGTCAGTGCACGATATTCCAATCGGTAATTTCATTTCATCATATTTTTAAATGTCTGGTCCTACAGACTTCAAAAGATGTCTGTTCTGAGAATCTTAACTGGTTTTCTTACCTGCCGGCCACCTTATCATGACACTAGTTCATTATTTTCTGAAGATACATTTTCCATTTATAAAAATTATAGTTTCAATGTCCTTAGCAAGATAAAGTTGTAGTTCAGTGACAGAAACTTATCAAGTCCGTAGCAACAGAACTGTGAACTGCCAATCATTCACAGAAATCCCTCAACATCACACAAATTATTGCTTCTTCCTAACAATAACTACTTATTCAGTTATGTTGCAAAAAAGGCATTGTTCTCTGAAGCTGCTTGTGCTGCTTGCAATTCCTCAAGAGGAGAGAAGTTTCCTCAAAAAGTCAGAATCAAACTTATGGCATGTCTCAGACACAGATGAACACAGTTACAGCTTGATAAAGTGCATCTTCAGATAAATCCCCTATTGTAAGCAAAAAAGGTAACAAGATTTTTTGTTCCCACCACACGTGAAATTAGCTTTTCAGTTACTCCTCCACTGATTAGTTAAACAGACCAATGAATGCTAAACAACTATCAGCACTTGTGATATTTTTCCAGAGTAAATTGCATATATGTGCAACTCCTTGGCTTTATCTACACAGTCTTTGAGGAATTTAATTTATATTCTCTGAAAGTATGGACACCTCAGATAAGGAGTGTCTCATGGTCTCTGCCTACTTAAGTATATTCTTCAAGGAGACTCGCTTAACTCTGTACCTGAGCTGTGGAGTCATTTCAGTTCAGTATTGCACACTCACCACTGAACTGTGGTTCTTTTCCTTCTCACAATGCAAGGGGGAAATCCCTTCCTTCTTCAATGCTGCTTTTCAAAACCTTTCTGTGTTAAAACTTTAAATCACTGTTAGAAACACTTATTTCAGTCTCACAGCTTCTGGCCAGCGAAATATTCAAATTACATCCAACGCAATATATAATGACCTTTGAGACCTTTTATCATTATAAAAGCTGAATTTTTCTTGCCCTTCTGTTTAAATTCCTTTGTTGGAGCAGCAAGTTTCTCTCTGAATAGATCTATAAAGTTTGTTGCACAGTTTGCCTTAAAAAGCAGCATTCTCATGAGCACCTTCACTCTCTAAGACTCCTGCTTGGATTTCTCCTAAGAAGTTCACCACTACCTTCTTAGCAATGAAATCCCTATTTAAGTTCTCTGCCCCCTCTCAGATCAAAGGTAAGTATACTTGCCTGTTAACACAATTATAATTTTTCATGTGCTATAAATCTACTTGTTTGTGCAAGCTGGAGAAAAAATTCTTCTCTGAAGGTACTCAAACCTTTCTTTTTTCAAGGAGAGAGGGCTGATTTCACAGCCTATTAAAACACACTGCATTTAGGGCAGGATCCTGCTCCCACTCTTTATCTGGAAGGTCCTCTTTTTTTTTTTTTTTTGTTTTCTCACTTCCACAAGAGAACAATCTCAGTTATTAAGCTACAGGCATGAGGGCAACCTGTTATTTTAACATTGCGACTTGACTCTCTGGAACTCAAGAGCTGAAATTGAGGAGTGTGATTGCTCAGAGCTGTCACAGTTGTAATGTTTGTACGTCCCAGCTCCAAGAGTGCTGCAGCCCTCTGTATCAGCACCAACACCCCTCCCTTGCCTCCTGAGAAGTGCTTGAGTGTAAGACTCAGTTGTGATCCTTTCCATGGTACACTACTGAGTCTGAAAAGATTTGAAATGTACTTCCTAATTAGGGTCTGATCCAAACCTACTGGTCTGAGCCAACACTTTCTCACATGGGCTTCAAAAGACCAACAGATCAAGCTGCAAGTTTCTCCCAAATAATTTACAGATAGTAAGTCTGCCTGCCTGTCTCCCCATTTAAGCTTTAAGTTGTCTTTCTAAAAGCTTCTCTCTTAACTAAGGAAATGGGATTAAGGCAACAGTTTATGCAATCAACCACATTAATATCTGAATGCTATGTCAGACTGGCCTGCTTCCTGCCCATATCCCAAATTCTGGACCATGGATGTATATCCTTATACTATCCAAAAATGATTGCTCGGAGAATGAACCAGAAATTTGCTACTGATGGGATAGCAGCTGCTTCTGGAAAGCAGGTATCTCACCTTTTCAATGGAGAGGCTAGTTATCATCTAAATTTTAGATACATAGGGCAATTGCATCACACAAACTTGTTCAGTATTCCCGGGGTTACACTTCCTCTTAAACAAATGACATCCATGATTTTGGTAGGATAATTTTTCAACTCCAGAAAAAAAATCAGTAAATATTAAAATATTTTATTTTAAAAAATCATTTGTCTACATTATTGTTACAACCATAAGAAGGTTCGAAAGACCATGCTTTCTCATATGAGAAAGAGATTATAGTAATTGCATGAAAATACTTCCCTTGCTCAAAAAAATCAATGCATTATATTATTGTGAGGGACTAAAACCAGAGGGTTTGCATAAACCATGATTAATTTCTTTATATATATATGGAGTGTGGGGAAAAAAGACAGTAGTTTTTTATTTGCTAGAGCAACTTATAGATTGATCCATACCAACACACAGGACTGTGAAGTCTATCTTTCCTCATAAGATGAATTAGGGAATATAATTATATATTTTCTACACCCAGACAAGAAATTTGCAGCTGAAAGGAAAACTAACTGCTGGAAAGAAATTCAGATTTCACCCGGACACCTAAAGAAAGATACTCCTCCTGAGGCATCTCCCTTGCTGTTTTCTTTATAACATCATTACTGTTATTTCCTTTCTCATTACATTGACATTCTAAAAAAAAGGCCTGCAACCAGCTGCAGTGTTAAAGCTTGGGAATATGCAAACACAAAATACGTGATCTGTACTTCATTTAAGTCAGAACATTCTATTGTTATGCTTTGACTCTATTACAAAACTCAGTTTTAATGGAAAAATTTTGAAAGTTGCCTTTGAAAACACACTGAATAATTTTTCAAGTTCTGATGGCTTCACTGCCTGAATATTCAGGACAACAGCTAGAAACATAGCTTTAACCTATTCTTTTTATTCTTGGAAGGGACATTCTGTGGTGTTAGAATATACCTTGTTTTACAGTCAAACCACCTACAAGACCCTTGAGTCTTTCAATCCACTTCCCATCTGAAAAGACCACTCAAAAACATCTCATTATTCTGGTCCCGAAGAAGGTACTTTATAAAGTTCTTGGACCCATATATTATTTCTTCCTAAAAGACATGTGCAGAAGAACCTTAAAGAGATTTGATAAAAATTGCTGTTTGTTTTCCCTTCTTGTTCCCCTCTCTCATCTTCAACCTAACTATAAATGTGAGAAAATTCAGATATTGCTCCTCTGCTTTCTCCTGGAAGGCTCATTTGAGGTTTCAAAGTAGTCTGTGAGTATGTAACACATAATTCAAAGGGTGGAGAAAGATTAATCTTAACAAAGACTATCTTTACACCTCAGTATTTCTAAGGCACTCAAAGCAAATAACTGGGGAGGGGGGGGCCGGGGTGGGGAGGAAAGGTTTTAAAAGAAGTAGTAAAGATGATTCTTTCTATGACAGTACTATGAATTTTCAAGTCAGCAGAGCAACTTCTGACACAAGGATAGCTAAGACATGGATTTTGAATAGACCAAACAAAATGCTTTCTTTTGAAACTCTTCCTGTAGACACTTCTTATACACCTCAAAGGGGAAAAAAAAGAATCAAGTACATTTCTTTCCCTCTACAAGTCATTCCTGAAACAGATTTCTCTCCAGCATAACTTTACTAATAATCCAGGTTTACACAGACACATATTTTATGCTCTACACAAAAGTAGAATTGTGTCTCTCCAGCTCACAGAAAAGATTTAGTAGTAGATGTCACAGCTTAGTCATAGAATCACAGAATCATGGAATCATAGAATATCTGGTTGTAACAGAATGTAAAAATCATCTGGTTCCAAACCCCCTCACCCTAGACCACAATGCTCCAAGCCCCATCCAACCTGGCTTTGAGAACTTCCACAATGGGACATTCACAACTTCTCTGGGCAACCTGTGCCAGGGCCTCACCACCCTCACAGTAAAGAATTTCTTCCTCATATATTTTCTAACCCTGGCCTCTTTCCATATGAAGCCATTCTCCCTTGTCCTGTCACTCCATGGTCTTGTCAAAAGTCCCTCTCCAGCTCCCTTGCAGCCATTTTTGGTACTGGAAGGTTCTATATTGCCAGTCTTTTTCAAAATTCTACTACATGCTGAGAGAAAATAAACATAAAATTCAGTTAGAAAAAGTACATTTTGTGATTTCTTTATCTTTAATTGTATCGGTTGATTTGCTCAGGCTTGAATGAGGACAATGGTGAAAAGAAGATGGCATGATAGACTTCTAACTTCAGGGTTATACTGAACTGCACTGAAATAAATATATACTAGTTACATATAAACAGGAACAATTTCCCTCTTCCTTTGAACACTCTTCATTTGAAAATTAATTTCACTTTTCAACATCAATTTAACATGTTATTCTGTCAGAGTTTACTTATATTTCTTTTAATGTGGTAGCTGCTTTACAGCAACTAATCTAAATTGAAGTAATAAAATCTTATTGTCTGCATCAAATATACTTGAGTGTGATGAATTATTCTGCTCAGTATGACTACTTACACAATGCAGCACTCTGTATTCTGCTATTCTTGCTTTCTCAATATTGGCAGTGTAGAGAAGTAACTCATTTCATCTCTTTTGAAAGAAGTCTTATGAAAAAGCTTTTAAGAAACTTGAAGTGTGGATTTATCAAGAGTAAAAACTTTACTGACTTAATATTGTTTTATATGATGAGGGAAAAAAAGGACTATGCCTGTTTCCCTATGGACAGAAATTCCCCTATCAGCAAACCATTAATTGATGCATGAAATTCATGTGTTTACAGTATTGAAACAGGGTAAAAAGAAATTCTTTATCCTAGTGAGGAAATGCAGTGTCAGGAGCCCTGAACTTTTCCATGGAAGGTAATAAGCAACTCTAGAGAGTGACTCAGCACACCTAAGAATTGTTTTCCACTATGATGTAGATTTAGGAGGCTGTAACTGGTTGTTATTAACGTAGACCTCTAAAATAGGTTTTTCACATAAAAACCATTCCTCTAGCAATCAGAATAATCCAGTTTGTTTTTGTATATTACTGACAGCAGAACGAGGAAATAAAATATGCTATTGGGTAAATTTCTTACTGTTTTGTAATTTTGAAGAGAACGTTAGAGCGGACTGATGAATAAGCTGTGAGGTCATGAAATTAGGGCCTCTCTGCATCCTGTTTCACATCAATGCAGACTCTTCAACAGATATCCTAGTGGTAAACTGTTAGATAATATTTAATTCAATTTTTTTTTATGAGATGTTTCCAAGATACACATTTTTACAGTGGTTCTAAATGGACTGCATCTAGAATGTTATCTGAGATGTGAGACAATGAATTATACCATTTTAGTAAAAGTAACAATTTTAATAAATATCCATTATCTCTCAATTTTCATGCCTAGCTACCTAAATAATCAAGGTTTTAAGGAAATGGGTTGAAGAAGTTGATGTAGGGCCAGGTTTGACATTCCCCCAGTGAAGAAGTGCAAATATTTGTTAAGTCTTCACAAATAGAAAATTCAGTTTTGTTTCAGTGAAAATTTTCCTAATTTAAAGCTATTCCTCTCTATGAATTCAACTCCTGCAAGGACTTAGAGAGCACTCAGCTGTGTAGAGTTCATGGCTAATAGAAATTTTGTGAAATACCAGCAAGTTTAAATCTCCTCTCAAGAACTGCCTCATTTTTGGTGGCTGCTAACCCTCTATGATGCCTGTATCAAACCAGCATGTTGTATATGAAGGATTTGCTAGAAGACTTCAACATGCTGTTGGGTTACATTTTCATAGGTGGAGCAGTATAGAAATTGACACTTGTCACAGCAGTGACAGAAACAGCAAACCTCGGAGGAATAGTCATGCTCAGAATTGTAGGATGACTATGTCTTTTACTGTTGGTGGCAATCAGAAACACAAAATATCTAATATCTCTGCTTCTCTGCTCCATGCATCCTGATATCCCACCTCCTACCTATGAGGATTAGTCCTCAGAAACCTGAACCAGTTAATAATATAATCCATATTCTTTTCTATAAAGCTTCTGTGTCCCAATAATATTTGTTCATAGCAGGGAGTGAAAGGGTTTTTTTAGTGAGTAAAGTGGCAGGTGGTAGATTCAGTCTGAACACACCACTTCCCTTCAGGGACAGTGGTTCTCACAAACAACAGATGGATGGCACAATGGGTAAAGACCTGAAACTCAGGTCACATCATTATCTAAAGGGTTTTTTGTTTTCATTTAGTAGCAGTATGATAGGTTAATCAAATCAGCAGGGAAAATCCCATGGTGGCTCTGGTGGAGAAAGAACAGTATGTTATTCAATCTGGTAATCATAGTGACTAGCAGCTCCGGGGGGCAGTGAGGTACATTAATACAGAAAGAGGCAGAACAAACGCATGTGGGCTTATTCAGCTACTCACCACATAAGGCATATTTTGCAAGAGTCAGGCATGGAGGTAAAGTACCACATGAGATTCCTTACCAAGTTATTGAATGAAAGGCTTAAGGAAAGGCAGAAACCTTCAAACATATATGTAGACTCTGAACTAGTGGAAACTCATGGGAGATGCAGAAGAGGTTGGGGTTTGTATTTTTCCTAAGAGAAATTGTACCGGGCATTTGTCTGTCTGCTTCATCATCTTCAGTACCTCTTTCTGCTGCCACCCAGATTTCCATTCATTGATTTATCTAACCTCAAAGTGGAAAGCTGACTAACACAGATGCGTTCATTGTTCACACTGTAATAGAATTAGGAACTTCAAGATACTTCCTGTGTTTTGATGGTTTGTTACATAGTGCTGTGCAGTTGTCCACTTCCCTCCTAGAAGTTCTTAAGACTGGGGAAAGTGGAAGATCAGGGTGTTTATTAAGCTCAAAAATGCAATGCACTTAGTGTTTAAATGCCAAAGTTGTTCACAATTAGGGGAATGCTGAAAGAGTGATGGTTTAAGTTTACACCTCATTGTCACTGACACTTTTGTGTAGAAGAGAAGGAAAGAAGACACAGGATCACATCTCTAATTCTGCAGTCTACCCATTTGTCTTGAGACACACACGGTACACAGCAAATAAAATATATTTTGTTAAAACACATACTATCTGTCCTACAGGAAAAGAAACTAGAGGCATTGCTTTATGGGGGTAGGCTCATCTGTTTTCTTTTTCATCTGTCTTTGTATACTCACATCAGTTTATAATAAGTCTATTACCATTCTATAGTACTTCAAAATCATTAAGATCTGCAGATAGGTGGAAGATGATTTCTGTCACAGATGGTCAGGATCCACTTCTAGGACGTACGTACAGGGAAGTTACTGCAGTACAGAGAAAGTGCATTTTTCTGCCTCCTTTTTCCTTAACTTATTTTTAAGTCCTGTTGTTAATGAAAAGGCACATACTCATCCCTGTGCAAAGGTGGAAAGCTTAGCTTCACTGAAGTCAATGTGAATGCCTGGGAAATGTAAGACCAAGCACTTATTTTCTTAAGCCTTCACAGAATATGTTTCAAGTGGCATGAATGTTCTTAGAGTTCTGAGTAAAAGGAGTTTGGGGGTGATGCAGCACTCATGGCACACAGGTCATGCCAGGCTCCACACTGTCTCCAGCCCAGAGGTGGGTACCTCAGCCTTGTATTCAGTCTGACATGACTGACTTGTTTGCTACAGGGAACATTTCATACATCATGACCTTATTCACAACATCTTGGCATATGTTCACAACTCCCTATATTGAACATGTAATTTTATGCAAGTACTTCAGTGTTTCAGTGTTCATTAATTGTTAGAAACTGACTTATCCTAGATTCTTCTGGATTAATTGGCATTTTATATA
>JAWWEU010000091.1:318865-332876 GCA_035583155.1 Acropternis orthonyx
TTTTAAAATGAACCACAAAATTCTCGTGAATCTAGGATGGGTGAGTGTGTATGTGTGTATATATATATATATAATTTTGTTTCTCTAAAACCAAGTGGTGAGTTTTTAAGCATAAAAGAATATAGAATGATATATAAAGTTCTTTTAGCTAACTCCAGTGCCACAAAGACAATCATTTAAGACATCACCTGCTCTGTTACCAGGATGTTTTAAAATAGTGTGGATTTTTTTTTCGCACACATTTCTAAATATAATTAGCTCTAAAGTTAAACAGATTAGAACGTATTTTTCATGATGAACTGTCAACTCTTATTACTATGAACGGCATCCCATCATAATTTATTTTATTTTCAAATGACAGGCCATATCCAGTCCAGAATTAAATGAAGTATTTGGAGATCACTACAGACATGAACCTACTCTGAAAAGCCAAAGAGACAAAGGAAAAACTAGACTTTAAGTGTAAACTGTACCCCCTTTTTTGCCACTATGCAACAACATGTTCATATTTGCACTTTTTAAATAATGGAAGAATTTAAAGATGTAGTTATATGAAAAGATGTTTTAGGGTATCTATTCAGTAAAACATTTGAACAGTCATCAGTTATCTCAACAAACTATTATCATGCAATATGGCACCTTTTTTTCTTTTTTTGGGGGCAGCACATATTTTACATACACATTGCTGTATGCATATGCACAGTTCTCATATGCACACAGGGAAGTGGCCTAAGCACAGCATCCAATAATTCTAAGCTCTTAGTAATCAACTTAAGATCCCTTCATACCTTACAGAAAGAACTGATATGCCTAAGGGAAGACTCACCTCATCCTGAAAAGACGTACATAATAGGTCATACAGACTGTGTCCTGGAAAGCTTTGTTTCTCTAATACATCCTTAAACCAAGAGTCTTTTTACAGCTAGGGACATGAATCACAAACTGAAAACACCTTGAAGTTATACAAAGGACTTAATAACAGCTTGTGATTGACAGTCCTAACCTATAGTCAGATTTATAAGCCCTAGATACTTCATGTTTTCAGCTATGGGTTGTGCCTGAAGGATATGGAAAATTCAACCAGGAAGAAGAAAGAATACTGACAATAAACTCCAAATATAGTGCAGATTCAGAACTCAACAGATTAATGATTATGCAAATCACACATGACTAAAACCCTCTGTTAGTAGAATAATCACCACTGCTACTGTTTTAGGGTTGGAGAAAACTGAAGCATTATGGTTTGCTTCATCACTTCCTTTCACTGCCTGATCTACTATTCAGGACCTGCTGAAGGAATAATTTGCGAGTATTCAGTGCTAAGTTAATAGATTCCCCATTCCCCCACCATTCATTTTGGCCACAAGAGGTGATATGCCTGTAGAATCTATGGTACACCCCTTTACAAAAATAATTTTATTTTTTCAACTGCTGTAATTATGGAATTTCTGAATTATATAGTCCACATGGTTGAAGAAAAGAAGATCCATCTTCTGTTCCTAATAAAACACAGGAAATCTGTGAGTTCACAGAACCACAGAATATTCTGAGTTGGAAGGGACCCACAAGGATCATCAAAAGTCCAACTTCTGGCCCTGCAGAGGACACACCAAGAATCACATCATGTGCCTGAGAGGGTTGTCAAAACACGTCTTGAACTCAAACAGGCTCTGTGCTGTGATCACTTCCCTGGTCTGTTCAGTGCCTGACCACCCTTCTGGGTGAAAAACCATTTCTTGATATCCCACCTAAACCTCACCCTGACTCAGCTTCATGCCATTCACTTGGATCCTGTCACTGGTCACCACACAGAAGAGATCAGTACCTGCCTTTCCACTTCCCCTCATGAGGATGTTGAAGACCATCATGAGGTCTCCCCTCAGTCTCGTCTCCTCCAGGATGAACAGACGAAGTGCCCTCAGCTGCTCCTCATATGACTTCCTGTCCAAATCTTTCAACATCCTCATTGCCCTCCTTTGGACACTCTCTAATGGTTTAATATCTTTCTTAAATTGCAGTGCCCAAAACTGCACACAATACTCAAGGTGAGGGTGCCCAAGTGCAGAGCAGAGCGGGACAATCCCCTCCTTTGACTGGCTGGCAATGCTGTGCCTGATGCCCCCCAGGACACAGTCGGCCCTCCTGGCTGCCAGGGCACTGCTGACTCACATTCAACTGGCCATCAACCAGGACCCCCCAGGGCCCTTTTCTGTACCCTGCTCCCAGCCTCATTCCCCAGTCTGTCCACACATCAAGAGTTGCCCTGTCCCAGGCGCAAATTCCAGGACCCGTCTTTGTTAAACTTCACATTGTTGGTAATTATCCATCTCTCTTAACTTGTCAACGTGGCTCTGCAAGGTCTCTCTGCCTTGGAGGGAGTCAGCTCCTCCCAATTTTGTATCATCTGCAAACTTACTTAGTATCCCTTCAAGTCCTGGGTCCAAGTTGTTTAGGAAGATGTTTAAGAGAACTGGGCCTAAGATGGAACCCTGTAGAATCCCACCAGTGATGGGCTGTCAGTCTGATGTAACCCCACTGACTGTAACTATTTGTGCCCAATCTGTGAGTCAGTTGATCACCCACCGCAGATGACATTAACTGCCCTTCCTTGATCAACTAGGTGAGCTACCTTGTCATAAAACGAAATCAGATTAGATAAGGACGTTCCTCTCATGAAGCCATCCCGGCTGCAACCATTAACAGTGGTGTCCTTCACATGTTTTTAAATACCTTACAGAATAATCTCCATAACCCTACCAGGCACTAAAGTGAAACTAACAGCCCTGTAGTTTCCAGGGTCATACTTCTTGCTCTTCTGGTAAAATGCAACACCAGTTTCCAGTCAACTGGGACCTTTTCAGATTCCCAAGACTGCTCGATAAATCAAGGAGAGAGGCGTTGTGATTACATCAGCCAGCTCTTTGAGGATTCTTGGATGAATCCCATCAGGCTCCACAGAATTATAGGGATCCAGCTGGAGCAGTAAATCCCACACAAGTTCAGGGTTGACTGGGAGTTGGTCATTCTCACAGCTATGGTCCTTCATCTCAGGGCACTGGGACACCCTTAGTCCATCGCTGGTGTTGATGACAGAGGTAAAGAATGCATTAAATACCCTTATATTGTCTATGTCCCTGTTTGTGATATGAGTATATCCTCACTTGGTATCCACCTGAAATAATTTCTCCACTGCCTTTTGCTATTAATGCATTTTAAAAACCTCTTTTTGTTGTCCTCCACATTTCTGGCCAGCTTCAACTCCAGTTGAATTTTCTCCCTACAGTGGCAGCACCATCTCTGTATTCATCCCATATCACCTGACCTTGCTTTCACTGGCCATACACCTTCTTTTGTTGCCTCATCTGCAAAAGAAGATCCCTGTTCAGCCAAGCTGGCTTTCTGCCTCGCCTGCCTGACTCTGGACATTTACAAATTGGCTGCTCCTGTGCCCTTAGGAGGTGGTGCTTACAAAGGATCAGGACTGATGCATCAAACCCATAACCTGCAAAAATATCTTCTGAGAGACCCTTGCTCACTAGTTATCTGAGCAGCCTGAAGTCTGCTCTCATATCCAGGGCTGAAGTTTTGCTAGCACTCCTGTCAACAGGGGTTTTAAACTTGACAACTAAAAATCAAAGAAACTCCTCTGTATTATTTCTAATTGCATCTAAGTTAAAAAAATTATAGCTTTGCGCTTAGAAGTTATCCTAAGTTATTTGATCACCAACTCGCCCTAGACAACCTTCAGTCAAGATAAGAAAAGACCTGCTTTCCTTTGCAATGCCACCAATATTTTTCAAAAGTAGCCAATGAAATATACTAACTTGCCAATGAAATCAGGTTACTTAAACCTTTTCAGATGACAATTTCCCAGCTGAGAAATACCTTAATTTTACTATAACAGATTAATTTTCCTAAATGCCTTGCTTTTACAAGAGAAGTATTGCATACAACACTGTTTAAAAGGTTATAGAAAAAAGTTAGGTAACTTGTTTATTTGGTTATTCTCAGTGATGAATTTTAGACAGGTCTAAAAGAATACTTAACTAGGCACATGCTACTATTAAGATGAACCCCCTCTCAGTGTTATCCATCTTACTTTATCCTCAAGCACCTTCTTTCTCCCATCAAGAAAGCATTTTGTTATTTTACAAAGGCAGTCCCTTTGCTAGTAAGCTGCCTGCAACTGTTACATTGAAAATTGTGATCAATAATTCAGTTTGCTAATTTTGAATATTTGTTCTGACAGCTTTCCAAATTTCAGAGTAAGATCCATCTGTTAAGAGTTACTACCTGCAACAAACCAAAAATAAAGAATAATAAAAACATCGCAATTCAAACGTTGTCATGTACAATCAAATAAGTTTTCAGAAACATTGTAAAACTAACTTTTAGGCCAGCATTTACACTCAGAAGGCCACGACAACAACCTGCCTTAAAACCTCCACTCAACATCTTTGTTTTGCAAGTTCTTTCGTTACTTCTTTTCAGAAGTTCATTTGTTACTTCTTTTCAGGTCCTGGACAGTAAGTGAAGGAAAAAAAAAAAGTCATGAACCAACACAGTATACTGCAGTCTTTCAAAAATATAAAACACTAAGCAGCTGGCACAGCAGTTCTTCTAAATGCTGCCTCCAAGAAACACCTTTTCGTCTTTCTGAAACTATCTAGCCATTTAAAGATTTATTTTTCTGTTCCACTAAAAGTAAGAGAGATCCCTATCCTGGAAGTATTTATCCACACTACCAGGAACACAAATACTACTTCTTTTAGACTAAATTTCTGTTACTATACAGATGTATACACTAGATTAGTTTCTTGGATTTTTCTTATTATTGACACTATGAACATTAAAAAATGCTAAGAGTGGGTTACTGCACTGAATCAAAACACCCATTTCTGGAAAACACAGCTGAAGAATGCCTAATCATCACTTCCAACTTCTCAAAGCTTTTTTGGTCATTTAGTCAGCCATATCCTTAATACAACCCATCGCCCCTTAACACAGGCATAAAACAGATGAAACACTTGTCAACAAACCACAGAATTGTTCTATATTTAATTTTTGACATACCATGTTTACAGATGTCAATCAAAAATATTGAGGCAACCAAATTTCTCTAGCATGTCAATTACCACAGAGCCATTTCTGGTCTTGAGATACTGAATTAGTAATTAGTTGAGTACGTTTTCAGTATTCTCAAAATCCCAGAGGCCTCATGTCACAACACATGAATGAATCTCTTTTCTGAAATCTCTTCTCATCTGACTAGGTTCCAGTGACCACAGGGATTGCTACCAATTTCTCTGTAAATGACTTTCTGCATTACCCTCCTTCACCCAGAGAGCTGCCATGCCTAGAATAAGTTAACATATTTATGGAGATGTTAATGCTAATATAAAATTTAGACTGTGCTTCCTGTACTACAGCTTTCTGCATTGACACTAACTCCTCAAACTGCACAGGATCACACTACTTCATCCCATCAGCCCAGGAACCATCTAGACCCTAACAGCTACTTGCACGTTCACACTAGTGAGACAGAAAACTTGCACTGACAGGCAACCTAAATCTTTTTTAAGGTTTTGCCCTGAACTGATGACCAAATGAAAGCTGTGATAGGACTGTATTTGAAACCATGGTAAGAAAGTGCTATTGCAGTGGATTGTCGTACAATATATAATTTAAAACTCCTTTTCACCTGGAATTGCAATTACTGTAGTGTTATTTAAATTGGCTACTCCTGAGATTTGAAAAATGAAGCAAGTAGGGCTTTTTAGTTCAGGAAGTATTAGGTTAAACATACATAAAATAAAAAGTGTGCAATTTCCAAACTTCTCCAAAAGCTGTACTTTCTGTACAGAAGTCTAATTCTGATTGAAAAACTGAATTAATTTAGAATCACTGGATACTACAGATGAGCACTAGCTGTATATTCGCACAGATATATTTTTCCCATAAATGATTTGGTATTAATGTCAATGAGCTATTGATACCAGCACTTAAAAAGAGCATGTACAGCACATATATTAATCAACAATAGTACTTTACATGATCCTTTTCACAAATGCTAAATATTTGATATCCTGCCCATTAACAACATAGAGATTTACATGAATTGAAGAATGATGTAAACTATTTGGAACATTCAGAGTGATTCAGGAAAACAGAAAAGGATACACTGCAAAAGCCAAGACGAGCAGACACCACACTATGCTAATATTCATTTCTTGTGAGGGCTTCACAATGCTGTAATAGGCTTCTGTCACCACATACACAACTGTAGCTGCAACAGTGAAATCCACCAACCACTGATATTCTGGAAAATAATGCAATGCTGAAAAATAAAAGTTTGCGAATGTTAAAGGTATGCTTTCCAGCAGTTACTGACATATACAGAATGGAGTACCAATTAAAAAAGGTTTTCAGTTAAGAATCAATCAAGCACAAGAGTGAAAAAGCCACGTATTCTTACACAACAAAGTAAACTTCTCTTTTCCATTCTTGATTACTACTCAGAATTATAAGGCTACAAGATTTCACTTTTTTAATTTCAGCTTTTATATATTAACATCTTCAATCACAAAACCATACTTAATTTAGATTTCATACCACAGAAAGAAAACAGCTCAGTTCTCCAGCGGAATTGAGCTGCAACTCCACATAAGAGTTTTTTTCTGACTCTCTGTTAAAGAACAAAAACTCATTGGCAAGCATTTAATATACTACATATGATCACTTCTTTTTATTTTAAGCCCCCCAATATCCAAGATATTGATGGTTCTTTCAGATTTTATTAATACATCCTGTACAGGAATAGTCACTGTGAAAAAATTCTGAGGCATATTGTGTTGCATAGACTGGATACCATGAAGAGAGAGCTCCTATAGGTGCTGGAAACTGCAAAGAACAATTTGTGACAACAAAGTGTGGCCTGTCCCTCCTGAACACCTTTCCTTTCCTACACCTACACAATTTGAAAGTCAGAAAACATCACTGAACCTTTGACTTCACTACAAGCTAACTGTTGGCAGACAGATGAAACTGGCAAAACCGGGTATTTCTAAATTCTATACTTCTTTTGAAATAACAATCTGGTTAGATTCACCAAAAAAGTGTATATATAACCTTCAAAGACAGTCAAACCCTATCTTGTATCACTCAGGTAGACAATTAAATGGTATAATTTCAAGGAAAGAACACTAATTGAAACTTGGAAATGTTTTATTTATTTACATGCCAGCTTCAAAAAACTCTGCAGTGTTAAAGAAACACTAAAATTTAAGCTGAGAAGTCTCCTGCCTAGGACTGTGTTTCCATTCTTTCTATATTTATCCAGAGAACATATTCATGTGAAAATGTAGATAGGAAGAAAATATGTATCAGACTTACACACATATCCATATATGAATTTTCCATAACAGGATGACTGATTATGATTCAGGAATCAAAAACTACCATTTAAAAAAATAGCAACTTCCAAAACACTTAATGCTGCATGTTTCTGTACTGTCACTGTCTGTTTTTAAGCATTTTACCTCAGCGTTTCAGATGTGTGATTGAAAGGCCTAGGTTTCAATGTTACAGCACATTTTTTGTTTTAGATGAGCAAGAATTATACATTTTCACACCTGCCAATTGTTGTTTTCCTGTACAAAGCTACGAACTTTATTGTGAATAGACTATGAAGTGATTCTTTGGGTGTTGTCTCATATTGCTATGGAAGCCTGATACAATAGTTGTGCTTTATGTTGGATTTCACCTACTCATCCTTTTCCACAACACTGATATTAAAACGCCACCTATGGAACACAAGGAGACTTAGCTCTAGTATTTGCTTTCTCATTTATGACCAGTTTTACCTCTGCTTAACCATTGTCTATAGAAGAAATATTCCAGCATTCATCACAAAATGACACTTAACAGAAACAATCAGGATATAGCTGAAATGACATATTACTGTTTGCATAGTTATTCTTACCAATAGTGTCCCTTTCTGTCACAGATTTTGTTTCCAGATGGAGATCAATATCTTTTGGAATGGTTAAGGGTTTGTTTTCAATATGACCATTATATTTTCTGTTAAAATAAAGAAATAAGTAGATAATACAAACACTGGTATGACAAACCTTTTCACCATATAATGGTATTTCATCTTTAAGAAAAATGTAGACTACTTTTTTTTTCCAAATGCAAATATTTTTATCTGTCTAGCTTAAAGTAGTATTTCAAGTTGAAATCTTGAGAAACAACCAGGTATGTCAATGGTTCTTAGCTTTATCTTGACAGACTTTGACATACTACTGTGATACAGGTTTAAATGGCTTCTATATGCTGCATCCTGAACATGGACAGGGGTCAAGATCCAATGGCTAACATTTACTTCAGCCCACTGACTTTATCTGTTCATAGATATATATGGTGTTCCCAAAGACAGGGAAAAAAAAAAAAAACAAACAACCAAATCACAAAAAAAGCATTAGTCCCTCTTGTCACAACAAGGTACTCAGCAAGTAAATCACACGACCTGGACTAACCAAGGTCCTTGGAAGATGCATCCTACCAGCCATCAAGCAAAGACAACTTTAATATAGCTTTCTAATCTAAAAAGGTGACTATTTACAAGGGCATTTTTCATCCAGAGCTCTGAAACTAGGCCAACGTCATGATCTTCACTTTCCCGAAAACAAAGTCACACTAGTAGATTTCAAACTGAAAAAACCAGTGTGAAGAAAATTAACAGTTAGATGAAACTGGTCTTACAGATTACCGCTCCTAATGAAGGTAAAATTTACCTTCACCACTATTTAAAAAAATAATAATTAAAGTACATCAGAAAATGTTTTGTTGGCTTGAAATAAAAAAAAACCAAACTCAACACTTAAAACCTCTAAATGGCTAGAATGAATCAGTAAACTCTGCCACATTTTAGAATATAACCTGAAATTAGAGGACAGACTTTCCATAGAAAAACAAGTTATTAGGATATAAACATTAAAAAGCAATTTATCCAAACAATTGTGAACTTAGTTGTCAGGAACAGTTTCATCTCAGGTCATTTGTAAAATGAGAATACAAGCAGAAAGCATTAATAATATTTTTTATTAGTTAATTAATAATTAGGTTATATTAATTGTTAGTATTAACTGAAGCACAAGAACTTTAATTGACAAATTGTGGATAGGAATCTAAGGTATTACCCAAAAAATACAGTTGTGCAAACCTAAACAAGAAGTCCCCAACACTGCCCAACCACTTGACTACCTGCAAGCTCCAGTGTACTTCCCTGCCTGCAGCTGTACTGATTATTTTCCTACCGCTTGCACCCAGGAGTACTCTCATCTTGAGTGAGATAAACATTTTGATAACTGAAGCTATTTCAGCTCAATGAAACTTGGTGTTCCTGCACTTTAATTATCCCAGGGGACCCACAATCCAAGAGACAGACAGAACATACCCAGGATTACTGAAAGCTTTAATTCCAAGTAATTCATAATAGCTATGGACCTTTTTATTAGCCTAACAATTTAATACAACACAAATTATTCTGAAGTAGAAAACCTAATATTCATGTGTTATTATAAGCTATAGCAGAATACACTGAAGCGTTACATGCAAAGAATAAAATGGACTGAAAGTTCACACTTACAGTTGTGTCTAGAGCTAATTTCCACGCAAGTTCCCTGTCTCTTTCATCATTTCTCCTTGAATTAGTTCAGATTGGGAAAGTATTTAGATAAGGAGCACGTATGACATTTTTCAATACTATGGGCTTGACAAAGCAGATTCTTTATCTTGAAAAGACATGGGGATTATCAAATAGATGCATCTTTATTTCTCTCACAGCATCTGTTTCACATCTCTTTGTTGAGAGGACTCACAAGAGGATGTGCATTCCATATTATGCAACCTAAATCAATACATCCAGACTGACTCAACAGAAATAATTCCTACTTAACTATGTTCTTCCACAACAACAGTCACTTCTTTAGAGGATACAGAAGTACACTTATTCACTAAAAAATAAGCGTATTATTCATTAAGCTGTTAAAAGAGCAAAGCAAACACCATTTAAGCCTCCACATTATTGCTTTAGTTTCTTTGAAGTTTTATATCCCCTTGTGAGTTAACATTTACCCTGGCACAAGCATCTACTACAACTATGGCAAAAGACTGGCAAGGCTGAGGAAAGGCAGTAAGAGCAAAGTACAATTATGACTTGGCAGTGTGATTGTTTTTCCGTTTAAGGTTCCTATGGGTGGACTTACAGTTGTAATTACATAAAGTTATTTTACACATAAATAAATATCACTGGTCAAATGGATTCTTATAAATTGTAATGCTATTTCCAATTATTTTGCCTCAATTTGCCACAGAAAACTGTGAAATGAGTTTCTGAATTTCCTGGTTATAGTGACCAGGACCAGTTTGTCACTTTATGGGTGTGGCTAAGGCTGTGTATTCTACACCCTCTATGCAATTTTCTAATGAACTGCTAACAATGGATCACTTGCAGCGGCTTCCAGGCTACAGGCAGGGTGTTTGGGAACTTCTGTGAGATACAAAAGGTTTCCTGTCTTCACACCAATGACTCAGGTGTGAAAACGGCCCTCTGGAGAGCCATTAACACCTGCACAACCAGTCTGAGGGGTCATGTCTGCTAATGGCCCATCAGGGATTCCAAAAATATGAATTGTGAAACTCCCCACCCAGGGGGAGGTACTGGGCACTCCCACCTGAGCCTAAGCATATATAAACTTGGGGTTTTGGGACTGGGTGCTCTCTTGTCCAGAGAAGGACCAGAGCCTCAGCAGGACTGCAACTGCCACTCTCAACCAGACTGGGACCAACAGGTTTCCTCTTTCCTTTTTACGTTGTACTCAGGGGGGCCAGGTAGTGCTTAGCACAAGGACTGACAAATAGCATCCTGTTCGTGCCCCAGGGTGCTGGGTTACACATCTGTTTTTGCGGGTCAAACAGACTTTTTCCTCTGTACCCTTGTACTTATTGTGATCTTCTTATTAATTTGTAATTCTTACATGTAAGCTTTTTGTGAGTTGGGTTCATTTCTCCTGCCAGTTTACCTTACACCAGCACACTGAATTTTAAAGAATATTGGGAAAAAAATTACTACTAAATAGCTTTAATTTTACATGGAAGAACTTAACCCAGAAAATGGTGGTGAATGGTGCTGCACCCAGTTGGCCGTTGGTCCCTAGTGGTGTTCCCCAGGGATCAGTGTTGGGGTCAGTGCTGTTTAATATTTTTGTTGATGATCTGGATTAGAGGACTGAGTGCACCCTCAGTAAATTTGAAGATGACACAAAGTTGGGTGTAAGTCTGCTGAAGACAGGAAGATTCTGCAGATGGATCTGGACAGGGGATTGATGGGCTGAGGTCAAAGGTATAAGGTTCAATAAAGGCCAAGTGCCAAGTCCTGCACTTGGGTCCCGGCAACCCACTGCAGCACTACAGGTTGGGGGAAGAGTGACTGGAAAGTGGCCCAGGGGAACAATATCTAAGGGTGCTAGTTGACAGTATCTAAACACGAGCCACCAGTGTGCCCAGGTTAACTAAGGCCAAGGGCATCCTGACCAGTATCAGAATAGTGTGGCCAACAGGACTAAAAAAACGATTGTCTCCTTGTATTCAGCACCAGGGGGTTTGTCTCTTTTCCCAGGTAACCAGTGACAGGACAACAGGACACAGCCTCAAGCTGCACCAGCGGAGGTTCAGAATGGACATCAGGAGTTTCTTCACAGAAGTGGAATGAGCTGACAATGGAGGTGGTGAAGTCACCATCCCTGGAGGTGTTCAAGAAATGACTGGATGTGGCACTTAGCACCATGGTTTAGTTTATAAGGTGGTGATCAGTGAACAGACCGGACTCTGGTATCAGAGATCTTTTCCAACCTAAATGATTCTGTAATTGGGACTGATTCTGTGAATCACAGAGGCAAATAATGTTCCTAACCATGCATCCTAAGAGCGAGGAAACGGGGTAAAAAATCACGTTACAAATTACAGATTATACAAAAAGTGTGTAAGATTATTCAAGTCTGAAAATTTATTTACAAAAGAGTTCATACTGTGATAGAAGAAACAGGGCTAAAGGAAACCTCCTGTGTTGCCAAAAAGAAAGCCAGCGGGGGTTTGTTTTAAACATAGCCAATTCAGAATTATCACATCAACATGGCCAGCTCCGCGCACCTCAAGATGTCTCAGTTCTTGACACAGCTGTACTTTTGTTCAGAAGTACATGTTCTTCTGTTAAGAACTTCATGTCTGAACACCAGAAATCTGTTTCCAGTTTAAGCTGACAGACAGCTATCCCACCCCCTCAGTTGTCTTTCTGATAGGTTAAACAAGACCAGCTCATTTAGTCCCCTCTTCAAAGACAGACTTTCCATTTCCTGGATGATCCCAGCAGCTCTGTTCTCCTGTTCACAAACAAAATTAATTTTTCTTGAACATGAGTGATCAGAAATGTACACAGTAATCCAGGGAGAGTTCTGCACTGGTGCCTTGTCCGAGAGGATTAGTATTTCCCTCTTTCTTCACTAGAAATACCTCACATAATACATCCAGGAGCACATTTACCGTTTTCAAAGCTGTGTAAGAGCATTAGCTCATAATAATCCTATCTTGAACTAATATACTCAAATCTTTCTTGTCTTGCTTCAAGATGAGGAACTTCAATGCTAAGATTTGCTTTCCTTGGTTTTTATCTAAATTAATATATTCACTGAATTAAAAAACCTTGCCACCAATTAGCAGCTTCAGAGGCCATTTTGTGGACTGGAAATTAACCAGTTCTGCACAATTGGCAATGTTCAACTCTGTTAAACTGAAAGAACACATTCTGGTAAAAAACTGGGACAATTAATACAAGTAGCATAGTCATATGCAACTATCAGTTTGTAACTCACACAAAGACAAAAGTTGGCTGGCAAAGTTATTACATAAACATGCTGAGGAAAAAAAAAAAGAAGAGGGGGAAAGAAAAGATTAAAATAAGTATCTACCTCTCTTTTTTGCTCTTCCCTCTTTGCTTCCCTGCAAGAATTCGTAGTTCTTCTTCAGTGGGATGTTGATACCACCGTAAACTAAAAAAAAAAAAAAAAAAAAAAGAAAAAAAAAAAAAAAAAATAAAAAGAAAATCTCAAGTATAACAATACCAGTATTAGCAATTTAGAATAGCGCTTTTAAAAAACTGTATCTCAGCACATATCTATATGCATATTAAGACACCAGTTATTTGCCACTCCTAAGCAAGACACCTTTGTGTGCCAGTAGCAATCCTCCGTGGACAGAACCATAGCTAAACTCCAGTTCTATTCAGCATGAGATGTTTATTCAGAATTAGAAAGCTTTGCCACTTTGTCATTCACATGAAAGTCCTTCATTTCTCGAAACACCAAATTTTAAAGATATCATCAAATACAGGGCTTGAACACGGAGAAAAAGTTCAGTTCACCACTACAATTACACATCAGAGCCACATCCTAAGTGATTTTATAAAATATAAGTATATCCTCCAAAACTCAGCTATTTTCCAGAACCTGAAATACCTATTATCTAATAACCATTACCAGTCTTTTCTCTTAAGCAGAGCAGATCACAACATGAACGTTCCTTTTCTAAACGCCTCCTCAAGGATACCTTTAAATCCTACTAGAAAAGGTGCCATTAAAAAAAAAAAAATCACTAATTTACATGCAGCTGACCTACAGGTTTTTCCACTTTCACAAATCATTGCATCATCCATTGCTCATTCATTTAAAAGGCAAGAAGTGGCAAGGAAATTCTAAAGAGGAAAAATGGAGATAGTTAAGGGTCGAAGATGGTATATTTAACTTAAATCTCTAAGTATGTCAAAAACCTTAGTAGCTAAAACAAGGTCATTTCCACATTCAACAAGGGATGGTGTTGGGGACTGCTGGACTATGGACAGCTTTGGCTTTAAGAGGATGCTGCTGTAGGCCTGGGAAAGCAGTGGAAAACACCACCT
>JAWWEU010000091.1:332976-347061 GCA_035583155.1 Acropternis orthonyx
TAATTCGATTGTTAATAAATCCAATTTTTATATAATATAAATTGGCTCCTCCAGTTTGTCACGAGCGTCTATAACAGAAACCTGTAAGAAAAGGGGTTATCTTTATTTTTAAAATTCTTGCCAGGCGGGTTGAGAGGGTGTGTGTATGACTGAGATGTGTGGACTATACACTCCTGGGGGTAAAGATACTGACCCGGACTAAAAGAGAAAATGCCCGCGTGGTCCCCGTAAACCTGGGCGGTTCCTGTGTAGTCTTGCACGCGGGGGTGTGTGTGCGCGCGCGGTCCCAGTGGAAGCGGGGGCAGTCTTCGCATGAGTTTGGTCGTGGCAGAGGGGTCCCAGCGCTGGCTGCGATGGGAGAGTTTTTGTGAGCGATTGGGTCCCGGCGGGAGCGGGGCTCGCTGGTATCGGGGCTGTCCCAGGGGTATGGGCTGGCGCCAGCGGGCTGTGGCAGTGCTGCAGGGGCAGCCCAGGGGCGGCCGGAGTGGCGGCGGCTGTGTAGATCTGCGGCAGCACAGGGCGGTACGGGGGCTTCTGGCTGCTGTGGCGGCGCGGGACGGGGGCCGTACGGTGTAGTACCAGGGTGGTGGGCAGCTGAGGGGGCCGGGGGCACAGTGGGCGGCGAGTGTCGGCCGCGTGGAGGCGGCAGTAGTGCAGCCTAGAAGCACCCAAAAGGGCGGCAGACGCGTAGAGCCGCAGGAGCAGCGCGGGGCAGCGCGGGGCTACAGGGCTTCCGTGGGGGATGGCGAGCGGTGCCTACAATGCTGAGGGCGCAGCCCAGAAGCGGCCAAAATGGCGGCAACCCTGTGGAGTGGCGCGCAGCAGTACCACGGGACGCTGCAGAGGCCGGGGGTACTGTGGGTGGCCTGGGGTGCTGTGGTCGGCAGCCAAAATAGCTATGGCCGCACGGGGGAAAGGAAGTCCTCATCACGTGACGCAGGACTTAAGGAAGTCCCGATCACGGAGGATGCAGGGGCTTACACATGCTCCTGGGGCCAGGCCAGGGCCAGGGTGGAACAGCGGATGGAGAGGGGCTGGTATCAGGCAGTCCCAGAGAGCAGTACAGTGCTCTCCGCGGAGGGAGGGGAATGTCCCAGGGAGAGGCTGAAGTTCTGCAGACCAGAGGTGGCTAAAATGGCGGCGGTCACGTGGGGCAGCGCCGGGGCCTGCGCTCGGGCTGCTGTGGCGACGGTGGCGGGGCGGCGAGAGGCCCTTCCCAGTATGCCATGGCGACAGCGGGGGAGTGATGTTGTTGGAGACTGCTGGACTATGGACAGCTTTGGCTTTAAGAGGATGCTGCTGTGGGCCTGGGAAAGCAGTGGAAAACACCACCTGTGTCCTTGGGCCAAGCCTGGGAAAGCTGAAGAAAGAGAAAAACAACTGTGGAAAACAAGAGTATGTTTTGGGACTTGCCAGCATGAGGAGAGATGGTAACCACCTATCAGAAGATGGTTTGGGACTGACAGAAAAGCGTGCTTGGCAAATGATATGTAGTTTGTGTGTGTGTGTGCAGTAGAAAAATAATATAAAAGGATAAGCTTGTAGTTAATAAAATGGCTTCTCTTGATCATCATATTGGTGTGCAGAGCTGTCCAAGCCTCGCATGGAGAACACGAAACCCAACAGGGCGGTTATTGTCCAGATGCAGGAAGGATGTCACACTGGTCTCCACTTTCAAATGCTGAGGCAAAGGAGACCAAGAATTAACAGAAACGGACTTGGTAAATGTAGGAGGCCACTGTCACCATTCAAGTCTACATTGCTGAGTAAGAGATGATGTCACATCCAATTTCAATGAGATAGTACAACAAATCTGGAAAATAAGCATCAAAACCCAAATAACCTCAAGCCACTTTATAACACTTGATTCCCAGCTCTGTTTTGGAAAGGCTTCTTCCATATTGGGATCTCTTCAAGAGAAAAGAACTCCATTATCAGCCAATAAGACATCAAACCACTGCACACCGCAAATTTCCCCTGAAGAAATTCACTGCCAGTTCCAAAACTGAAAATAGCAAATAGTACAGACTTTACACAAACACAGTTTTGGGGGAAAAAAAGAGTTGAATATTGTTCAGGTTTTCTTTTCAGCGTAAGTTGGAGTGAAAGCTGTTTCATTAATTTATTTTTATCCTGTGTGGTCCCAGCTGAAATCTTTGTGGTTTGCAAAATTTCCTGCAAAAGAGACTTTGTTAAGACTGAGATACACAGAAAACAGGGAAACAACCTTATTGTCCAAGAAGACAAACTACATTGGAGATGTTGACTTCTTCCTATTATTCACATGACCCAAGGGAAGTCAGAGAAAGCAGAGAAATACTCTTCTGCTTTGTCATTCACCATCTCCCAGATTCGAACTTGGCATTCTGAGATTACCATAAGTTCTGTAATGATAAAAGTCACCTATTCTGTAAAGAATTTTTTCAAAGTCTTTCCTGCACAGACAGAAAAATAGCACCTAATGCAGCAGAACAGACAAAATTCTTGTTCTGTGTAGCATGCTAACACAAATCAAACACTTAAACTACAATTTGCTCTTCATTACAATACAGAATTATGTTGCAAGTGATACCTAATTACAACTAATAGGAGACGAGTTTTGGGATTTTCTAGTCAATAAACCCTACACACCTTGAGTTTAAAAAACCTTAAAACTAAGAGATTTGAACTAATATTTTCATAAAGATAGAGCTAATAAAAAAGTAGTTTATATCTGCTTTAGCTTATATATGTTTAAAACTGAAATCCTGCAACTTATTACTCTGTGGCTTTGACATATCCAAGTTAGTTTGAATAGCAACAACCACACAGATATGCCCCAATTAATCTGAATGAAGGTCATTAACGAATGCACAACAAAACATCCATTTTCTCCTGTCTTTCTGAAGTGGCCTGAAAACAGAACAACTGAAATAGCTGAGCAACTTAAAAACAACATTTTAGTAGAGAATGCTTTATTAGTTAAAAATGCAAAGATACTTAGGTGGCCAATTCTTTCATTAAATATGAATATTTAAATTCCATTCAAGCTCTGAAAATAGCATTGACTGAAAAAGTGTGTATTTCTTTACAAATTTAAGTAAGCTTTTTGACACTCAATGATAAGTGTTTACTCCATGAAGAAGTAATTATCTCTGTCTATCCTAACAATTCTTTTACATTTTGAAATGTCTATGCTTTCTTTAAATGGATGTTGCATGTGTATGTACAGGCATCTTGAAATCAACTGGTCACTTGAATGTTTCTGTGTTGTCTGGGAACATGTTTATTCTCCCTCCCCTTTGGCAAGGACTACCTATAGACAATTCAGTCTATGTTGCTTAGAAAAGCCTGACAATCCTTTGGAAGCAAGATTATTTAAACCAAATTGCTTAAAAACCACTGTTGGGAACCAAAGACTAGTTGAAGTTTCTTGACAAAGGAAAGGAGAAGCAGGTGGTAACTTTTCCTAGGACAGCTGGACTGCTTAGCAGTGTGCTGGTTTCCACCTGTAGCCATATGTGTATAGAACACGCTACCACCCCACCCCCAAAGATCTGTCAAAGAAAATGCCACTGGCAAAAAGACAGCACTAAGAAAAATGTTAAAGATAAAAGGCATAATATTGAGCAATTCTTTTAAAAGAACAACTAGACATTTAAATTTTGAAACAAGTAAAAACAGGACATAAAAAGTATAATACACCATTTGGAGAATTGCTGGTAATGGACCTAAAAAGTAAATGGCGGGTAGTTTCATATTCATTAACATTAACGTGATACTCTTTTCAGGGTATAAAAAAGGTGACCAACACCCTGCAGATGTGGTCAACAATGAAACTTCACACAACAATTAAAGAGTATGATTCCTTTGTGTTATTCACCTGACAATTACCTTTATACTTAATACACATCTAAACAACACTTACAGTCACTTTTCATTAGCAACATGCTGAGTGATGAAATGCAGAAAATTAAAAAGAAACAAGTTGGTAAGTATGAGACACAGAGGAAAAAAAGGCAATGGAAAATTATACAAGACTCATTAATACTCCTATGAAGTATATTATTATTCAAGGGATACTCCTTCAGAAATCAGGGAGTAAGGATTTGGTATTATCAAAATTTTAACAACTACAAAAGACAGCATGCTACTTTCTAATCACACTAAGTATTTTTCTTACCAAATGAAAAAAACCAGTGTCTATGACTCCTTTTAATATTTAACATACTAATTTGTATTCAAAACAGCTCCTGTTTTTCATTGTTAGTATGGATACAGCCACAAAGGGAACGCTCCCCTTGCAACTCATTATGTCTGTTTGATCTATTGTTGCAAGGAAGTAGTGTATTGAAATTTATACTAATCCTGTCCTATGAAGTATTAAAAAAAATAGAATTTTTAATAAATACCTAAGCACTGTTTATACACAAACCTAATTGGGAAGCAGATTAACAACAACACAGAGGCAGTGCAGAAGAAAAAAAATTCCTTCCATTCTTCAGTGTCTTGTGTTTAGTTTAGCTCCAGAATATTAAAGGGTGTACTTTGTACCTTTAATATAAGAGCTGAAGAACAATTAACTTTATGACTGGCAGAATGAGTAGTAACAAAGAATTCTGTTCTCTTAGAGCAACACTGCCTTTTTACCTTGAGCCTGCAAATCAGGTGTCACAATGCTACAGTACTAAATTTAAGAACAGCAGATCAATTACTTTTCAAGAAAACAAACTAAAGTAGTATGTTTTACCATTACTACTCTAATGCATAACTGCATTACTACATTCACACACTGTATAGCAACTGTTTCTATCTTACCTGCCACTACAGAGAAGCCAACGAGCAAGAGAATAGTGAGGTATGATCTTCTGTATGACACTAGCCATGACCATGGTAACCACCAACTGTACACCTATCACACCCTGTAGAGAAATAAGTCAGTAAAAAGTCAGTACGTGTTTTAGAAAAGTAAAGTATCTTAAAAAAAAAATTAAAACCACTCTGTATTATAGGCGGGTTTTCTTGGTTTCTTTTAAACTGGAGAAGAACAGGGAGACATGATACTGTAGCAGTTTTCAAAACAAACCAAAAATCCCCTGAAACTTGCTACTATCACTTACATGCTTCATCAAAGGGAAGATGCATTCCCAGGTCACAAGGGCAGTAATACATGTCCCCTGCTTCACATACCAAAAGGCCATCTGTAGACATGGCATTTCAAAAGACATTATGCCTTAAAACTGTATCACTGATTACAAACCCACGTTTTGTCATTTCTTCAGCTCTGACACGATTTAACAGCTGACATCACAAACCCTCTGGAATTAACAATCACTTCACAATTAACAACACCCACATTGTGAAATTTCAGTCATTGATTAGTGTAGAGCATTTGCCCCACACTCCACTCAGGCACAGGTAGGGAAAGGACGCGAGGGCAGGGAACAAAGGAATCAGCATAGCTTCCCTTCGATGAACTCTTACATTCAGCTCTTGAAAAGGACTTTGCACTTCAGCAGTGCCAGCAGACATTTCATTCCCAGTCACTCATCAAGCTTTAATTCTGACTGTTGGTTGTCACTCTTACTTTTTTTTTTATTCCATGACAGACTTTCATGCATCCCCAGTGCTCTCTCAGTAGAGAAAGCAAGTCCCCCTCTGCTTCCCGGCCTGTCCCATTAAAGGGCCCCATCCATCCATGGTGGCATTCTATTAGCTATCCTATCACATCTTTGTTATCCCAATGAAACTGTAGCTCTATTCAGCTTCATACAGCCCCCTACTTTCCCACATTTCCCTATGCCACATGCATTAGTGTACTGGCAGAGATGCACTCAAATGTGCTAATTTCCCTGAAGAGGTTTAGGAGCTTCTCCCTCATAATGCTGGCCTCACTGTACGTACTGATACTTCCTATTTGTATTTACCTACATGGCTGAGTTCCTTTCTCCCCTAATTAGTGGTTTTCAGGGATTCCTCTCCACGTCACCCTGCATCCTTCGCATACAAGCTCAGTCCACCATTGTTTCCTCTTGATTTGTGAGTCATCACCTCCTTCCTCTCTCAGTCATAGTCCAAAGTTGTCCATGCCAGTTTGACGAGAATGGATGTTTTTGCCCCACTTGGTCAGGTGAATGCTGTCCCTTCCTAGCAGTCCTTGCACCTCAGAGAGGCTCCCATGATCATACAAGCCAAGTCCCTGCTATCAACACGTGCTATGCAACAAGCTGTTAACCTACAACTCTTCACCAATCTTCCCCTTCCCTACTAGCAGTATCTTCTTCCTAAGTCTTCACCTTACTACTAATATGAGTTTAAATTCAAAACCACTCATTTTTGGAATATTAATGAAGATTAGGTGTTGGTTCCCGCCATGATCTTACGTTCTCTGTTTGCACACTAATTTAGACGACAGTGCGTTTAGATTTTAGTTGTAAACTCACAACTTTAAAAATCTAGAGTACGTGAAATCAAGAATGATATGTGTTTGAGAGAAAAGATGCTCGAGGGCAAAGTCCACACAACATGGGGTTTCTGGGGGCCTCCAGTGAACAAAACCTGGAACCCATCCCCTGACCTGTTATAAGGTAATTAAGCACAAAATCACTGACCAGGTTGACTGAAAACTAATAGAAGCACTACTCACCTGTTAAGAGATGAGGAACTGTTGCACAGGTCACATAAGTGTCTGCAGTTACAGAACAGTTTCTGGAAAATTACAATACTTGAACCCATTCCATTAGACCTTCCATGCTCTGATTTCACATATATCCATGTCCCTATCACACCTCAGCCCTGCAGCATGGAATTTAAAGTCCAAATTCAAGACACAAGAGAGAGAAGATAGTATTTTACTGGTCAGAGACATTTTTGTCAGTCTCTAATGCCAGGAAGCACTAGGACCAAAGAAACAAGGACTACATAACATGGTAAGTCAGTTTTCTCTGCAAAACAGAAGCTGGCAAAGAACCTCCTGGCCAAAAATGAGACTGAAATACCATAGCCATGCAGCAACAACACTGTCTAATAAACTGCAGCCTGGTTGCTGCAGAGGAAGTCAGAGGTGTCTCAGAAGTCTTGAGCACTGCTTACTTCCAGATCCTTCAGTAAGTACAGCATTCTGACCTTTGCTTGCCTAACATAGCATGCTTCACATGAAAGTTTTAAATAAAACAGAGTAGAGAATATATACATCGTGCACAAGAGTAGTGTCAGCAGTTACACGAAAGGAAAGATGGCCAGATTTTCTGAAATTGGGGGGAAAAAGATGACAGATCCAAAAAGCAACACTCTACGGTTGAGAAAAGTATAACCTAGACTCCCATTTTCACAGTCTTATGCTACATACCTGGAGATATGGTTGCTGATAATCATGAGAACAAAAACTAAGAATAAATAGTTCACATAAATTTACAATACTCTTATCTGCAAGTTAAGTGTACTTATGAAACACCGACAGCTATCTCAGAGGAACAAAAAAAAAACAAAAAAAAAAACCACATTTTTAAAAGTACTTCTGCCTAAAGGACATTTCTTTTTGTCATGAATTGACTTATAGAACATGCAGCACAAAGATAGCAAAGGTTGACTGTTTTATGCAAAGACACCACTCCAGTCTCCTGATTTTGACCTTGCCCAAGGTTATTCCTCCTTTCCTGTAATAACAGGTCACGTTTTTCCATCTTTCTTTTCTTTACCAAGTATGTATATATTACAAATAATTCAAACACCTTGGTTTACACAGGACTTTGAAACTGCCTGTTTTCTGACAATAACCATTCTCCTCCAGTGCAAGGCACTGAGCTGAAGCCAAATGCCATGTCCACCAGGACTGCAGTAGGGATACAACTGCATGCCTGAAAAAACAGCCAGTAGAACCCAGTTCATAACTTCACCTTCAGAAATGTAATCCCAGCTGCTTACTTTGTGAAGTGGTAAGTCTCGTAAAAACACAATTTTTACACAACTGCACTGCAGTATTCTATAGATGTTCATCCAGGGCTTAAATCTCTTTCAGTAGTTGCACGCAAATATGCTAACAAGGCTGTGAATTTCTGAGTAAGAAAGGGAAAAGGTATTGTATTAGTACTGACCAGTAAGATTCCTAGGAGAATATAACAAATACTCTTATCTCCTGCAATTCCAAATGTGCAATAATATGGAAGCTAAATCGATACAAACTGTTCAAAATGCTACTTAATACGTTATACCACGCTATTGCATTTGCTATTAAATGACACTTTTCCACATGTCAGTTTTCTCCCATGTGCGAATTTTTCTCCATATGTGTATGTCCATGCCAAGCTGCAGCTTGCAAAAGCAAGACAGTGTTCTCCCAAAACATAAATGCAATTCAGAACTGTTTCCTGAACAGTAGAAATTATATGGGACAGCCAAAGAAAAGTGATCTTGCTGTGTAACATCTTGAAATTAATCCTTCCTGTGAAAAAGACCACCTTCATAAAACACGCATAGTCAGAATTGACCAGAATCTAAGGCAGCTCAAATCTGAGGACTTGTAAAAATCAGGCATTCATAAAGCTAACCTTGGGAAATAAATCTGTGCCAAGAGACCTTTTCAAAATTCAGATATTTACTTTTTCTTTTTCCATGACCGAATTTTCCCTGAATTAGAATCTTCACACACCTACCACTGTTTACAACACAGCAGAGATGAACAAAAGATGCACAAAGTGGCATGAAAAATACACAACGAGTTTAAGGCTACCACCCAACTGCTCACCTTCACAGGTCTTTCTCACCCGGACATCACTTCTCTCTTTACCAGTGTCTTTTCACAGATTCAAAGGAGAGCCATAAACTTTGAGGGACTTAGCCTTTGAGACACGGGGACTTGTTTAAAACCAAAGCTGTAGTTTAGTCAGTTAACTGCATTTTTATCTGACAGTCCTGTGACTTTTTCTATTGGGGCTCTTTAAGCACAAAGATTACAGAACTTGGGATCGTTAGACAAATCAAGTTATTGCTACAGAAATCGCATGGCCAGAATGAGGGCATTTATAAAAATGCAGATTTATCTTTATTACTGAAGAGCCCAATACAGAATATTTGTTGTACTGAACAGCAATACATATGCAATGTATTATTAAATTACAAGTAAAACTAGTTCAGAGAACTGATCTACTATATAGGGGGGAAAAAAAGGTTACGTTTTATTATTACTAATGAAAGATTCCAAAAATCTAGTTTACCCTATACTACCCCAACTACCACGAGTAGGAACTGGGGAAGCTTCCACCCTCTAGAACATTTTTAAAGAACAGGCTCTGCTACTACAGGAGTCATTCCAAGCATAAAAACTGAAAAGTGTTTGATGCCTCTGCTGAATAGCTGAAAACATCATGGCCTTGCACAGTATTAAGACACTTGAGCAGAGTTTAAAGTCATGGCCTAACTGGCAGTCCCAACTTGGCAGATGTTGATGTTAAGACTTGATTTATAAACCTCCTGTTGCAAAAGAGACTGATGAACGTTTCATTCTCTGTTGCTTTTGAACTGGAGAATGTAGCTTCCAAAGAGGATAAAAGCAGAAGACCATCTTTTCACTTTGCTTACGTCATGGAACCCCACACAAAGATTATTTGTCCACACTGCCAGCACCCAGCAAAGAAAACTGGACCTGATCTTTCAACCTCATCAAGCAACACAAGCAATCACTCAATTTAATTAAGGACCTACACTGAAAGGAAAAGCTCACAACTTTCCAAAAGTAGCTTCCAATGTGGATATAGACCGCACCACCCGTGGACTCCTACAAATGAGAGGAGTATTTCAAGACTTTCTGATTAAATATTCTAACCTCTAGAAAAGAGAAAAGAAATTAATAAAAAGACTTTCTGAGAAAAAACACAGTTCCTTTCATAAGCCAGAATATACTCTATTAAAAAGTACTTTAGTAGAATCATGTGACTAAATCTCTAAGTATGAGAACAGTTGACAGACAGATTTTATTAAAAATGTAACGGTAAAGTGCCTGTTTTAATACTCAGTTTGAACAAACAAACACTGTTGCCATAGTTAAAAATGACGTATTGACACTTATAGTCATATGGAAAAGTAGAACAATGGCACATATAGAATGTTTTGATACCTGCACTCATGTATCCCTGCTCCTTTTATCTGTAATTTAAGTACATTAAAAGCTGAGACAATCAACTCCAGTGTTCTAAATGGCAACTATGCTCTAAATACAAAATTCAGCATATCTCTATAGTGATATATCCTTACATAGTTTGGTATTAGTACTTAGCCTCCTCTATTTAAGGAACGTATATCCAAGGAGTTTCTACCGTTAGCAATTACACCAGTCAAACTTTGCTCTCTTCCTACCATGTTACAAGGTCATTTACTGTGCATTATATTCAGGGCAATAAATTGTGGCTGTGCTGAAACACCAGCTGTGAAAAGCAATTTAAGGCAGAATTTTTATTTTTCCGTAAGTTCTTTCCAATTCAAACCACTCTACGACATTCCCGTGCTGCCACAGCACACACTGTGATATGACCCAGAGCGCTGAAAGTGAACTGGCACTGATGAACAACAAGATGTCTGGCAAAAGTTTCTAAATACACCCAAGACCGTTTACGCGTTCTGTTTACAGGGGGTTTACAGGAAACATGAGCAGGAATTCGGAATCATGGAATCGTCAAGGCTGGAAGAGACCTTTAAGACTAACAAGCCCAACGTGCCCCCAGCACTGCCAGTGGCAACCCCAAAACCACCGAAACCACAGCACCGAGCGCCACATCCAGACACGCCCTGAGCGTCTCCCCGGTGACTCCCCCAGGTCCCCTGGCCACCCATTCCTACGCCTGAGCACCCTAACAGCGGAAAGGTTGTTTCTAATATCTAATCTGAGCCTCGCCCTGAGGCCTTTCTGGTGCCCTCCCTGCAGGCACGGCAGACGAGACCGGCCCCGGCTCAGCACGCCCTCCGCGTGCCGGGAGCGGAGAGAGCGGAGCGCTGCCGGGCACACCGGGGCCCCGCCACAGCGCCCGGGGCTGCGGCAGCGCGGCCCGCGCTCAACCGCCCCCGCCCCGCTCACCGCCGCCGGCTGCCCCCGGCCTGGCGCTCCCGGCCCCGCAGGTTCGAGCCCCGGCTGCCCGCCGGTACTCACATGTCGCGCCGCGAGGAGGCGGAGGCTGCGCCCGCCCGGGCTGCGGGCGGCGGCGGCGGCTCTGACTTCCTCATACCGCTGCGGGGAGAAAACTCGGCGGCCACGTGATGGCAACGGGGCCGACGGCAGCACCGGGGCCTCCCGCCGGGGCAGGGCCGCCCCCGCGGGGCAGCGGTGCCGGCGGGGATGCGGGCAGGGATGCGGGGGTCAGGCCGGCTGGCGCTGGGTCGACGCGGCCCCGCGGGCCCGGCCGGGCTCTGAGGTTCCTCAAAGGGCCTGAGCCCGCAAAGGATGTTTCCATATTAAAAGAGATGCAGAGCAGCGAAGAGCGTCTTTGCAGGGTTTTGTCCTGGGGGACGGGAGCGCCGAGGAGGGAGAAGGCACAAGGAGAGGAACAACTTGGCTGGGTACACATAGCCGCCTCTCTCACTTCCAGGGTTGTGAAATCAGATCAGCCAGCCTCTGTTCGGGCACAGACAGGGGGCTGCAGGGACAGCAGCAGCACCAGACGTGGCCTGCTAAAATCTTAGGTGCATTTGAAACCTTTATAATCTCATTCACTATGTACTGAAGCCACCAGAATCAACTAAAAACCTAGCAAAAGACAAACGAATCCCCATATTTGGGAAGGAGCTAGCAGACAAAAGGCTGGTTTCACTGTCAGGAGCAGAGAACCATTTCTCAACCACTGTCTCCTGCTTGAGGACCCTGGAGCAAAAGCCCCTTGCCAGGTGCCACGGCTGAGTCACTCACTGGGGGCATAATGGGCCAGCTGGTGCCCACCCCGGGCAGCTGAACCCCACTGCCTTCCTGCACGGAGTCAGACTGTCACATCTCAGCCACTGCTGAATGAACCCTGCACACCCAGTGAGCTCATCTGCAGCCACAGACCTGGGAAAAATAAGCTTTTGTAAAAGGTCTTTTAAAGAATCTTAAGGTAAAGATGCTGAATTAGTGAGCAGAAACAGCAAAAAGGACCTGAGTCCTCTGGAGGTTTAAAACCAGCATTGACAGGCAGGCACATGAGATACTTCATGTTTAAAGGCAAATCTGCCTTTGGAAGAACCAGGTTAAGTGTCCAGTGAATACCTTTCATATTCTAGCCTTATAGCTAAGACCATACAAGGAATTTCTGTGAATTTTCCCCCTACAAAATAAATATTTACTTGACGAAAAAAAATATTTCTTCTGTTTCCTAACCCCTCCAAGCCACTGGCTACTTTACATATACATACAGCCTTACTAAGATAAATTTCCCTTCATCACAAGTCATTTTCCTAAACACACTCTTAATTTTCTGGATGCTTTGTATGGAAATTAAATCAGAAGAACAGTAGCACAAAAAAAGTGTATTTGTATTTCATTTGTCCCTGAAAATGTTCATTGCTATACATGTTTCAGGATGGTATTTTTAAATACCAGTACTTCTCTAAAAAAAGAGCAAACTACACTTGAATCTTTATTGTTGATCCTCAAAATAATCAACATTTTCTCAGCAGGGCATGTTTCACACAGTACATGTTTTGGATAAGCTAATATGGAGCATGTCCTGAGCCATGGGTGTCCCAAGGGGTGAGTCAGAGGATCAGCACAGGTCCTGTGCCCTCCACCATGGCGCACTCAGGCTTGGACTTTGGCTGAAATTCCTCACTGGTGTATTTATAGTACCAGAACCTTAAAATCTGATTTTTCTGCTTTGTTGGCAAGAGCCTAGCACAGCATTACTTTGATGAAATGGACAATATTTCCATTTTATGCGGATGCTTAAATAGATGTATCTATTAAAAATGGTTCTTTGAGGTTGAGCTGCCTGGATGAGAGCTGTTGAGGGAGGCAGGGAGGGCCAGGAGAAGTTTAACCCCTGCCATGGTTCTGCTGTCACGGAGGGAGCACAATTGCTCTGGGCAGTTACAGTTTCACTGGCACAGCTAAGGGTGAACAGTTGCAAGCTAAAAGCAGCTACTGTCTGGCCGTGCCAATACATCCTTAAGGAGTTCTTAATCCACAAATTACTGACATTATTGTCTGTAATTGCTTGTCTGTTGTGACAACACTTACTCAGAGAATGTCTGAAATGTAAACAGCAGCCAACAGCTTTTTGCAATGAAGTCCTGCCAGAACAGCACTGGGCTCTCACTTGCACCTTCATACCATCCTAGCAAGATCCTTTCTGACTCTGTATGAGTAAGGACGGCACATTCAGATTCTATACTAAGCAGAACTTATTAGGAAAATATCTGGCTTGTTATTTCTTTTAATACTTGTAACCAAAAAGTGAGTTTGTTCTGTAATATAAGCTTCTCTTGTTTCAGAATATCATTTGTTAGTTGAACTTCAAAGAAATAACTGATTGGGGGAAAAGTCATGTCAAGTCTTCTGTCAGTTGAATCAGGCCAACTTCTGTTTTTCCAAATTGTTTTGAAACCATTCAAATAAAACATTGTCTATGCAGCAATTAGATAAGGAATAAATTATGCTTTACATTATGTTATAAATTCCTAAAGGAAGACTTATAGCTACACCACCATTAGCAGTACTACCAAGCATCACATTAAAAAACCCACAGACATTCTAAGAATAATAACAACTCTCACATTTGTCATCTGGGTCTTGGCCCTGAACATATGAATATGTGTATAAATACACACACAAATACAATTTAGCCCAACAAGCCCACTAAGTCACTGTCTTTTATTCTTAAAAGACCAAAAAACCTTTGAAGAGGACTTAATTCAATTTTTGCCTGCAGAGGATTCTTTCAGATGCAGCATTGTCTAAAAAAATATATTCCTACATAACTCAAAGAGAGAAATTAGGTGCTTCCACAAGTTCCCATGGGAACTTGTTCCCATGTCTGAGTGCATTCTAAGGAGCATTTTCCTGCTACAGTAAGGCTAGTCTTCCCCATGTTTTGAGCAGATTGGTTCCCTGACAGATCTGTACATCAAGAGATCCTCCAGTGTTCAGGA
>JAWWEU010000091.1:362618-373666 GCA_035583155.1 Acropternis orthonyx
GAAAGTTTATGTCAAACAAAAAAAGGGAAAACTGTAGAGAAGAGCCAATAAGAAGTGTGAGTGGAACTTAGGTACTGCAACAATAAGAAAAGCAAGAAGAAAAAGGATGAAGAAAATTTTTTTCTCAAAGGAGAGTGCTCTCACACCAGGCTTAAACAACATGATGCTGTCCTCATCACCTTGTTTGAGAGTATTTCCTGCAGCAAAGTTGGTTACACCTCATCAATATGAAACATCATAAATAAAATAACTCCATATTTCAGGAGAGGAAATATTACCTGTAAGAATTTGTCTATGCCTTTCTGGTATCTACCACAATGACTTGATTCAGAAAGCTATGTTCAATGCATACTTTTAAACAAAATAATGAGTTATGTGGTGCTTTTAATTGTTACATTCTCTTTGTTCCAATTATTTCTTGCACTGATTAATGAGGTCATCTCTCACACATGGAAGTAGCAGTTGTTTCCTTTCTTATGGCGTTTAGGTTTTGTGGGGCATAACCTATAAAAACTGGAAGATACAGACTAGGAACATGTGCATGGGCATTCAGAGTTGTCCAAGCATAACTCAAATTAGCAAATCTTCAGTGAGTTCTGCACACACATCCATACCAGTGCTGTCTTTCCCAAACCAAAACTTTGTTCTTCATGAAGTAGTTTCACAAATGTTATAAATTATATTTAGAATATCTAAAAGACTTTGATTTGTCATGAATGCTGTCATACTAGTTTCTGCCTCACTGTATGTGTGGTTGACAAAGAAATCACCACACTGAACAGGCACTTGACACACTGTCCTCCTCTGCAAAGGACAGGAGCTCCTTCCTGTTGGCTGCCCACCATAAGCCATCACCTAGAACCAAGAAGCGATCCTCAACATGACCTGCTTCAGCCTGGTGTCTCCCTGAGTAATCTAAGTGTGCTTGTCATCCTATACCACAAGATACTGGTTTTGCAGGGTCTTAGTCTGAGATGCCTTTTAGATCTCACCCTAGACATTTTTCCTATGTAGGAGAAATGAGTTTAACTAAAGTGTTACGGACAGAACAGGAGTGGGTTTCCAAGTAAATAGAGTCAACAGATCAGTGAGTAGATACCAGAGAAGAATCCAGCCCACAATAATTTAAATACTATGTTATTTGCTTCTTCATGTAGTGAGGGATACATTGTCTTTATCCTCAACTTCCATTTTTCTCATGGAAAACCCTTACTCCAAAAACCAAAACCAAAACCAAAAAACCAAACCAACCACAGCAACAACAAAAAACAACAAAACCAACCAGACAAAACCACCCAACAACAACAAAAAAAACCCCAAAACCATAACAAAAACAAAACACCAAACACATGGTAAAGCCATGTGTTGCCTTTGCAAGGCTCCCAGGGTCTCAGAATTTAAAATCCATTACATGAGCTTTCCACTGGTGAACATCCAACTTCCAGAGAAAGAAAGAGTTTCAAGGGTCAACCCATACTCCATAGTGAAATGCTTAACTTATGCAGTCTTTTGCAATGGTGCTGTTTCACACAAATGTACGGTTCAGAATGGCAAATCTGCAAGTTTAGGAAGACCAAACTCCCTGAAGCAACATCGACAGGGTGCTTTCCTGCCATTAGACATTTATGAAGCTGACAAAAATCAGCCAGCTGTGGAAGATTTTTAAAGAAAACATGGCTACGAGTCACCTCAGCTGACAATTCTGAAAATAAACTAGAGATGAGGAAAACAAACTCAAAGGTAACCCATTCACACCTTGGCTTTCCACATCTATTACCAACACAAACTCACAGACAAGGAAAGCAATTGCCCCTTTGCAGACATGCAGTTATGGAGAGGTTTAGGCATTTATTTGGTTTCCATAGAAACAAGAAGGGAGGGGTGGGAGAAAGAGGTTTTTTCTCATTATCCTATTCTGATTTGATTGGTAATAAATGAAACAGACTTTTTTGAGTAAAGTCTGTTTTGCCATGATAGTAGTTAGTGAGTGATCTCACAAAATATCCTTGTGAATTATTTTACATCATTTTTTATATACTTACATATAAGATATAAGATATACAAATAAGATATATTTGGTATATTCAGTTATTCAATACATAGCTAGCATTTTTTATCTAAAATGGTTATTTTTAAACCAATAACCTTATCTGGCTATGTAAGTAACATAAGGTTTTTCTTGTCTCTTACTGGGCTAATGATATTTTTGGAATGAGGCTTTTAACACTCATGGCTATGAACAGAAAGTTTAATTATCATTAGCATTTAGTAATTGTTTAAATTTTTCTGTTAGTGACTGTTATCTCCAGTAAACTACTTTCTTAGAATATTCATACACAGAAGAGCAGAGAGAATTACAGTGAATCACTCAAAAATATGAACAAACTTTTCTTGATGTTGATGCAAGTATTCACCAGTCCCTAGTGCAGAAGGAAGGCAACAGCTATGCACTGCAAGTTGCCTCTAACACTTTCAACAGATTGCAAACAGAGTGATACACCTGTTTAGGGTTGAGTTTGGCTTATTCATCAGGTAGATTCCCTACTGGGAGTGACTGACCTGCTCTGAGATGATTGCTGATAGTTTTGGGTGGCTCAGTCTTGCAGTTGCTTTCATCATACCTTATGTTGTTGGTGATAGAGGGTGGAAGTAATGTTTTGGTTTTAGCTGTCAAAATCTGATTTTTCTTTATATATGTACCTTCATCCAGATCCATGCATTTCTCTTGAAATCAAATACCTGCATTTTCTCTGTTTTGGAAATTAAAAAAAAAAAAAAAATCTTGTGCAAAATATATTAGGAAAAAAACTGCAAAAAAGCAAATTATATTGTTTCCATGCTAAGATTTTTCTATAAGTTAAACTAGATGTTTTCATGCACAAAATGCTGCTGTTACCCTGTGGTGATGTATAGACTATAGCCTGATATTAGCCTGAATTCAAAGTGGGCCTTTAACACTTTTACATTCATTTTTTCAGAAGTTCAATTTGATAGTGACTGAGCTATCAACAAAAAACTGTGGTATCATGATGCTCAGGACATTAAGAGGATTTGGAATTAGTAAACACCTGTCAATTACTTTTGCACAGCTTTAGCTTTGCACCATATCTTGAAGAGGAAATATATGCAGTGAAAAATTTTAACTATTTGCTAAAAAGATTTTACTCCAGAGAATAAGTTAGAACTGAAAATGGCATCTCTGAAAATAATAACCAGCCTTGCAGTCTTCAGACAGAACTCTCCAAGGGTATTCTTGCTTCCCTATGCCTTTAAAATGTACCATATTCTGTTGTATCCTGGTTTTATTTCCATGCATACATATATATGTTTATAGCACTCACATTGTTGCAAAGAGAGTTATATATAGCATCTAAGGAGAGGAGGAAAGAGAAAAACACAAGCTTTAAAACGTTGATTTACGGGTGGAAAATACACTTCAATGTGATTCAGAAAACTAAAAGACTGTTCTCATTTCTTTTCTGTTGTGCTCAGAATTCCACTCAGTTTATAGCCCTTATTTCTCAATATGATAGTCCCTTCACAGGTAGCAAACAAATACCCACTTTGCAAATAAAATTCCCATAGGATTACAATCCTTGTAGAACTGCAGGGCTACTAGGCGCACCCCAGCTCCTGACACAGTCCAGCAGTCCCTCTATGCTGAATTTCACAGATACATAGCTTTGAGGCAAAATATATATGATGTCTCCACTCTGAGCCTGGTGCACGTTCAGGGAAGTGTCTGACCTCAGTTATTGGTTACTCTGCTGGCTTAAACTAAAGTAAACTCTTCTGCAGTTTTGAAGATCCTACCTTCAAGCTCTGCTGATTTAATTAGTGAGAAAAACAGTATTTGACAGTATCAGAATGGCTTCAAAGAAAGCTTTAATTCTTACACTGTCAAACTTTCAAAAGCTCAGCTGCACAATCCTTTCCTACTGAAACTTTTAGACAGAACTCCCAAAACCTGATAACTTTCCAAAGGTTTCATGCAAGGAGAGGGGCTTGTCTTTTTATCTTTGCAATATGTGCTCCAGTGCACAACACTATTTTTCTGTAAAATGATAACAAAACAATCACCTGTTCAAGTAACACGTAGACCCTGGAAGAACAGCAAAACCATTTATCACTTCTTGTACTGAACAGCATTTATGATACAAAACAGTAGGTAAAGAGTGAGTTTGCTAGTGATACATATTTTACTATTGTCTTTCTTCCTGGTTACTGAAGCCTAGCCCTTTCAGCACAGGAGAGCCCACTTCATCATATTGTTTCATAAAAATAAAGAAACAAACAAAAAAATGCCCACAAAATCAGCAAGTGATGGTGGTGGTAAGAGAGTGTTGACAGAGCTTTGATCAGAACCTTTATTTTTCAAATTCTAAAAAAGTAGTCTTGTTTGGGACATGTTCAGTTCTCCATACATGTGCCTGTCACAGGTTCACCACCAGACTCTGGCCTATTTGGCAGAGTTAGAAGGGATGTCAGAAGGAAGAAGTTACATACATTAAGCTGGCCTGGAACAAGGCAGCCTAAATTCCACTGAAATCCACCTGGCTGCCCTTATTATTGGCTGCCTCCTGGTCTTATGTCTGACGAGAAAGTCAGAACTATCCCCCAGCACCAGGAATGGACAGTTTTTAAGTGAAGGCACTCACTCCTCACTCCTGCTCAACTTGCTAAGAAATACTCAAGATTGATTAGACCAGAGTGGGGAAAAAAGTGACACGTTTTACGTTATTTCTACAAAGTAAAAAAAATACCTGCTGGTGTTATATCCAAACCCCTCTATTCTTCAGAATATGAACAGACACCACATCAACTACAGCCACCTTACTGATCCAAGTCAGCCCAGCTGAACACAAAATTTGTCCTACACAAACTCTTTTGCAAGGGTAAGGCAACCTTGATGCTGTTGGTCAGCCTGGAGGGTCTCACTGTATCCTCAACAGTTAGGATGAAATCACATTGGAATTTAAATGAAATCTCATTAAAGCTTTCCTAGCAAACAGTTGCGTAGCACTGCAATGCTATATGCTAAAATTATTAGCAGAAGCAGTATTTTATTTTGTACTACAAATGTCTTATCAACCTTCTTTATTCTATACTATTGTCAATACAACCCATTTTTTAAATTCTCTGAAGGGAGAAACAATTAGTAAAAGATATTCTATAATATCCAAGGCCAGACTAGACTACTATCAAAAATGAAGAGGTCATACATAGTTTATGTAACCTCTGTGAAGCAGAATGAGACAGATATACCTCAGACCTGGGCAGGTTTTCTGCTGCTAGTTACCTATTACCATTTAAAAAAAAAAAAAAAAAACAAAAAAATCAGAAGATCATTCCAAAGCAAGGGAATTCATTTTCACACATAGCACTTGGCAAATCATATTTGCCTTGCCTTACTTATGCATGTACATCTCAGTGGGACTGATTCTGTCCTCATTTTCTGTCAGGCTCACACTGAGAAAAAATAATTGCAACCAAAATCTCTTCTGGTGAACACTAGGTTAAAGAAAAGCAGAATTTGAGTAGTTTTGTTTTTTGGGTTTTTTTTCCTAGTAGAAGGCTTAGGCCTGAGCACTAATATGCCACGTAATATTAACTAACTGTTGATACTGTCATTTTAAATTGTCTGATTTTTCTCTAGTGGAGTCTCTGAGGTAGTAAAGGCTCTACAAACTAACCAAAAATTATGGTGCTCTTATATTTACCATTATGCTGTGTATTGTCAGGTAAATAACTAGTTAGTTAACCTTCAAGAAGGTGCTTCATTGTAGCAGAAGTCTGGGTTGTCACTGTTAATGAAATCTGCCATTATCTAGAGAAGTTTTTGGCTCCACCAACTTAATATCCCTCAGAAGAGACTGATGTCCCCCAGTTTACTCATTCTTGTGACTCTTCCTTGTCCTCAGGCATATGGAACTTTTCCCACAGTTGACATTGTTAATGCATAGAGAGTTGGACATACATCACTTCAGATTTCTTGTCTTTTAGCAGTACTACCTCATGCTGTCCTAGTTACAGTGGCTGGGACCAGTTTATCACTATTTGGGTATAACCAAAACTGTGTATTCTACACCCTCTGTGTCATTTCTGATGAACTGTTAATAGTGAATCATTTGGAGACTCTGCCCAGAGCACACCTGACACCTCAGGCTACAAGCTGAGTGTTAAAGGACCCTGTGAGATAGGGAAATGTTCCTGTCTTCACACCCATGATTCAACTGTGAAAACTCCCCTCTGGGAAGGCATGCGCACCTTCACACTGAGCCTGAGGGGTCATATCTGCTAATGGGCCATTAGGGACTGACACAATAGGCAGCTGCAACAATCCAGACCATCAAAGACTCCAAAAATATCCCACAACTCACAGAGTTAAATCACCCATTGTGGAACTCCCAGCCCTGGGTTAGGTACTGAGCATCCCCACCTGAACCTGAGCACATAATCTTCGGGTTTTGGGAGTTCTGGCATCACTCATCACATCCAGAGGAGAACCGGAACCTTAACAGGACTGTGACTGCTGCTCTCAACTAGACTGTGACCATTATCCTCACCAACAGGTTTTCTTTCCTTTTACTTTGTACTCAGGGGGACCATGTGGCCCTCAGCACAGGGGGTTACAAACACCATTTTGTTGTTGTCCCAGGGTGCTGGGTTGTACATGTGTTTTCTCTGTATCATTGTATTTATTGTAATTTTTTTTTAGTAAATTGTAACTCTGACTTGTAATCCCTCTTGGACTGGGTTCATTTCTCCAGCCAGTTTACTTTTAAACTAACACACATGCTGGTCTAATTCCAGGAATAATTCTAAACAGACATCTCAGCCATTCTTCCTGGGAAAATAAGTCACTAGCCATACACTACTCTGAAACATAGAATTATTAAGCATATTGGAAAAATGTTGGCTATGAAGCTTACCCATTTGTTTTACTTTAAAATCAAATTCTAATTGACTAAACCTTCTTTCTTTGATTCTGTGTGCAATACACTGATGCAGATGTGTGCTCCTCCACCAAGAGAAGATGAATCACTAATTTTACAAGTACTATGACAGAGAAACAGGTACACTAATCTTTCAGATATCTCGCTTTTTAACATTCTTTTCATAAAAAAATTAATGTGTATTAGAGTAAAAGGGCAAATTAAATAGAACTAGTAAGCGCACTAAGTAAGCAAACAGCACTGTAAAACCCCTAGTTTCAACCCTAGTTCTAATAATATCTTGTACTTAACCTCTAAATAAACTCTACCTCTCTGTATTGCTCTATGACTGTGGGAGGGAAATAAAAACATAACTTACTCTTTGCTACAGTGGCTGATTGTGAGTCTCTTTACCTCAAACATATGTACTGTTTTAAAGCTTTACATAATAGATATTGCTATTACTGGACGCTCATGCAAGAAATCTCTTCCAGAAACATATTTGCTGGGCAAAAATCAGTTTAAAACATGAGTAATTCATAAGATAATTTTGAAGGATAGATCAACATCTGTTTAGCTCAGGGGCTTTTTTATACAGAGCTTGGTACCATTTTATCAGCTGAAGTTCCAAACTATCTGTTATCTGACTGAAAGGAGCAGAATAAACTCTTATTTGAGTGCACAAATATAAGCAATTTGGACTACACAGAAACTGTTCCATTGCAACCCGAGTCCTTATTTGAGCTCAGGTTTCCTTGATCATCACAGCCTGGGTGACAGGTTGCAGGCAAATTTTTGTCTGAAACTGTCTCATTTCTTCTTCACCAGAAAGCATCACACACAGGGTGGTAACTGACCTGCACCTTTGGGCAGCCAGGACAGGGCAGATCAAGCCACTGCCACAATATTTAGATACTTACCCTAGTGCGTGTGGAGCTAAGGATCCACACACAGCTTATCTGTCTTTATCACTAGGCCAAATATATCAGCAGTCCTGCAGGCAGCCACTGCAGAACTGGATAAAAGGGATGGGGACTTTGATATATAGGACCCCAATTTCCAGTCTCGAGTTTGTCTGAGGGCACCAAAAGTCCTTTCCAAATTTGACTGTGAACATCCCACACACATAAAACAGAATTGCATTAAGACACACTTCAAAGCACATCCAGGTCAGTAAAAGAAGAAAGCAGGCTACTGAAATATAGTAGCATGCTGTATCCTGATGTTGAGTGTTGGAAAGACATACTACAGAGATGTAGATATGCAGGGAAATTTAGGGTTGAAAAATATTATTTCTAGAGTGTGCATTAAGTGATATGAAAGAGTACATATTGTCTAGCATTCCTTGGGCAAAATTCTCATCATTATAATTGTAACATTACACATTAATATTTCCTTAATGTAATAATTGTGTACTTTGTGTGTCTGGGTAAAAAATATACTTCTGATACAAGCAGCACTGAATTACTTTGACTGTGGTTAGCACAAGTTGCTACTCTGAAGTTGTAACAAAGTTCAGACTGTCTAAAGAAAACAGAGACAGAAAGATCTTTATCATTTTTGACTTCAAGGCAGTGCCATTCATAACCTTAAAATATTCAATGAACCTATGTAAAATATCTTTTTTCAAATTTCAAATAAACATAATATAGGCAAGGATATTCACTATCTATATCCTCCAGATATTACCATTCTCTGAAGTAAATTCACATTACATTTTAAAAGTATGTAATGACATAAAGTACAACATTTTTGTAGAAAACATTTCTCAGAAATCCTTTGCTAATCATATTAAAAACATAATAGTTGCTGGCCTTTTTTTATTTTACCTTAAAAGTGAATCACATCCAAAGGCTACATTACACATTTAGGAGCTGCATATCCTTCACCTTATTAATTTGTCTTTATATTAGATAAAGTGTCTTACCCATTGGCTCTGTCTTTCAGGTTATGCCAGGCTGCAATGCAAGTCAGGTTTGTTGCCTGTGTTTGCAGAACTGCTGTAAGAATAATGCATTGTACATCCCTGATGTAAGCTGCTTCATAAGGTTGACTCCCCCATTTGAGTTCACTGGCATAACTAATGCACGTGGAGCTAAGCATAAGCATTGGGCCCAGAGCCATCAAACATTAGTACAGGGATAGGGAAGTGAATCCATGTAGAATCCCCCTTGATTCAGTAGGGAACACAGAAACCTGCCACTGTTGGAGCCAAAGTGTTTATAGGGCAAGGACCTTTGAAAGCAATTAAAACCCAAAACATTTCAACTCTGCTTCTGTAACAACCCATTAAACAAACAAACAAACAAAAATGGTGTTTATTCCATTTTACTAGATTTGCTATTAATGTCATTGCAAATAATGTCAAAAGAGTAAGACTGCTTTCTTCATCGTCTGTTACTCAAAATGGGAAGCAGCCATTTAAAATAATTTTGAAAAAGAGACATTCAACAGAAGCATCCCAAACAAAGTCATTCTTTGGGTAACAGCTTAGAAATAGAGGTTAACTCAGTAATGTGATATTCCCTTACTTTGTTATATTTATGCTTCTTAGATAATCTCTATCATTCTACCCAGAGCCCTTTTTGACTGCAGTCCTCACCAACATGCTCCAGTGAGCTGCTCCTGAAAATAAGTTATTATCTCATTGGGGTAACTGCTTCTGCAGGCTGAGCTGTGATGGGGTTATACCTGGGCAAGGGCTGTCTATAGTGAAGTATATTTTTTTACATGAATAAAAAAACCTTCTAAGAGGAACTCAACAAACAAGATCTCAGTGCTGCAATATCTGTGTTCAATATTATGCATATGAGTCATCTAAATACCTTGAAGGGGATTCTTGCATGCATAAGTATTTGCAAAATGGAAAGTGACATATTTTTGATGCACAAGAAGGAACAGTTTTGTTTCGATCTTTTATAGCTGTTCTGGTTTTTTTGTTTGGTTTTCTGGGTGTTTTTTGGTGTTTTTTTGGGGTTTTTTGTTTTTTTTTAATTCACATGGTCTTACTCCTAGTCTTTAGTTTGATGACTTCAACCATACAACCAAGACAACAGAGTTGATTTGGATTCATTCTCTCTGCCAAAGCAAAAGGGGGTTGGGGAAGTTAAGGGGGGAGTGGAAAGAAATTGGTTCCATTAAGTAGATCAACAGATACAGATAGGATTAAGAAATGTAAAAGTTGCCTTTTTATATGTTTGTATATATAAGTATAATGTTTATATGTACACATGTTCATACACACACACACACACACACACACACACATATATGTATTAGCTGGGTATATGATAGGTTCTAAAATACTACACTCTCTTTCATGTAAAGAAGAGAATAATACACACAAAAAGACTTCTTCCATTCACTGATAGCATTTAAGGGTTTGCCAAATTTTTATAACATGCATATGTGATTCTTCTGCTATACACCAGGTGAAGAAAATTAAATTTGCAATGATTTTTCCTTAGAGTATAAAAATCAATTTCTTGAAAAGCTAAATTCTTGTTACAACTTCAAACTTCTGAAAACACAGTGTGGTCAAAATCAATATTTCCCCACAGACTGTCAGGCTTTTATCAAGTGTTTATAAAGGTCCAGGACTAAATATGAAAATAATTTTTTGAACTTCATAAGGTCACCCAAAAAGGCTTTCTTTTATTAACAATTTTAGATGCAAATTACAGATCCTAGCAACACAGAAATTATAAATAAGCTGGAAACAGCAACTCTTAGAAAATCAAACTTGCAATTTTTAGGACTGATTAAAATACGAACAAATAAACAATATTTTCCATTCCAAAGCAAACAACTTTCTCATTTCAGGGGAGACATTAAAAGAGCCCTGTCCAGGGCTTAACAAGGGTCATTCCAGTACCAGCAGGTTCAGGAGAGAGTTACAAGACCCCTTCAGCATCCTTCTATATGTCAGCACCCTGCTGCTGCAGATGCTGAGCCTCCTTCAGAGCTCATTCTTGCTCTGACAGCAGCCTCAGGCCCTTGCTGAGCTCCCCTTCTTCTGTTCATGTTTCTACCTCCTTGCAGCAGCCCGAGTCTCAGTGAGCCTGGTTACCCAGGAGACCCAGCTGTCACTCACCACACGTCCTCTTCCATCAC
>JAWWEU010000091.1:379707-391368 GCA_035583155.1 Acropternis orthonyx
TTTGATTTAGTATGCATGATCTTTTACCCCTTATTGATGATATGATTTTATTCTGCATACTGCTGTTGAAGCGGGACATACAAAAACAGAGGCCCAGACTAAATGTTTTTTTTCTAACATAGTGATTTTCTTATTGCTGTTATCTTCATTGAAGGTATTATTCATAATCCCAGGTACAGCCCTATAATAATAGCTTCTATAAAGCAAAATTATTACAGAAACTTGCTCTCAGGCTATTTCTGTATTCCTTTATTGTTGGAATTTTATATTTTCATTTCAAAATATAGAACTAAGTCTATAAAATATATTTTTATTTTTAAGAAGAAATGTCTAATACCTATGCATATAGCAAAATAAAGGCCAGAAACTGAACCAGAGCAGATGCAAGAAGATAAATTACATATTCTAGTGCAACATCTGTTGTGTCTCTATCTCTCACCGCATAAGTGATAACATTTCAAAAGAAAATCTTGCTTTTGAGAAAAATTATATAGCAACCTAAAAGGTTTTTGGCTTATACTGAGGCTGACTTGGCATCTGTGGATAACCATGTCTCTGAAAATCTTCTTGAGCCTTTTGACACTGACAAAGCACAGCTTCTCAACACTCCAAATAAAATAGAATTATCTATTTTGGTCTAGAAAGGGTAGTGACTATAGGTAGTACATGATTAACAGATTTCTTTTTTTTATTTTAAAGACATTTTACTCCACTATGTGTTTCTTTTTCTTCTCTGCAACAGGGGAAAAAAGCAAAAATTAAAAGTTGTAGCATCCTGTCAAAACACTAGTGTAATACTAAGCCTGAGTTTGACCTTGGGACTCTTAAGAATGTATTTGGTTCATGTAATGATTGTGATTTCTTCTTACCCACGCTTTGTGTTTGACTGTCTGCTGGGTCAGAGGTCTGAAATCCTCAGCATAAACTTTTATTCCTTTTTATTTTATTTTTATGTAACTTACAATGCAGATAACTCAAATTAAGAAAAAAAAAAGTGTTTCTTTCTTAGTAAATGGGAAACATATACTCACAAAAATAATATTTCTTGGGTCTCAAGATGAGACCAGTTTATTTGAGTCTAATTAAGAAAGAGCAATAAATTACATCCTAAACCCAGTGGTGAGATGGCAATAATGTCCAATTAGTATACATAATTGTGCATAGGCAGACCTGATTTATAAAACTTGGATAATGTATCTTTTTATTGAAATTGGACTGAAAAGAGCTGAAATTATTTATCCCATATTTAAATTCTCCTTATGTAGTTTCAGAATGCATATGCACACATCAAGGCAGTCTTGAGAAGTTTTATACTGTGCAGAGCTGGAAATTGGTCTTGCTTTTTACTGCTTCTGTGATGGCTAAGTATACATAAAATGCACTGCAATCTTGGTCTTGTGATCCTTGTCACAATGGGGAAAATTCTTTAAATAATGATTCCATTAATACATAGATTTTACCATTCATATAAAAAAGAGTAGGATTTTCTCATCTTTATGCTGAGTTGTTTATTAAAGGTTCTAAACCAATTTAGAATATGTGGCTGGTGTGACAGATAACCCTATAACCTCACAGCATGAGTGATCCAGACACAGAGATACTTTACTAACTTAAGAGAAAGATCATCTGCCAGTACTTGAATGAGAAGGGTAGGAGAATCAAAAGGTGTGTGGGAAAAAGAGGCAGGAGAGCTTCACTGAGTCTTGGGGGAGAGAACAAAATACGTATTGGAAGACATAAAGAAAAAAGCTATATGAGAATCAGATGGAAAAGAAACCAGAATAGCGAAAGAAAATACATGCAAAAGACTTGGAGAAATCTTCCCCTGTTTCAAAAAAAGAGAGTGGATTAAATATTGTAGAAAAGGACTACAGATGCACAGCTTACATCATATTTTACAGAAGATGGGGCTTTATGCTTTTACAGTACTCCTACAGATAAAAGGAAAACTTCAGTTTAAAATTCCAGTGGAATATTTGATCTATCAAATAGCCATATTAAAGAGAAAAATACCTTGAAAGTAGCTTAAGAAAACCTTTTTTCAATCATATTTGCTGAGGTTTAATACACTGTAGCCCTAAAATTAGAACATTATTGATGTCCTATAAAATTCTTAAGTTTAAGGTATCTTCAATTTCTACAACTGAAAGACCATTTGGGTTTACATACTTGATATTAATACAATTTCTTTAAGGATTTGTTTTGTTTGGTTTGGATTTTTTTTCATACAAAACCTTTAATTACAATCCTAAAAATTTTTAACTGTTCTTGTACCAGATGCCATTTCCATTACCTTCTGTGGGAATTATATATCCAATGGAATGATATCTTGGATCAGATCATCCTGCCTCTCTGGCTGGCCAGCATTATTTTAACAGAAGAAAAATCATTTACAAACAGAAATCATCCATGATGAAATCACTGGTCCAGAGGAAAAGTTTTATTGTTTATTGTTGGTTGTTTATCTGTATGCAGTGGACTTCTCATATAACACAACTGAGTCTACTCAAGTTGTCATACTGTACCTAATATTTTGCAAGTGACTTCTATACATAAATTAAGTAGCTTAATTTAAGAAATACCATTTCCTCTCATTTGGTTTAAAATATTCCTTTCCATTTTTAATCATTATTTCATTCATTAAATGTGGTCTGCCTTACTTTTCTATGGCAGGAGTTACTAAATAACTCCTGTGACTGTTTCACTTTTGCAGCCATAAACAGGTATTTGAAAAAGATTCCTTAAAGGAGCAGTTAAAACCCCAACAGTAGAGAAATAGGATACAAGGCATTGCTTTAGAGTTTCCGTGTCAGTAGGTTACTTTAAGACATTAATGGATAGGCAGAACTGACAGCTTTTATGTGTAAGGGAATATAATCATGAAGCCAGAAATAGTTCACTGAAATACTGAATTATAAGAACCGTGAATTACAGTTCATTCCACAAACAATCTGTATTTATAGGTAAAATTTTAATATCAGAAAAAATACAAAAGAATCTCAAAGTGGAACTGGAACGGACAATATGTAAAATTAAGCTGTATAATTGATATGTAAATAATACAAAGTCAGTGCAAAATATATTTTCATACCTTCCAAACAGGACTTGGGTTCTTGTTTATGAAACATATTAAGACAGCCATATGCATTTCAGTAGACACCACTCAGTCCCCAGTGGATCAATATTCAATAAACATATTGTGTTTTCCTTATTGTCTTTTCTGAAGATTATTCATCCTATAATCTAGAATCCTAAAGACTGTGTTTGTAAAACACCTCTGAATTTCAGGTAGATTTAAACTATTATTCCCTAACTCTGGTTTATTTTATTACCAGTTGGGTCAGTTGCCATTTCTATCTACCAGAGCATTTTTTGAGTCCTTCCCTTATATTTGCAACGTAAACCTCATGGTCATAACAGTGACACTCTTCCCTATGGGAGATTTTTGTTATTTCAAAATTTATAATCCATTTTTATTTGAGGAGTTTTAAGTCTCATTTCTTATTTTTTCTCTGATTGGTATATGTCTCAAAACATTTTGCCTCCTGTTTTCAGGATTGTTCCATACTTTCCAAGACTGTTGGTGACATTTTTTTGTTTGGCCTTCTTTTATTTCTGTAAAATATTTTGCTCAGTTAAAGAATTTGGCTCCTTTCTGCACAGCAAAAAACCAAGATTTTAAGTTAACTAACTGAAAAAGATTAGGCCTAGGAGGGAACAGAATGTGCCTAAGCCATTGTATACTTCTCTTGCCTTCTGTATTATAATCTGCATAGTTTTGTTATGGAAACATTCATGGCTATGCAGACATTGCTGTGTTTTGTTCTCTGGCATAGTTTTGCTCAATGGCATACACTGTATATGTATATAATTTTTATTTTTTTACTCAAAGACATAGTTATATTAAGTGGAAAATACATCATGCCAAACCACCTATCTTATTGATGAATTAAGGCTTGTGCAATGTTGTGAATAGGTCATGCTGTAAATGTGCCAAGTGTTTTTTCGGCCCACTCCTGTAACTCTAAACAAAATTATTTTGGTTTCTTCTGGAGGCTGCATGTACCCTTAAAAAGTCAATGTGATTCCCTCACTATATTTTGAGGGAATCAGAAAGATGTATCCTCTGTGATTTAGGCTTTTCTATATTATGTCCATGAATGTCACAGCCTTTGTGTGCCTAAGGCCACATCTGTCAAAGGCAGAACCATTTTTAGCAAAGCATACTTGCAAATATACTACAGGAGTGAGCCTGTACGAGATCTCTGTGAGAAGAAATGAACTGCCATTCTTGAGCTGGAAAAAAAGTAAATATTTTTGTTCCCCACTCCCTGTATCGCCTCAGATTCAAAACCAGAATTTTTTTAAGGGTTTGCATTTACATATGAATTAAAACCCACCAACTTCTAGGACCATGTAAACTAATTAGGCATATAATACAGTACATAAAAGCCGAAATTTTTATATTTGAGAAAAAACCTAAGTGCTCAAGCATGTAACCTTTACAAGCATAAATAAATCTTATGTGACTATACCGTATAAGCTTTTCCTTACACAGCTGTAAATCTAAAGTAACTCCTCTGACCTTAATAGCTTTACTCAAGATGTACCCCTTGTTCAGATGAGATTAGAATTTAGCCTTTTAACCTCAATTAAACTCCATGCACAAGTCATATCGTACCATGAAAGTCAGAATGGCTGAATCAGGTCCTGCACATACAATACCATCACTAGGGAAATGTTTAGACTGTGATTTTCAGAGGAATGTTTAGATCTATAATTGGGCTTAGTGAAGTCAGTAGCAGTCTTAATTATTTACCAGAGGTGTTCCTGAACAGAATACTGAATTTAAAGTAACTCCAGGTGTTTAGTTCTCAGAGTCTGTTTAGTTAAGGAAAAGAATGGCAGTCTTCTGATCTACCCTATCACTTTTGTCCCAACAATATTCCACTAGCTTTGAAAACACATGTTGAAGTACAGAACTAGATTAGAGGCAGTGCTTGGTCTTTGGGGCCTTCCTCAGGCTGAAAAAATAGAAAAATATTAGTTTTCAGGTTACGGCTTGAAGAAGACCCAATAGTCAAAACATCACCTTTAACTTGGCCTCTATTTTTATGTATCATTTAGTATCAACTCTTCTTTCATTTTCCAGTTTTCATGGCACTACCACACTACCAGTACTTCTCCTTATCCTATTTTTATGAGACATCAGGTTCTTTCTTTCAGGAGAATCTCACAGTCATCCTAATGAGGCAACTGATTTTTAGCAGAACCTCCTACTAGAGTCAGTGGAAAATTCTAGTTAGAAATCAGTATCACAATCTAACCCAGAATGAGTGAAAATATTTGAAAAATCAATCAATAAATGAAACTTTGATGCTAAAGAGGAAGTTTTCCATGAGCTCCTTAAAGTGGAACACTGAAACGTATGCATTATCTCTGGGTTTTGACTACTTTTCAGGTACATAGGGAAAAACAATCAGATTATAAGTGGATTGAGAAACAGACAGAAAAAGACAAACTATCGATTATCAAATTTTTGTCACATTCTTTTCAATACATTTCATGGTTAGTAAAGAAAGAATGAAATTATCAAGAAATATTCCTTTTTCATTACTTTATATGTATAACTTACAATCCTTAATGTTCACATATATTTCTCATTTCAAACAACTGTTACTCCACTGGCACCCTGACAATATCACATTCACTGGGATTTATGTTCATATTGTATGATGCAGTATTTTTCTATTAACTATCCCAAAATACTGCTTTGTTTGAACTATTATTTTGATTTTGGTTTAAAATTAGTAAATGCTGATTTTGGTACATTGTAGTTTCATTTACGATTAATTTTAAAATTGATACTTATTAAATCACTATAATGTAACTATGAACTTTTTATTTTCCACATATTGAATTAAATACAATGGAAAAACCATCAGAATACCTGAACCACTGCTTTGAAAGACTCATTTGGAAATTAATCTTTGATACAAAATATATCCAGAAGCAATGTATTTTTTAAATGTTTTGTTTACTCCTAAACTGAAGCATCTATAATTTTAAATTACTTTTATGCTTGACACTGACAAAAAACTTTACAAAATATTTTGATCCAGCTGGAAATACAATTCCCCTCCTTTTTTCAGATGATTACACTATAGCCTTAAGTGGACATATTTATGTCAATATTTTTCACTTTATTTAATCTCGGATGCTCAGCAGGGTCAGCCTGGGTTAGTACCGGGCACTGTAGACAGTCCCAAGGATTTCACTGTCAGTGTCCAAGCTCACTCGGCTGTGGCAAATGGACCTCAGGACTTAAATGGTGGGGCCAGTTCTGCGCACGCTGTGCCTCACCTAAAAAATCCACTGCGCAGGCTGGAAGGGCACACCCAACGTGGGGAGAGCCTTTCCCAAAATCTTCATTCACAGTCTGTCCATTATTTATTTAAGCAGGATTTATTTTGTAGTTTTGGTGTTTAGTGCTTGGCTTTGGTGTGGAGATTTTTGTTTGGTTTTGTTTGTTTGTTTGTTTGGTTTTTTATGTATTAGTGTGTTAAAATGGCCACATTTAATAACCACAGCAATTTCAGACAAGCAAGTAAAAAATCTGGGTAATCGTCTCTTTGTATCAAAGTCTTGTGCAGGGATAACCAATTGTTTTCAGTGGAGGAATGTAAACTGAAATAATTAAAATGAATGTAGAAATTGAGATCTGCACTGTCTGCATGGAATAGCACACAGTGATTTAGAAATCCATGCTTTAGCTCAATTTCTGCTCATATAGATTACCAGAAACTATTGCCAAATTTGATAGTCACTGTGGTGTCTAAAATCATTCTTTTAAATAAACAGAGACTTGATCTTAGCTATCCATTTCAATAGGCTGAGAATCTGTCAACTTTCTGGGCAGGGGAATTAATAAGTTTGCTTAAATTACTCATTGTCATAGTAGAAAGAATCTTGCTCTTTATTACTCAGCCATGTTCTATCTATGCTAGTCACTAGTCTTCATTTTATTTCTATTGTCTAAACTGATAAAAGTGATGTTTGAAGTGGATCCATAAGTTGAGGAACTGAAAAACAATGGGAAAATGGATCTTAGCTTTTTGTTTAACTTAGGCAAGCATACACCTACACAAAGAAAAGAAGACTTTAAGTCACATTTCACAGATTATCTTAACAAAGATAATGTTTTCTTGGATTTAGCAGTTATGATATTATACTTAGGTTAAGCTAGTCATGTTAACTAGTATGCTCAATTAGAAATTTTTTTTTGTACTTTTCAACTCCCTTTTATTTCTTTCTTCCATTTAAATCCATTCCTGATTCTTCTCTCAGTGAGAAAAAAGGGTAGCTTATGTTTCTAGAACACAAATGCAACTACAAAATTATCTAAGTTATAAAATTTAATAATAAAAGTTAGTTTCCCGTTATTCCTTATTTTGTCATTTTAAAATCTAATTGCAGTATCAGGTATTTCCACATGCAGATCTTGCACCATGTTTCCTTAAAAGTCTTGCAACGCTGCTGCAGTTATTTGCCTTTGTGTACCAGGACTACTGTTCAGTGCACAGGTACTTGCAGCTATGCAACTCCAATGACATGTCTAGTACTTGGTTAGATGGGAGAGAAGGGACCTCACCTTCAACACCATGACACAGTATTAGACTGCAGAGGATATAATTCAATAACAGTAAGATCAAACATTTTTGCTTTCTTTTTTTCCTTTTTTATCTTTTTCACCTAAGTGAAACACTTCAGCAAATCTGAAAGTCTTCAGTATCATTTTTTCCCCCCCATCAGCTTTGTTCTCAAGCAGTTATATTCTTATGTTCTCTTCCGACCTTGTTCAGCAAAGAGACAGTACTTGTCCCCAGTGAAAACAAGAATCCCCCAGTAACAGGCAGGTTAGAATCACATATAGCAAACATCCACTGTATCTGTACTGATATCCTGCAGCTCAACATTTAGTTTTATAATCAATATTGCAAGAGTTAAGATATCAACACAACACATTGCATACTAGGGAGAAAGAAAAACCACTGCATGGTTCACTAGTAAACTACAACAAACATTATTTACAAAAAGTAAATCAGATACAAATCTTGACATTTAAAATATGCCCAGGACCAGTTTGTTGACATACAGAACTCATTTATAAAATAATTACAGATGCAAAGTAGAATTTTTTGGCTATTTTCATATAACATTTAGTAAATTAAAGCATAAGAGTATTTCTTTTTATTCAGGGAAAGGTTTAATCCAGTGTATAAAAATAATTTCTATCTCCCTGCAGTGTTTAGGATAAAGGCTTCAGCACCAGGAAAGGAACAGGAATTATGAACTTGACTCACTTGTAAGCCAATCCCACTTTCTGCCTCTGTAGGGAGCGCATCAGATGGGAGATTTGACTATCCAGTAACAGAGCTGATTGATAGACCACTGCAATATTTGTTCATAGTCATATAAATCTCTTCTAGATGCCCCCATCTGAAGACTGAGATTCTCTGATGGAAGGCGGAAGCCTATTTCAGCTGCACTGATGGCAGTCAACTAAAAAACTCCCACTCATCTATTTTCCTGATCTATATTAGTTTTGTAGAGATAGGTATTAAAGCTTAGAAAGGAACAGTCAGGTTTCAATCTACAGCTTGTTCTGTCAGAAGTTCCTAATGTCCTACACAACATTTCACTGATTGTTTTACTTGGGTAGGAAAAGAAATTTCCTTGAGGGTGCATTGACTCTGTCTTGAGATTTTACATTATTGTTTTTTTCCCTGCATTTGAGAAGGAAATGGATGGCCTTTGAGCAGTTGAGTACCTACTACAAGGTGCTGAACAGTCTCAGCTTCCACTAAAATTAAAATGAGCATATCACAGAAGGCACTTAGCTTTTTGCAGAGTTGTATCTGATGGGTCCTAAGAGAGGAGGGGAGGGAGAGAAGTCAGGGATTCACCTGGTCAAAGCATGAAAGTTTCAAGAATTTCAGTCAAACAACCTGACCTATGCACACTACGTGGGTTGGGTTTCTTTTCCTTCCATTACAGAATTTTATTTAAAATTTTAAAGAGAGAGAAAGATACAGTCATCAACCTTATCATGACAACAACCTTACCCTGGACAACTGTTTCTCTTATACCAAAATATTAGGACCATGACTATGAATATTTAGTTCTCCATAGTTCTGTTAAATAATCTATTGAAATGTTGCATCTAACTCTTAATTCAAAAGTCAAACACACCTCTTCTTAAAACATGACTTAATTATTGAAATCAGTTGACTTCTTAAAATAAGCAAAAAGTCTCTGTGTAGTTGATTAAAACTTATTTTCCTTTCCAAGTTGACCTGCTTTCATCTTCTTCACTCTTCCAAAGTCATCATGTTACTACCTGTCAAGTTGCTGCAGGAATCTCTCATCACTGAATATAAGCCATTTGTCACCTAAACATGCAGCTAAGATGAAAAGAAAATGCAGTTGCAATACTCAGAATGATAAAACATAAAACTTCAGAGCAAGGTTCAAACTGGTTCCTAAGAAATGTTGAATATGCTCTTGATCCATCTGTGCTTTGAGGTCATGTCTATCAGAAGATTTATTTTGGAAAAAAAAGTTATATCAGGTGTTCACTAGTTAAAACATGCTAAACACCTTCATTCATAAACAATCCTGAATATTCCTTACTTCTATCTGTATAAACAAGCTCCATGTTAGATACTTGCATTACCAACTCAGCTGTGCCCATTATTGACTCAAGCTGATGCCAAAAGACAAATTTCCTAGTGAAAACATGGCCATTTAGATCCTTCATGGAGAGCAGAATTTCAAATTAAAAACAAAATTATTTTGAAAAAACAATAATTCTCTCAATCTTTCTTAATAGAAAGTGTCTTTTACATATATTTATGTAATCTTGGTGAAGGAAAGTATTCTCTCAAAGTCTTCTGAAATACAGTGTTTTTTTACAGAGTTGAGAAATTTTCCTGCTTAAAAAAAAAAAAAAAAAGGCAAAAAACCAAAACAGCCTCACAATCAAATGTACCTTATTTTACAATTAATTAATAAACATTTGTGAAGAATTCAATATGTGAAGTGCCCTCTCTCCATATACGTATACCTACACATCTTATACATAAATGTAAACATATGCATACACATGTATTATCATTCACATACACCCATAGGCATGCTCAGCATTTTGTAAGAATGGTGTATTACTTGCAATGTCTTTGCTAATAAAGACAGGAATTTTTTTTTTCATCCTTATTTATAAGTCAAGATAAACAGAACACATTTTAATATTTTAGAATATCCCATAATACTCCATAATTTTGTATTTTATTCAGTTACTACTTGAAATTTACATTTTACTGAATATTTTAGAACATAATCAGCATACATAGGTGAATTTAAAATGAGATCAGACTTCTTCCTACATCTTAACTATTTAAGGGAGATTTGATGTTATTTACTTCAATAAGTTTTCTGCCTTTGTGAAGGTGACTAAATTATTTGTTTTGTGAAACACTGATTAAACTATATCTAATCTGTCTGTAATCTACCCAAAACTTACTGTACAGAAAGGCTTATTACTAATTTATACACACATTTTATACCTAGTTTGAAGAGAAACCATGTGGCAAAATTACAAATCATGTCATTTTGTTAAATTTATTTAAAAAAAAAAAAAAGAAAAAAAGAAAAACTCATCTCTTTATTTATTGAGTTTCAGAACTTAGCATTTTGGAGCAGCAGTTCCAGAACTGTATGAGCTTTGTTGAAATAATCCATTTCTATCCAAACTCATGATATATTATGTACAATTTTATCTGAAATTGTAATCCCAATCTATGAAAAATGAATTTCACAAATATGTAGTAGAATGAGTTTTCATAGCAAAATTATAATAAAACAGATTTCTTATTGCAAATCACTTTGCAGATATGCTCAATTACTGTATAAATTTTTTTCTCAGTTTTGCAATGCTTTACATTCTGATTGGCTGAGGAGCTTCTCATTTTCTCTTTAAATCTAAATCATTCATGGTGTTTGGCAAAGAGTGAACCAACCAGAGAGGTTGGATGTACATAATAGACACGTGGCTACTTTTTGACAATCCTACTTCTACCATCACCTACCATATTTCTTAGGTTGGCTCTAAAACACAAACTTTACAACCTTCTAACTTATTTAAATACTGCAAAAATGCAAGAAAGAGAAACTTTATTCTTATTGAAATTAAAATTAAAATAAAAAAAAGGCAAAAGAGTGCTGAAAAACCTGGAGGGGTTAAAAAAATTGCTTGATTCTGTTCTCATTTTAAATCAAGGCAAATCTGAATTAATTCTATTAACAATCACTGGAGATAACCAAAGTCAATTATTCAGAGAATGTCCTGGTTTGTAAAAGGCTGAATTCTAACACTGATGTTCCCATTGCAGCAAGCTTCTCCTTACCTACTTACTCCTCAAGGACAGTAAAGCTCTTATCCTAAGAGCAGCAGCTATGTGCTTATTCTCTGTTGACTTTCAATAGCAAAATCCTCCTCTGCACTGGTCTGGGTTAAAAAACAGTAAGCACATAAAAGGGTCTAAGAAGGCAAAACAAGAAGTGGAATGTGGAGGAATTGCAAGACACAGGTCTTGTGAAGAA
>JAWWEU010000091.1:414600-428001 GCA_035583155.1 Acropternis orthonyx
GGTTTTTTTTTTTTTTTTTTGTTTTTTGTTTTTTGTTTTTTGTTTTTTGTTTTCATCTGTTTTGTTGTTGTTGTTGTTGTTTTTGTAAGGAACAGGGGAACAATCTGAGGACACTGACTGCCAAAGAGCAAGATCAGTAGAAACCCAAACACCTGGGAGATGGAAAGAAAGGGTCTTCCTGAAGCCTTGTATCCCATGACTCCAAAAACTTGATAGAAAAACTGTATAGGAGAGAGGTACTTCTTACTGACAAGATTGTCTTCCTGATAATTCAGTAGGCTGTAGAAATCTGTTGCCGTTCAGAAAGTGGGAAGAGGAAAGGTCTGGCTAATGCCTGTCTCTTCAGCAGCTATTCATAGACTACTTGAAGGAGGCTGATTTTAACATTAGCAGAAAAGCTACCCAAGCTCAGCTATGTGGCCTCACTCCTGTTTCCAGCATGGCTATAGAAGTTTCTCAGAAACAGCAGTTGCTCTGTTTAGCTTTAGAGTAAATGTTTAGAGTAAATCTTTAGCTTTAGAGTAAATGAGTGTAAGTGGGAAATGCACACTGTCACAGCTATAAAAACTTCCATGATAAGAGACTATATTGGATAAAAATGTCTGGAGGGTCATAGTGCCTACTGAAAATTACCACTGTTTTAAACAAGTTTTAGTGGTCTTTCATATAACCTGATCTTTTCACGCTTGGCAAACAGGCCAAATAGTTATCATGCAAACTAGTTCTTCATAGTATAAATAATTTCTTGTGTTCTTTCTTTCAGCTTCTGACTATGGAAAAGTAATTTATCAGTTAGTAAGGAACCAGAGGGTGATTTTATAGATTAATACAGAACAACATTTTTGGTGCAGCCTAATAGATACTTTTATGCAGTCACAGTAACCTTGAAGCTGAGTCTTGATATCGTCAAAGAGGTGTGTGATGAGAGCCTTGGCTGAGCTCTCAGGTGACACTGTCTGAATTTGTCTTATGAGCATTCTCACTGGTGTTTTCACTCAAGCAAGGTTTTCTTAAAAAGTTAATTCCTAAACATAAGAAAACTTTTAATAGCAGAATATCAGGTGTGAGGGAGGAGATAATACATGAGAATAGGGGACTTAGCTTCCTTGTCTCTCTTGTAGTTTCGTTACTGGTCTTGTGCTCCATTCCAGCAGCAATTGATGGCATCTTGCACTATACAATCTTCAGACAATTACCCTCAGCCTCCTAGGAAACAGTTCTTTCCCCTTTCTTTTTAGTATTTTCTGGGTAGGAGATTTCTTGTGGGCACATCATCAGTACCCCATCCACTCTCAGCCTTCACTTATACGTCACACCAGAAACTCTGCTCAGTTTTTCCCAGGGAAGGGTCTGTCTCTCTGTTTTTCCAGAGGACTTTGCCTGCCTAAAATGGTAAGAGGCATAGTAAAGCAAACTGTTGGCTTTTCACAATCCTCCAAACAAAGTACACAGTAAACTCCCAGCTGAACAAGGTGTATCGCCTGTGGGGTACAGGATGCAGCAGCAAAAGGGAGAACTCAGTGAAAGAAATCATTCAAGAAAGTGACTTCATGACATAAAAAACTTGAAAGGTCTTAGAATTATAAGCAGTTAATTATAGTTTCCATGTTTCTTCCTTCAAGACTCCCATTCAGATGTTACTCAGCCTGGCAGCAAACAGCAGCACATGCAAACAGCAACTGTAGACTGCCCACCAATTCTCAGCTAAAATTTTCTGATTAAAATTATTTATCTCTGTAGAAATAGATAATTAATTTTCTTTTCTAATATGATAGCATTCTTCCCTAAGGTCTGCTAATTTATATGGAAATTTAAAAAAAAAAAACAAAATCAAAAAACAACAAACTGGTATCTTGTATATATGTTATAATTAAAAAAAAAAAAAAAAAGGAAGAAATCATGACTAGTGAATAGAAAGTTGGGATATCACTTTGCATGAGGAAATTTTAAAAAGAAATCCATACAGAAATGGCATTATATTAAATAATGTCTCTTGTCTGTCCTCCATCGTAAAATGTGTTAGAAGGACATAAGAAATCCCTGAGGACCAACACCAAAAAAAGTGTTTCATATTGAAGGCTCAGTGCCAGGTCCTGCTTTTAGGTCACAATAATTCCATGCAGTGTTACAGGCTGGGGTAAGAGCGGCTGGAAAACTGCTTGGCGAAAAAGGACCTGGGGGTGCTGGCCAACAGCTGTTTGAACACAAACCAGTGTGTGCCCAGGTGTCCAAGAAGGCCAAGAGCATCCTGGCTTGCATCAGTAGTAATGTGGCCAGCAGGACCAGAGTGGTGATTGTTTCCCTGTGCTTGGCACTGGTGAGGCGACGCATCGAGTGCTGTGTTCCGTTTTTGGCCACTTAAAACCACAAAGACATCGACGTGCTGGAGCATGTCCAGAGAAAGGAAACAGAGTTAGGGAGGGGTTTAGAGAGTAAATCACATGGGGAGCAACTGAGGGAGCTGGGAGGCTTAATCTGGAGAAAAGGAGGCTCAGGGGGCACCTTACTCTACAACTACCTGAAAGGAGATTGTAGACAGGTGGGGATTGGTCTCTTCTCCCAGGTAACAAGCAATAGGACAAGAGGAAATGGCCTCAAGTTGTGCCAGGGAAGTTTTGGTTCGGGTATTAGGAAACCTTTTCTCACCAAAATGGTTGTCAAGCCCTGGAACATGCTGCCCAGGCCAGTGATAGAGTCACCATCCCTGGAGGTATTTGAAAGATGTATGGATGTGGCACTTGGGGACATGGTTTCATGGTGGACTTGGCAGTGTTGGGTTAAGGACTGGACTTACGATTCCAGCCAGGGCACATCTAAGGCAGTACAGCAGAAGGGGGTTGGGGGAAGGAAGAGATTTTTCTTTTTTTTTGCTGTTATCTATAAGGAAGGTAAGAGAAGGACATCTGAATATTTGTTATGGCATTGCCTTCACTGACTGTGCAAGTTGCTGGAGCACTTATTTTTCTCTGGCTTTCCTGTGACTACTGTTGTGTCAAAAGCTGTTCATCTGAGATTTCTGAGGGAGAAAGGATTTTGTTTCCTCTGAGCCATACTGACATATTGATGAGGTTTAGTCTGTACCTTTCAGTGTCCTAAAAAATGCTTAGAATAACAATAATTAAAGAGAGAAAATATTAGACATTTAATACATTGACTCAGGAATTTAATTGCAATATGTATCTAGCATTTAATAGGCAAGAGGCTCAGAAAGGCCAGCAGTGGAAAGAAATTTCACTTAAAATTTAAGGAGGTCATTGGCAGGTGTCTGTTGCATGTTGGAGGAAGAAGAGACTTGCAATTGCACCAAACCATAATACACTTGACGTATATTCACATTTTGTCTGAAGACATAGAGTGAATCAGCCACAAACACTTGGTTGGAAAAATTTTCCAGAGGAAGAGCACACACTTCCTCTGCTACATTAAGAAGTTTGCTGATCAGTCATTTTTGTTCTGAAAACCTAGGCTTAAGCCACTCTGTTCTTTCCCCGTCCAAGGTCCTTTAACCTTTTATAAGGGATTAGAAGGCATTGTATTGGTAACTTTCACTGCTTTATCTGCAGGTTGATCTGCAGTTCTGCAAACGACCAACCAATTGCTATTTACACTTGTGAGCGACACCCACACAGCCATGTGAAAAGCTCAATCAGGATTAAGTTTAACACTCTTTAAATATAACTTCTGTTTTTTAACTATTCAAATTTAGAACAGCTGAGATTTCAAACAGATTTCTAAGATAGCACTGAAATGATGTCTGCAGCATGTTTGCTTTTCTAGTATGCTTTTCATTTGTCCAGCTGTCTTCTATCTGTCTTCTACCTTGTGACAAAGTCTGTTTTTCTGCAAGAATTAAATAACTTGATAGACTGAATAGTTAAGCTAATATTCCAGGGGTATAAAGAACAAAGAAGTCATTGCAGGAGGCTGTGTTTGACAAGTGCTCAGCCTCTGCCTCTTCATGCTAAGGTAATATAAGATAGATTTTAAAAAATGATTGTTATATTTATGTTGCATTTGTCATGAACATTTCTCAAGAGGTGCTAAATTACCCTCAGTAAATGTTTTCATTGTTAGACTATTAATAAACTTGACTAGTTCACAGTCTCAAAGATATAAAAACATTTGAGGAAACTCCTAAAATATCCCAGTCTACATGCAGAGATATTAGCGGCAGTAGAAAACATCATCTGACAGTCTTTGAGTTTGATCCATGTAATGTATCCTTGTATTTTGCTTAGGAATTTCTGCGCTTAGCCCTCTAATTCTGATTAAATATAACATATCCTTTGTTAAGCCACTTAGTCTAGATACACAGAATGGCTAATCCAGCATACCCATTTGCACGCTGGTCAGATGGGCTGTTTGCAAAGGCAACCTTAAACTTTGACCTGAAATATATGTCCTGATAATGTTGTTCTGTGAAATTTTCTGTGTAGCTGGGTACTCTGACAGTGAACAAAGATTTCATTATCTGTTGTCTGTGTATTGGTGTTTTATTAATTAAAGTTTGATGCCTAATTCTTTACACATGAAAATAATATTTTTTCCTGGTAGGAGCAGTCCTGTTGCATTAGCTGGCCCTTTGTAGTCAACTACAAATCTGTATTTTGACTAAAGTTCTGGTGTGTGGTTGAACAGTAGGTATGTGAAATTACAGGCCCACATTTGCAATTGTCATCCTTCTGTTTTCACTTCCCATCCCTATACTTACACGCTGATATTTTCTCATTCCTGTATGTGCACATTAATTCCATCAATCATGCACCCTTAACTTTACCCATGTGTCTGTAATTTGTGCAGTTATTCATGTTTCCTGGGTGTTGTGGAATAAACAGGTGCATGTTTACACGTAAGTCAACTGGGTGTGCCTCACAATATTGGAAAAGCAGAGAATCACAGTATTATTTAGGTTTGAAAAGATCTCCAAGATCATTAAAGTCAACCTTTGGCCAATCACCACCTTGTCAGCTAAATCACGGTACTAAGTGTCATGTCCAGTCATTTTCTTGAACAGTTTTAGGGATGGTGAGTCCACCACCTCCCTGGGCAGCCTGTTTGTTCCAAAGTTTAACAACCCTTTTCATAAAAAAATTCTTCCTGGTGTCCAATTTGTCTCTTCCCTGACAAAGTTTGTGGCTATGTCCTCTTGTCCTGTCAGTAGCTGCCTGGGAGAAGAGATCAATACCAACCTGGCTATAATCTCCTTTCAGGTAATTGTAGAGAGTGATAAGGTCTCCCTTTGAACCTCCTTTTTCTTCAGGCTGAAAACCCCACCTCCCTCAGCTGCTCCTCACACAATTTACTAGACCATTCACCAGCTCTGTTGCCCTTCTCTGGACTTGCTCCAGCTCCTCAATGTCTTACCTGGATTGAAGAACCCAGAACTGGACACAGTCATAGAGGTGTGGCCTTGCCAGTGCTGAATACAGAGGGACAATCACTTCCCCAGTCCTGCTGGCCACACTACTTCTGATCCAAGCCAGGATGCCCTTGGTCTTCTTGGCTGCCTGGGCACACTGCTGGGTCATATTCTGCTGGTTGCTGACAGGGACGCCTAGGTCTTTTTGTGTCAGACTCCTTTTCAGCCCATAGTGCTGCCTGGGATTATTGTGATCAAAGTGCACGACTTTGATCTTGACCTGTTGAACCTCATACCCATCATCTGCCTCAGCCCATTGATCCAGCCTGTCCAGATACCTCTGCAGAGCTTTTCTGTCCTCCAGCAGGTAAACACTCTCACCCAGTTTAGCGTTGTACTTACTGAGGGTGCACTCATTCCTCTTGTCCAGTTCATCAACAAAGATATGAAACAGGACTGGCCCCACCACTGATCCCTGAGGGACACCACTAGTGACCAGCTGCTGGTTCTGGTTGTATAACCATTCACTACCACTCTCTGGGCCTGCCCATCCAGCCAGTTCTTAACTCACCGGAGAGTGCACCTGCCTAAGCCATTGGCTGCCAGTTTTTCCAGCAGAATGCCACAGGAGACGGTGTCAAAGGCTCTGCTGAATTTTAGGTAGATGATATCCACAGCCTTTCCCTCATCCACTAGGTAGGTCACAAGGTCATAAAAGGAGATCAGATTGGCCAAGCAGGATGTGCCTTTCCTAAACCCACACTCGTTAGGCCTGACCCCCTGGTTGTCCTATATGTTCCGTGTGATCACACTCAAGATGTTCCATGACCTTCCTGGGCACCAAGGTCAGGCTGACAGGACTGTAGTTCTCTGGATTTGCATTCTGGTGTTTCTTGGAGATGCACATCACATTGTCCAACTTCCAGTCATCTAGGATCATCCCAGTTACCCAGGACTGATGGTAAATAACAGAGAGCAGCTTAGAGAGCTGTTCTGCTAGCTACCTCAGTACCCTTGGATGAATCTCATCCAGTCCCATAGATTTATGAGTATTTAAATGACTTAACAGGTCACTAACTACTTCCTCGTGGATTACAGGGAGTCTATTCTGCTCCCCATCATTTTTATTGTATGAATTTCCAACACTGTAAAATCAATAGGTGTAGTCTGAAAAAAAAAAAAAAAAGGGTTTGCAGGGAAAATTAAGACAGTTATATTATGTGATGTCTAGACACAAGAACTGCCATATTGGATCAGACCAAAAGTCCATTTATCTCATTATCTTCACCCTGACAGTGATCTGTAGGGGACTTTCAGGAGGGGGAACATTAAAATAAAGGCATATGTGAATTGTTCCTTACAGTATCTCTCATTTTTCAAAAATAAGCTGTGGAAAATCTTCCTTTACTGTAGCTGGAAACTGTAAGTGAATCATTATGATTAACAAGACAAATGGAACTATGATCTTTTAATTTTTCTAGCCCCTTATGAACTTACCCAGGCTGATTGCTTTCACAATACTTTATGGCCACAAGTCCCACTACTTATTTACACATAAATCATCATATGCACTTGTGAACCTGCTGTGTGATAGTGTCACTGTTTTTGAGAGAGAGCACATAGTATTTTCCTGCAGATCTGCTGTCTTTGTGCTATTCACACAAGGATATACTCATTCATTTACTTTCCAAACTGAAACTCCATATTGTATGTAATTTCTTCTTTTAAGAAAATTTGTCCCCAACTCATCTTGTTCTGAATTCTTTCTGAGGCGGAGTAGTATGTATCAAGGCTTCCCACTGTAAAAATACAACTGCAAATGATGGCATAATGGTACTTTCTAGACCTCAGTTCCTTAAAAAAATGCTACCATAATGTAAAAAGGTGCAAAAAAAAGTGACTTGGGCTTCTGCCAAGGAGAGATAAGTTTACTTTGGATGACTAAGTGCCGCATGTATTATATTTTCACAAGTTTATCTGTGTAGGTGCAGAGTGTTGCTTTGATTGCTCTACAGTCTCCTCCCAGTTTGTGTCTTAAAATTTCCTGAGTTAAAGTTCATTACCCACAGTCTGAATGTACCACCGTAAATCAGTCTGTTTTTCCCTGTATACTGACTATGAACTGAACACACTTATTCCAGCAACCTCTTTTCAAGCTTTCCCAGGTTAACTAGTATATGATACAGGAAATTATAACTAAAGTTGTGGCCTTCCTGATAAATAAGTGTCAGAGGAAACAAAACAAAACAAAAAATTTAAGCACCATTATTTTGACATAAATTCAGATGTTTAGGCATAGAAAGGCAGAAGTTTATACGTTTTTTTAAAAACCCATTAAATCTCTACTTTTGTCACGATCTTTTCAGTGGTTCAAAATACAACCTGGTAAATGAACCAGTCATATTTCTACTGGCCATTGCTTGTCAACATTCTGTAGCTAGATTCCAGACTATTTTTCCATTTTTTCCTCCTTATGAGTTTTACTGAAACTTTTTGGGATAAAATTCTGTATATATTTGTCATAGGATTCTGTGTTTTCACTGTAAGACTGCACACACTACCCTGAGCAACCCTCCTAAATATAGAAAATAATTAACTGTACAATGTGTTGTCGTAACAAAGTCCTGGTTTATACCAATTATGTTTATCATGAAAACATCCTACTTTTGAGTTTCATCACCTTTAAGTTTTTCTTAAATCTTCTATCACACCAGTTCTTGTCCTCAGAGAAATGAAATCTGCATCAGTCAACAGTGATAAAACACTGCCCTCCAGAAGGAGGCAATACATTTTGTACTCTAAAAGAACTTAGAGGTCGTTGTCCAGATAAACAGACATGTACTTGAAACTGAAAATTCTGAATGAACCACAGACAGAAGGACAGAAGCACACAGACAGAATGGGGTAGAATGGACAATTAGAACAGCACACTTTGCAGCTTTCAGAAGCAATATACTCATTTAAAATTCAGCATTCCCACAAGCACCCTCATGTTAGCCTCCAATAACTCTGGCAATCAAGGTGATGCAGAATGGAACCAAAACATGCTGCAGAATCTCCTGGAAGAGAAGGAAGAAATGTCTTCAACAGTGGAATACTACTCAACTAAAATGCCTGCAAACAACAGTATTATGCTGCATGTGTTTACACAGACTGCAAAGAAAGCAGTATAGATTTACCTCTTACAGGTGCTCTGAATACTTAGTGTAAAGCACCAAGTGCAGTACATGAATACAAAATAAATGTAGCCCTATGGCTAAGCAGTCTAAGCTTCCCAAAATCAGGGACTCCAGAACACTGGACTGGTTTAGATAGGGCAGATTAAACCTTGCTGCATTGGTAAATTCCCACTGAATGAATGAGGAATAGGCCAATGGAGACATGAACAATATCTTTTTGCTACTTAGAGACTTAATGATTTGATTGTTTTAAAATCATTCCTTCTTGCTTCTCCTTGGATTCTCTCACCCCCAATATTTTACCTCTGAAAATGAAGGCACTGTGTTTCAGGAAGGGTTAGATATGAAGGAGCCACATTGTCTGTGCTCTCCTCTGTGGGACATATGCAGCAACTGTCTCAGCATAGTTTTCCAGTTCTACAAAGCTGTTATGCTGATTTTTGCTAAAGAAAAGAAAAACAAAACACCCCCCCCCCACCCCCCCCAGGAAAACACCCAAAAAACCACTTTTTGGGGAAAGCAAACATTCTGGATGGAGAATGTATGTAGCTTAGCTATCTCAGACTGCACACTTAACAATTTCTTTTCAGGATGACATATGTGAGCCTAAAGTGAAAAAGCTTATTTAAAGAACTGGTGACCTTTCCACTTTCATTACAACAGAATTAAAAAAATTGTTTATAAATACAATTCACGAGTTTAAAACAAAGTAAACTGTATGTTTATGGTTATTTTTTCCCTAGAGTAATAAATAACAGAACAAAGTATATAACAGACTCTATATGCTAAGTAATTCCTTCTCCAGTGCAGGTATAGCATTATCAGTAGTAATCACACAGATGACTGATTGCAGGAGGAAGGACTCCCAGATATGCATTTTCCAAGAGTATTACATTTCAATTGCATTTTCAGAAATAGTTTGTTTATGATGACAAAAAAAGTGATTTACTTGAGAAAAATGTATTATGTAGTAAAATCAAAGACATTTAATTTTAGTTTTAGCATCTAATTCTATGTTGTGTCCACCACTGCAATACTAGAAACATTCCTCTTAAAAGAAATTGTCATGAAAAGGGACAGGTAAATAACAGCACAGCTGTTCTCTTTTATAAACATCTTTCAAAACTGGGCCTTTTAATGTTATTTTTGAAATTGTCACATTCACCAACCACCTTAAGTTATCAATAGCTTGTCTGCCTCTGGCATGAAAAACACGTCTTGCTGAAATAAAGCAATTCTTTTATTCTTAGACTTCAAAATTATAAATATTAGTTAGGAATGAAATAAATTAAAAAAAAAACAACCAAAAAACAAAAACAAAACAAAAGCAAAAACCCCAAAAAAGAAGTACATAAAGGGTGATAGATTAATTCTGACACAGTCCCTATGAAGTTACATTAGAGAATACAGGAAAAGCATAGATCCAGCGGTATAAGATATTGACACAGAACACGGGGTTTTTTCGGGTTTTTGCATGGTTCATGTATATCCGTGAGTTTGGATTCCCTGACAGTGACAAAGCACCTGAAAGCCAGGCATTATGTCACAGCTCCTCTGCTAGTCAGACAGAGACAAATTCAGATAGCCTCATTCCAAATGACACTGACTCCAGAGCAACAATGGAGTTTCTCTAAATTGGTGGGGTGATGTGTGCCAGAAAAAGGTGATTAGCTTTCAAAACAAGCACAAGTAATGGGTAGAGGGACCTCGAGGCAGCTGCTGGTAGTTAAAGTGCTGATTCTTTCATGTGTTACAGTGCAAAACAGTGAAAACTTAACACTATTTAAATTAATAAAAAAAAATGCACCACAGACACCGTATCACTAAGAAAGCCAGTAACTTTACTGATTTGTCTGCAAAATACAAATTATACCTTATTTCCAGCAGGAGAATCTTTTGAAATTTTCCCATTTTTGTTCACTACAGACAGCTGAATTAAGTCCCTTGAGATACACAGATGTGGTTTAACTTAGTTATAACATCTTGTCATCTAGTGGCGACAAAGTCCAGCTTATGCCGCTGTGAGCCTCTACTTTAATATTTGTTGCAAATGCTTGTATGCTCCCATTTACAAGCTATTTTGTTATCACCATTGTTTATGGAAGCAAATCCCCATGAAAGAGAAGAAAAAAAGAAAAATAAAAGGATACAACAAACCATCTGAAGCAATCCAAGTGTAATGCCTGTGGTAACCCAGGTCTGATACTAGTTAATCCACAAAAGACTCTGGTACTGCATTTTTTTATGTTTAAGTTTTTTTTTTTTTTTTTTTTTTTTAATGACTTACGTAACTGACCTTTTTTTGAATCAAACTGAGGTATGGATCAGTCTGAGGTATGAGAAGGGAAGGTAGAAATGCAACACCTGATTATGAAAATAATCAAATGGATACTTTTGATGCAGAAAGTCTGTGGCTCAAAGCTTGGATTGCTCCACATCTTTGGTTAAAATATATTAACAAAAGCCTTTTATTACATCTACAGTCTGAAGCATTCTAACAGACACCAATGTTCCATCAGTCCTTCAAGAGACCTGTAGTGGCAGGAAATTAATGCCATATAACTGACGACATCACAGCGGATGGCACAAACAGGAACAGATGAAGTATGCCATGTTTAGGCAACAGCCTTTATTGAGGTTTCAAGTGGCTTTTAAAAAATTACAAAGCATTTACCTTCAAGGAGAAGGAAGAAGGAAAACAAAACAGCTGTTAGACTGATAGATAAAAGAGGGTATAAGGGATAACACATACAATACAAAAGGGTTGACATCTTTGAAAACAGCCTATGAGTTCTATTCTTATGCTAGCTTTACCTGAAAAAGATCTGAGGACAACAGATAGTTTTTATATTATTCATTAAAAATTGCTAAATTCCTCTTCTGGGAAAAATATAAGCCATTTTTGTTATAAAACACAACTTTTGAAAGACACTGAAATGACAAAAGCTTTTACTGCGAATGGCTCAATGCATACAATATACATGTTGTGCAGATAGGTTATATCATATAATTGTCACCAGCAATTAAACACTAACTGACAACACCTTTTAATAGGGGTTAGCTTAGCTATAACAATACTTGCAGATGTCTAGAATGCCACTTCAGGTGTTTGAACTTACAATTAAGAATGTTGCCTAAAACATCATATAGTATGGGTTAAGGTAAAGTAAATGTTAATACTCTTTCAGGGCTCTGCCCCAAACTCCTTAAATATAAAGGAATCACACAATAAACCCAAATTAGCTTTGCAAATACAATAAATGGTAAGGTACAGATAAAGAAACAAGAAAGGTAGACAGTTATAGTTTACAGAAAGTGACTTCACAATCAAAGTTGTGCTTCTTTTCATTAGATCAGTTTGCAAATATGCATTATCCCCCACAATTTTGCCAGTACAAGTTAGTTGCCCTCTGCAGCAGGAACACGAGGGCCAACTGGCATTGATTTTCACGTGATTCTGTTCTACTCATGTTTATACAAAAATCACTGTCAGAGTTAATATAAATTGCCCAGGCAATACTTTTCACGCTACTTTCTGCTTAGTTACTTGCAGTAATATATTACACTGCATCTTCATTAAATATGATATCTTTCATTTTTTTTTCATGCGTTGCTGAGGCAAATCGCAAGGTAAACTATTAATATGGCTATTTTTCATATATCAATAGACCAAATCCCCTTCCCCACTGACAAGTTTCTACTACAATACCGATAAAGTAGTACTTTTTTCTTGAAATTACAAGGTACATTTGTGATATATTTGCATATTTTTGACACACCAAAGTTTAAAATTCTCAGAATATGAGTATAGATTCATCTGAACGTGAAGAAAGTGGTTTCAAAAACAGTTTTTTTGTGTCTAAAATTAATTATGGGCCCCATTTGGCTTTTTTCTTGGTATTTTTATCTTTTTGTGTTTTTTTCCTTTTTGCCTTTTTTTTTTTTTTTCCAACATGCGTATCTTTGTTTACCCTGCAGTTTGCTCCACGAGATAAGATGGACGCATTAGTAGCACAGTATTCTGCTTAAGGAGTTTCCAGATTATACACTAACCCCTGCACGGCTGAGAGTGCCTGTAAGGCAGGTTTCTGTAAAGTCATGATAAGTGAAGAGCCTATGTCCTAATGCACACTGTAGTCTGATCATCATTCTCTACTACAGAGAGGTACACTGTGTCATTGAGCAGTGCACAGCAACTGCACATATAGGTGGGAAAAACAGTGTGGACTTCCCATAACAACTTATTTTGTGTTGACATTTCGCTGTCGCAGCTATATCCTTCATCATAGTGTCAATGTATGTAGGCGAGACCTGGAAGGACTCTTGAAAAAAAGGAGAAATATTACAATTTTACTATGGCACTAACATTTTGCTTAAACAGTTTCCCCCTCCAACAGAAAGATTAAACTGAAACACTTGAATATACAATTTTTTTTTTCTTAATAAACAAGAGGGACAAAGAGGGACTTGAAGAAAATGACACATTCCCTCTGGTCAAGCTATCTTAGTCAAAGGAACAATATGAGGCTGGACAAAATGTGGATGCCATATGCTGAAGCAAGTCCTGCTCCGGTGTAAACACACAGGCATCGTTGCTCAACAACGTGCCCACTGTGAGATGACGTGATTGTGGAGGTCCATGAGAACCAAGGACCTGATGGCCAACATTGGCTGTGTAAGATCAATCGACTCTGAGTGATCCTTTAGTTGATGATCTCTCCAAGAGTTTTATGTCTCTGAGAGTGGGGAGTAATCTTTAAAAACAGGCACATTTGTGCTGATACCTCCCTTTGCCTCTCCCTGCTGCTTGGGCACATATTCACCTGCACTCACGTAGCTGACAGCCGTTAGAGCTGCACATCC